>VZRN01005387.1:448184-532538 GCA_013397935.1 Dasyornis broadbenti
AGTAAAGCGTGAAGATCATAAAGAAATTATCTTCCTTGAAGATGTAGTGAAAAATCATAGATTATGAGAAATGTACTTTTCTTGCCTAACATGTAGCAGTTGAAAGGAAAATGAACAGTAGCTTTTTCTAGGGCACTCAGGGCAGACTGAAGCTCAGTCGTGTGCTGCACCAGTGCTGGCCAGCAAACCTTCTTAACTTCATTTTTCTTTGAATGACACTTTCTTGGAAGTTATACAGGAGAATCTTGGTGCGCATACCAGGCACTTTGTAGATGAGTCAGGACACCTTAACTAAATCTATTCATTACCCTGTCCCCATTGGGGCAGGCGAAAGCTGCCAACTTGATGCTGGTAGTGTGGAGGCTGCATTAGGGAATTGGCTAAGCCTGCCAGATTTCATTCCTGAACTTTAGCAGCCACAAAAGAGTATTTCTCTGTCGTCTGTAATTGATTCAGAGCCAGGTCCCAAAAGGACAAGCTTCCTTTTGTGTGCCATCTATACCAGGGTCTAAGGACACATAGTGCTACAACTTCTTTTTTTTTTTTTTTTTTTTAAGTTAGTTCACAGGAAACGTCTTGAAAAAGAAAAGAAATAAAATCCAAGTTGTCATAAATTATATTCGTGAGATTTCTAAGATACATTATTTATTAGCTTTATTTTTACTTTCTGGACCATACTTTCAGAGAACAGTCACAGTCAGTTTATTATAATCTGAGTATTTAATGTCAATAGCGTTACCATTTGGACATTAAATGAGGTCTGAAACCAAAACAGAGAAAAAATGTATTTGTACAAAAAATAAATTTTCCCGTGCTTCATCTCACTAAGCACAGTACTTATTACCATCAGTTCATATTCAGGTCAGATTCTTCCTTCTTTTGAAAAACAGGTTGAAAAACCCTTTGAAGAATTTTCCCATCTTCCCCTTACCCATCTGGTTACAAATTTAATAATACTATTCATTATCACTTGGTATGTTCTACATTTATTGTGCATTGCAATAAGGATTTTGTGACAGCGTATCAAACACTGCTAATAAGAATTATTAGCATCATCAGTCCATCCTGGCAACATTCTCAACTCATTCTGCATAAAATATCCCAGAAACTTAACAAGTAGGACTCTTAGATAGCAAAATTGTTGACTAGTCCCAGTATATTTTGTTGCCTCACGTTTCAAATGGTTTTAAAAACCATTGTATTCTCACAGAGTAGTCTCAGAACTTCTATTCCCAGTTTTCACCCTAGAAGTGACTTTTAATTTGTTGAAGCAGGCATCATCTGTCTTGATGAACTTGAACACATCCACTGCATTTGTTCCTTGTGTTCAAATCCAAGTATAATCTCCTGGGAGTGTTCTTCAGAACGCTCACTAAACATACAGGTGAAAGCCCATGGAAGCACACAAGTGCTGGAAATGCCCAGGGCAGAGGCAAGAACAGAGAAGCCTGTGTGTGGAGCCTGATCATGGTTCAAGCCCGATGGTGCAGTGGCGAAGTCCTTCCTTCTCCTTCCCACCCACTCGGCAGGGGAAGCAAAGGAACTCACAGAGGGTGAAGCCCAGCCACTATAAATGCTCAGAGGTTTAATGAATGTGCCACAGTTTTCACCTCCTCACTGCAAGGCCTTCTCAAGCAGACTCCAAATTCCTCCTGAAATGAAGACTTTCTTTCCTGGACTAGGCCTGGCATTCCTGGGAAACAATGGCCCTTTTCAAGTCACCTCTGAAATTTCACAGGTGAAGGGAACAGGGCAGTCATTTGATCCCGTCCACACGGAGCCTGTGAGCGTTTTAAAATGTGAAGACAGGGTCTATCATGGAAGCACTGGCAAAACTGGTTAGTGGCAGAAAAAGGCAACCTGGATCCACAGCTCAGGAGACTCCTGCGAAGCCTAGATCTGTTTGCGTTCTACTTCTTGCCACAAGTTCTCTCTCAATGTTTTTCAGGCATGGGCTGCACAGAGCACAGGAGACGGGTCTCCAGGCAGGGTCACGTGCTTTGGAACAGTGGTTTTCATGCTTCCTTTAGCCAGAACTTTACTTTGAGAAAGGGCAGATTGAAGGAAGCTACTGTGGGGATATGGTATGGAGAGCACTCATGAGTCATAATGAGTTCAGGCTTTTGAAATGTTCTCTAGTGACCTCATTTCAGGAAGCATATCACAGTCACTGCAGCTGATTTGTTACAATATCATCAAATTCATTGGAAAGCGTTCAGAATGGGATGCTATGAGTGCTACCTGTGCGTTGATAACACAGTGAACTCAGAACACGAAAAGGCTGGATTTGCAGAACCTCCATGCACCAAACATCCATATACAGTATTCTACAGGGACACAAGGGCTCTCATTTCTGTGAAGGCAACTACAGGAACCTCCCAGATGATTTGGTAAATATTCAGAAATCTTAAGCTGGAATGTGTCCCCAGTTCATGTTATAGGGGATTGTTTTCTTTACATAGTTAAAAAAAAAGAAAACGGCAACAACAAAAAAAATCGCAACGCACTTTCATATGGTAATTGTTATATTGAGAAGTATTTTGCCTCTAAAATTCTGAGAACTTTTGCGCTCCCTGCCTCCAGCATGTTATAGGGAATATTACGCTTATTGAACTTTCTTTGGGACAACTTGAAGGACACTTGAATTCTGAAACTCATTTAAGAGTTCAAATCTGAACTACTTTCTGAGAGCAAATCTGGGGGAATTAACCAGGTCATTTGATGTGCAAAAGTACCAGCAGGGGGGCAATATACATGCTCGAGACAAGCTAAATAATGACTGACTAGTAAGAGACCAATACTTCATACACGAGTTAGGCCTCTGACCTAACTCATCCAGGCAGGGGAAAGTTGCCTTGATTTTATTCAAATTTTATTTTGAAATAGCTCTTTCCTAGTATTACGAGGCGAAACCTCCTTCAGTGCTTAGTTCACTTCTTGTCTTTGTACCATAATGAAGAAATGTTCTCTGGCTTTTCTCCCATTAAAAAATCCAACCTACTGCCAGGGAACAGATTCTTGTTTCATATTTTTGTGAGAATCAATAAAGAAATCCAAGTGTAAAGAAAAGTGAAAACCAATTAGCTCAACTAAAAAGCAATTTAACACTATGGTCAGCCTGTGTTTCCATCTTGAATCTAAATTCTGCTTTTGGAGAAATGAAGGTCTACCTTTTCAGTTTTCCAGTCAATGTCATTAACAGAATAGTCCCCTTTTTCCCTCATGAAAAGGTCAAGTTGGTGTGCAAGTCAATCAGGAATTATTTATAGGGACAATGGGAGATGTGACTAAGATGAGAAGACTTTACCTTGTGTAATCAAGAGGAACTGGGGGCTCCTCTTGATGTGGAGATGTGGAGAATCTTTTTTTCATTCTAAGCCCATCTTGGTTTTACAACATAACTGCTTATAAACATTCCACTGAAATGCTGAAGCCAAAGTGGACTGTAGCCTTTGAGAAGAATTTCTGAAGGGAAGCAAAACTTTTCATAACTTACTCTTTCCTATTTTCATCCTTCCTCTTCACTCTCAGATAGTTTTTAAAATCCTTTTAGGCACAGTCACTAGGCCAGAGATGTTCCTTGGTGCAAAGAATATACTTCTGAGTAAACATGGGATGGATATACTGCCCTACCTCAGGCCTGACAATTCAGGTTGGAATGCTGCCAGGCCTCAGCAGTTGGTTTTGCTGTTGTGAGGAGACCAGCAACACCATCAGTGGTGCTTATGCTACCATTGCTGAATGCCTGCACAGTTGCTATATTTGGCCTTGTTTTCCTCAAGCTCTTCCCACTATGCTTTAGAATTACTGAAAAAATTTTATCAAGCTCCCTGCCTGCCTAATTTCTTGGACATCCAAAAGCCGAAAGTCACGCCCCAGGTTTCTTTGCCCATTCCTGGCTGCTGCCTCCACATCATTGGGCTCAGCAGCAGCACGCTCGGAGCAGGACCTGAGAGGGAAAGTCAGGGCGAAGCACTGAGAGGAGGCTGCCAAGGAGCTGCTTCTGGGGTGAACCGAAAACGAGGGGGCTCTGGAATGGTCTCACAGGACTTGTGCTGGGCCTGGAGGGGCTCTCCAAAGAAAGTGGTTCAGCCGTGCCATCCTCACAAAGGCTGGTGCAGTTTCCTGCAGGGGGAAGATTGTTTTCCACAGGCACTCCACCCATATGGCAGAGAAACAGGGCCTATTGGCACAAGGAGGGAAGAGCTGGTGGGCAGCTCTCCTGTAGCAAGTTCGTCTCAAAAGGCAGGAAGCAGTTGCAGAGGTACGTGAGGCAAACAACCTCATTAAAATACTATTTTTAATTTTTTTTTATTACTTTTTAGAGTTGGATTTAATAACTACTGTATTGAATAACACAAAGGACTTTAGAATTACTTGAATAGCTCTTTTGGCAACCTTGGTCTTGCTTCACCGCAAGAAATCCTCGAGAACTCTCCATCATTGTCACACCTTGAGGTTCCATTTCAGTTTTTCTGCAAGTGTCCCTTTTAGTGCTGACTTTGAATGGTTGATGGCTTGTGACTTTGAAAAAAGCAGGAGAACCACCTTGGTATTTGGGTTATCATTAATCCCATTCAGTCCCTTTATTTGTACGTGTGGAAGTTGTTTTTTCTTGTTTGCTGGAACTCTGTTTCACCACATTGCTGTTTGCGTTGGCAGTGTTACGCTTTTTATTAGAACAAACAGAGGTCCAGAAACCGATGAAATATAAATAGAAGGTTCACTGTAGTCTACTCTTTTCAGGGAAAATAAACATCAAGGGGTGTTTAAAAAAAAACCCAAATAATTCTGTGATACACCTTCCTGATTAGCAGCTAAGATCTAAATGGTACATTCTTAGAGGTAAAACTAACCAGAAAGATTATGCTGATCTTTGCTTAAAGGAACCTATTTATTCTCTATTTTTATAATTTTCACAAGTTTCCACTGTTTCAGATGTGTGAAATTGATCATATGTCTGGCTACAATGCTATATGTAGGCTTCATCAATTAGAAAATGAAATCCTCAGGATTACTGCAATCACATTTCCTTTTCTTTTGCCTTCCTACAAAGTAATGGAAAAAAGTGTGTGAGTTTTGTTTGGGGTTTTTTTTTTTTTCCCTCCTTAAAAGAAGGGAAAAGAGTTTTAAACAGGCTATGTTGAAGGTTTTGTAGGAATTTCAACTAGGAGGAGCAAGACAAATATAATCGATGCTATCAGTCCTAACTTTGGCAGAATGTGCTGTTAGTGTTCTTGGTGAGACACACAATGCCTGTCTGTTAGCACAAAAATGGATATTTTCCTTCACTGGGCTACCCAAAAGCAGATATTCTCATTTTTGAGTGCCGGCCACTGGAGATGGGCTAAATTTGTAGTAGTACCCATTACCTGTAAAGCAAACCAAAATAGCCGCATGAAACCTGACCCACAGAGAACTTCAGAACAGCCAGGGCTGGGTGTTTGCAGCTCAGACCTGAAATGTGCCCACTCTTCCCCACCTCACACCCCTGCTCTGCCCACTCTTGGAGGAGTAAATAGGGCCATTCATGTAGAGACAGAGAAAGAATTCTGAAAGTTAAAAAAAACTCCCTGTACGTAAAGATGCCTCCTACAGTGCTAACCACGGTACTAACGATGAAAAAGCTACGCCCTCCACGTGCAAACTGGCATCCTTTTTACTGGACATAGGTTTTTAGTGTGTATAGGTTTGCTTTTAACGACAGTATTTCATCAAGAGTGAGTATTTTTGCTGTTTTCACTAATTACCGTTCAGATTTGCATTGGTACCTAACAAATGGATTCCTACCCCATAGGTTCAGGATTAGATAGGAAGCCTTGCAAAGACAAACCTCCTCAGAAAAAATTAAAGAAAAGTAGCAAGAATAGAAGGGAATAAAAAGCATTTGTTAATTCTGAGCTCTTGGTAATCCAAAGAAACCTGTTAGGAGATGCATATTGGAATTGTACCCTGACACGGACTTTAGGCCTAGAAAGAATAGCAGAATGCTGCTGGTCCACAGAACAATTTTCATCATTTCCAAGCAAAAAACATCAGATTAAAATCCTCTTATCCCTTTGCAGGACTCAAATACATAAACCATCTCTGAATCAATTTAAGATGTAAAACAGTCTCGCTTTATTAGAAAACCCCAAGGACTTTTTGACTGAACAGTCTTTGCCAACAGTAGCAGAAATTGACTCATAATTAATTAAGTATTGGAGACTGTCTCTGTTCAAAATAGCTAGTATAAAATTTAATTAGAATGAAACTACAAAGAAAGTTGCATTACTGTCCAAAAACCAAAAAACTAGAATTCTTTCTATACTGTCAGTCATCTTTTTAGCAGGAATATACTGGTAATGGTTTAGCAACTGACTAGTGAATTCTACATTTCTTGCTACTTCACAGAACAGGTAGTATCTTTTTGAAAGAATGACAAAATTACATTACATATACAGTACTAATAGCATCTCCCACCATGACCAGTCCACAGACCCATAGAGATCTGTAATTTCCATCGTACTGTTTTTCAAATACAATCCTAACATCAGGCAATTTGTTCATTGAAAACAAACAAGAATCAATTTGTTTGTTGAAAGCAAAGAAGTATTCCTTTCGTAAAGCTAAAGTCTTTCAGAGCTGAACAGTAAAGAATTAAGGCAAGCAGGTTTTAGTTGAGTGAGCACTACAGGAATTTGAGCTGTTGCTCATTCTCTTCCCTTCTTCTTCTTCATAGTTGTGTAGCAGCCTCCCATCCCAGGAGGGGAAGCTAAAACCTACTTTTCTGGTGTTGATTCCCGCAGCCTAGCCAGGTTTCAAAACCCCCTTCAGGAGCCCTTTTCAGAGGACCACTGAAATGGGAAATTAAATAAGCTTCCCTAGATTCAAACTTCTCCAGATTTGTAGGGGGGAAAAAGAGCAAACGCCCTAGGAAGTATTACATTATGATATGTTCTGTTCATTATGGAATTCCCTTCAGGGAGAACTCTGTGGGCAGTCCGAGCTGTAGAATTTAGACTCCTTTTCCTTTATCAAGTTCACAGCTGGGCTTTATAGGATTCTGTGATAGCACTGCAGCAAAGCAATATCAACTTCTGGTGCATGGGGGACAGGGGTGTTGATTAAATGAATGCTGAAATAGAATCAGAATGCTCCTTAAAACAGATTTTAAAATTCCATGGGCTCCCTTCCCCTTTTTTTTGCTCCTCTACTTAATCCAGCTTATGAAAGATATAAGCCTAAATTTAAATGAAAAAAACCACAAAACCAAAAAAACCCCAAAGGAAACACCACGGATTTTGCTATTCTTTATGTGCTATGAATGCGTTGCTGATGATCTACTTGCCTCTGCACAAGCTGGGGAGATGGAAATGCAACTTCACTAACAGAGATGGCAAATTTGTAACTCAGCCTTGTAGATTCACCCATTTTCACTGCTAAAGTTAAAAAGTGAAATTGGTACACTGCTTTAGCTAAACATTTAAGATAAAAAGCTACCAGGAGTTCAGGGAATGTTGTGGTAAAAAAGAATGTCCAAAAGAAAAGGCATTCCTCAGAGGCAGTTGTATGGTGGAAGACACTGCATGGGACCAGTTCCCTCTGTGCTCAGGTCCTGTATGGGCCCGGTGTGGGAATGGCAGGGATGCCTGATCCAAAGCTTCCTTTGATGCAGCCGGTCAGGAGATTTCAGTTCATTTCAAGGAGTGTTTTTGAAGGAGCCTCAATGACTCCTAACCATCTCTAATGTCTGGTGGGATGTTTTCAGTCTGCTTCCTCACCGAATGCCAGGCACATCTCATGGAGCTTTATCTACGTGCCTGGTAAGTTACTTCTGTTATCATTTCGATGCCTTGTCGATCTTTATTTTTATTTTTATTTTTAATTTATTTTAAAGATTAAGCAAAACTCTCTCAATTTCTAAGTAACATTTCCAGATGAATACTGACACAAGCACTGTATAGATGAGGCCTGCCCTTCCGTTCAGAGTATATTTGGGGCCGTACTGTGGGTGTCACTCTTTGTTCATCTGTGACCTCTCCAAGCTATCTTTCAAAAATAAAGTTTTCATCATTTCAATGTAGAGGCAAAAACACGACGACACGAAGTCTTCAACAACAGTTCATTTGTCCAGCTTAGTAGCCCACTATAAATCATGAATGCTGGGGTAGGATATATTCTACTGGGTCTCTGAACAAGATTCAGAATGAAAATAGGTTAATCGAAGGTACTTGTACTCTGTCTTCAGCTATGCCTGTTTTGATTTTTGTCTTTCTAGCACACTTTTGCCAGTGCACATGCACACACATGCATAAACACACTCCATGTGAGTGGATACTAAATAAACAGCCCTATAGAGAGGGAGTACAATATTTCACTGACTGTAGAATGAAGCCCAATTTTATTGGCAGACTTCAATGATGCTGGACAATAAAACATTTGTACGTTTTGCTGCAGACAGTCTGGCTGGCAGTTTCAGCAGCTCTAATTTATTGTGAATAAATAATTTCCTGGAATCTCTGAGGAGTCATTTTAATGCTTCGGGAGAAAAAAAAATTGAAATCTGGCATGCTGTTAAATTTGTTTTCCGTTGTTTTGAACCAAAAATACTTAAAACTAAAAGAATTTAAAAACCCACCCTGATTTCAAAGATAGTACTTTGTAAATGGTAAATCTCCCAGTTTCACACTGGTTTTACACATGAATAATTTCTGTTTACTTCATCTTTATATTTAAAGGCATGACAAATACCATCTGTTTGCAGTTTCTTTTCTGTGTGTTATTTCTCAGCACCAAGCAGAAAAATCGTCCAGGTTAAAGAACTCCCCATATTTCTGTCGAGTATATTTAGATGCTGTTTGTGTTTCTACCCCACCATAAATTGATTATTACTTGTAGCGTAATGGTGATCAGACCGTTTTCAAACGCAGTGTTCTTGAAGCATGAAACACAAATTCAAAAACAAATTCAGAATATGTTGGAAGCCAACTGTAAAAATATAAATGGAGACAATTAGTTGATTCAGTTTTGGAGCCATCAGCAAAAAAAAAAGAAGCTTTAGTTTCCACAGTTGCTGACTACGTTTTTTCCATGAGGCACCTCACAGTTCCTGCCAGTGGACTAATATATAAGTAACTATTGCACTTTTATTAAATTCTTATTACTAATCAGCTTCTGGATTGATGTGTCCAGAAGATACCAAATAAGAAGCTGAACTTAGAAAAGGGACACATTTTAATCACCAATGGCATCACTGAAATACCTAACATCATTCTAAGAAACTGTACCGTGAATAGCTTTGTTCATCCTCAGCAGAAATAATCTCTATACAGTTCACAGAAATATAGTAAAGCTAAAATCTGTACTGGTAATAGGGAATGGTAATGGGAAACACTGTGTACATTTATTTGTAGGTCGCATTCCCTGTAATGTCCAAAGTGCTTTCTATAGACCAGTTACACTGTGAGGAAACAATCCATAAAACTGCAAAGTAAACTTGAGACGCAGAAAAAGGCTACACATACATTTTTGTGTGACTGGGTAGCATATCAAACAGGTAAATACATATTTGAGCACAAGTTCAAAGAAACAGAGGAACTTCTTTTTTGTACCAAAGTTTCGTGACCCTCTGTTCCCATGGAGTCACTATTTCCTTTTCCTTGCCGGTCTTTCTAGGGAGCTGTTTCCTCCTTCAAGTACAAACCCAGCATTACTCTCCTCATGTTTAGCCAGGCTGAAAGCCTGCGAAGTATTTGGATGAAAATGGACAATAAACAGCGACAGGCTTGCCTGTGCCCTAGCGGGGAGCGATACACCTGCCATTGGCTACTGCCACATCTGTTTATTTGAGCTGGCACTCAGAAGGCAAAAACTCTTTGCAACAAAAGGTGCTTCCCTCTGACTGCAGCTGCCAACCTCAGCCCCGCTCGTGGTTGTGCTCACAGCCCACCGAGCAGCTTGGCTGCATCAGCACAAGCCACACATTTCTGATTCCTTTTGCCTACCTGTGCTCTGGTTGTTCAGTATTCTGTGTATTCTGTGTATTCTGTGATGACATTTTCTTATATACATATTTCACTCCAATTTATTAAAGTTCAGTCTCAGTCCTGTTTTTTGGGGCTTTTTTTTTTTTTTTTTTTTTTGGTTGCTTAAGCCTACGCTCTGCCTCCCTTGTTCCTGACATGAGATAATACTTTCTCTTATGATATTTGCTACTCTTATGATATCTGAGTAGCACTCAATAATTTTCACCCCTAAGAACAGACAATTTTCTGGACACAGTGACGTAAATTTTTGCTATAGATGGAATCTAATTTGATTTAAACCCAGGATAAAACCAGATATCACTCCAAGTATTCATAATCCAAATTATTCATACAATCACCGAAACCCTTTACAGGGATTGGAAGCACGGATTCCAGGTGCAGTATCACCTGGATGCCACCAATTTTGTGGTAGCTGAACTGCTTCTTGTCCATGAAACACTGGGACGTTCAGATGCACAATTTATTCATCTAATATATCACAGATAGTTAATTTTTCTGAGTTAGTCTAAAATTTGTGAGTCTGTGGGTCATCATTTTGCTGTTTTATAATGTCGTGCAAGAAATAGATGTAATAAAAATTGTATGAATAGGTTAACAGGACCAGGTAAAATTTTGCACTGCTAAATTCAGAGGCCAAAAATATCTGCATTTCCTAGAAAAAAAATACTGATATCTGTTTCTAGATGTAAGTTAATATATATGTGTATTTAATAATTCTCCTTCCAGCTGAAAGCAGTTCTTTTGCATTCACGACACAGTTATGAGCACATGGAATTCAATAAAAACATTCGCATTAACTTTAAATAGATTCTGGATTAGGCCTTTAGAAACAAAAAGAAATGCTCTGTAAGTCTTCAGTAGTGCTATTTTGCTAAGTATGAAATCTTTTAGAAATAATCATCAGGGCAGTTTTTGTTTGCCTCAATGTGCATATTTTTTTTTTTCATTTTCCACAAAAAAGTGCAGCAATGGCTAAACCCAAAAGTTTGAAAAAAATTAAGACTAAATACCTGGATATAATCATCATATATCCTCACTGATTGGTTTGCAATTTCATCCAGTGTTAAGAATATATTTAAAACACATTGTCTGTTCTTATGGGTTCCTTTTATCCTACTACTGCACAGCTTATGCGTGCTTAATACTAAATCTAAGACTTAAAAATACACAGCAGTATGCCCTAACAAGTTGTGCAAAGTTTATTTTCTGGGCACCATGTGTAAAGTTCCGGCGTTTTTCATTCTGTGTCATGGTCCAGGCACTCATCTGTAGAATCGTACAGAGATAATCCGTAAGTACCTTCCAGAAAGGCTGTGAATTCCAAAGGCACATTTATGAGACAATGAATGTTCTTTGAGACTTGGTGTCTTCCTAAAGGGAAAAAAAAAAAACCCCTCGCCTGTGCATTCCTGGTCTTTTGGAAACAGTTGAGTAATTGATCCACGGTAGAGTGTATTTTATTGAGTGGTTCATTGCCGATTGGATAGAACAAATTTTCCTTGATTTCTACAAGCGCAAAACCTATCGTTGCTGTGATGCTGGAACGGTAGGTTTTAGCACGCGTCGTGCAAGTGGTGACATCAAAATGCCAAAAGTATCCATCCTAGGCTGGATGTTTGACGTTTAATACCTCTGTGGAAAGAGGTGTGTCTGTTTACCAGAACTGCAAAAGAATTCCATAGAATTTACCTACTTAGGAAGACAATAGGTACTTCCTAAATTAGCTAATGCTATTTGCCAAGATCTCAGTTCTGACTGTTGTGCTAAACACTCTTACCAGGAGTGGCCAAATGGATAGATAACAACTAGCAGGTTTCAATGTGCAGAAAGGAAGGCTTTGCTTAGATAGTGGGGAAAAGGATTCAGATCATAAGAACTTGGAGAAATACCGTATTTCCACCACAAGGAATCCATTAGATAGGCATTCTTCAGCAATGAAATGGACTTATATTCAGTCTCTTTTGGATTCTTCCAGCCATAGGGTAAACTTTCACATTGAGAGTAGAGGGACAGCAAATATTGAGAATAATGAAAAGGCCAGTCATTAGCACAGGATGACATTGCTTGCTTCTTCATGTAGGTGCTTAGACAACTTCTAAAAATGAAATGGTGTTTCTTACAGGAATTAATTCGGGGAGGTCTTTCAGCCTTTTTTTTTTTTTTTTTTTTTAAATCTGGCAAGACAGATTACATAAAGGAAAGACTCCCTTGTGGCTTTAGAGAATGTAATGTCCTCTTAAGTGGCAAAAAAGCCCCAGTCAGGAGCGAGGTTAGCAAAAGAGTTTCTCAGTTATTTTCCTGAGAAGGGTGATGAACTTACAAGCTGTAGTTAGGCATCTTTAACAGACCTCTGAACTGAACCCCAACTTCCTAATTTTTTAACCTGTGCCTTAACTAGAGATTTTGTGTCCTCTTTCCAAAATACATCGTAAACAAACTCAAAGGGAAAATAAGCTAATTAAGATATCTTTGCAAATATAAGATGTATAAATTGGCTTCCAGAGCAGAGCAGACACTTCATTGGGTTATTGGAGTTGCTGCAGAATGGAGACAGTGCCCGGTTTGTTCAGCGGCACTGATCCTCGTCACTCAGGAACAGAAACTGGGATCATGGGAAGATCTGGCTCCAACTGGATTTTGTTGCAATGACGTACAGAGCTGACGGAGAAATTTTTGAAACTGGAAACTACAGCCCACAAGAATTAGAGGATTTTAAACCCTGGTGAGATGTAACATTTCTTGAGAACAATGGATTACGGCAGTTTTATTCTGTACTGCTTTGGATAATTAATTTAATAAGTCACTTTGTTTGTCATTCATGCATATAATAAATTCATATACGTGTTTGTTTTCTTATTTATTAAGTCTTTAAATTCAGCAGATGAAACTCTCCTTCTGCCAGAAAATACACTGGATTGTAGATGACTGTCAGCAAAATATAAAGACAGCTCCGATGAAAAAAAAAGCTGAAAGCGAATACCTGTTGAACTCTGAATCTTTATTTCCACTCTTTATAGAAATAAACACATTTATGGTTTGTTTATTGCTTGCAGAAAGCAAGCCTGTTCGTCCTCCCCTGCTCCACCGCTGTCATTCGCTGGTCTAGCTACCGAGCAGAGCCTAATCACAAGATGCCTGTGTACATCAAACAGATGTTCACCAGCAACAGAAAATCGATGTCTGGCATGAAGTTATGTTGTGTTTGTAGACTGTACTGAGCACACTTCCTTGAGAAGCGATGCTTTGTGTCACTGTGTCTGTATCTCATAATAAAGAACAAGAGCCCGCTTCACGTTATGGATCACCTCTATTGTCATTCCACAGCAATGTGTTTTACAGATGTCTGCAAATGAATTTTAGGCTGAACTCCCTTTGCTTCTGAACCATAAGGAAGTATGATATGCTATCTGTCTGGTATTTAGTTATTAAATTTTGGTTGAAGAGCAGTTAGAATGCCTTGAATTCATTTAAGAACTCTTGTTTTAAACAAGACCTCTGGCATTTGCAGTCTGACCAATGGGTCTGACGGGTTTTCAGCACATTACCTTTAGCTGGCGGTGATGTAGCAACAGCACTTTATTTCCTGTGAAGCCAACAGCCAACTCTTCACTTCATGTGAAAACTTAGATGGGGCTTATCATCTCCTCCATGGCACTTCATGGCACTCTGCCCCTCCTGGGATCATGGTCTCTGTCTGTTATTATTGAGAGGGACAGGAATGAAACAGCAGGAGCACCGGGAGCCATCCTTTCAGCCTATGTCTGACACAAGCACTGAGTGTTACATTATCTGCTTCACTGAAGCAGAAAGAGGAGACCATCAGGGAGCTGGCTGTGCTCCCTGCTTTTCTGTGCTTCCCGGTTTTGGACACGCTAGTGCAACCTGTGGGCTGCTCCAGCCTCTGCCAGCTGGCAGGAGCTCCCAGAAGACAGTCTGTCAGTGAGGGTAGCTATGAAACAGCCTGGGACGGCCACTTTTCTCTCTGCTGTGATCTGGCTGCAAAGCCGTGGTGGGAGGGCTGCTGGGGGAGGCGCACGCTGACACCCGTGCACGAGGCTCATCACCACAACGGGGACGTGGCACCTGCACCAGCTCTCTGTTCACCACTGCAAATGGTTTTAAAGCTGGCATACGCATACCGAGTTCCAGTCTGTCCTTCTGGAGAAAATCGGTTTTAAAAAAAGGTTTAAATCCAAGAATTTTTTTTCAACGTAGGTCTTCACCATTATTCCTGCAAACAGGAACTGCTGTGATCCACCACACTAATTCCAATGAGCTACCCTATCAAACCACAGACATTGTCTTCTTTTTATCTTGAACCTTAGGACGAAATACTTTGTCAACCACAAAACAACCCAAACCACACCAAAACAAAACTGACATCAGCAGACAAGGGGAAGAACAATATATGACAATAAAAACCTGTGAAATTCTGCATTTAAAAAACCATGTTGAATTAGTATTTTAAAACCCATAGGCCGTCTACTCAACTGCAGACTGCAAAATACACTCATACTAGAGATGCTTAAGAAACCTCTGCTGAAATATGTCTAGCACAGTTATGCACAAGTGCACATGGGTTCTTCAACTGAAGTGACCTGACTGAAACTGGAAATTTACACATGAAATCTTAGTCAGAGGTTTTGTGAGTGGATAAGGACACATGGATGCTTGGGCTATGAATATGCTCTCCTTCCTACCACAAAATGCCATAGAAAATACATTTCAGACATACCTTGGTAACAGAAAATAGAAATGCCATATGTTGAATATCTAAGTAATGGCCAGACTACGTTCTTCTTGAGCACTGCTCTTGCCTTTTGCAAACACATTTTAAACTGAGACAATTACACTCACTGTCCAGAACCGGGCTTCAAGCTCAGCTCTGCCAAACACAACTGAGTGTGAGCGCAGGCAGCAGCAGCTCAGGGCTGCTGTACCCTGGATCAACTTGAACCCTCTCAGTAATGAGATACATATCCTGCTCTGAATCTTCTCTTTCCCCTTCAGTCTAAGCTCCCAAATGTCTTTTGCAGCGGGTAGAGTCAGCAATGAGAATAATGGCTGGCATAAAGTAACAGCATGCTGTCTACAGCTTACTGTAGGGAATCCTCAATTTCCCTGCTAGGAATAAGTTGGGCTGAACATATTAATGGAAAGGATTCTGCCTTGAGCCAGGGACTTGTTTTAGTACAACCCCTGTATTACACTTGTTGAGGCAGTGTGGTAGACACTGGATCTCTTTACTTGCATCAAGAGATACTTTTAATTATTTGCGCAAATGTAAAATAGTCCAATGCTATATATTGATGAGATGAACAATAGCTGTTACCTTCTCAATTTTCTCAACAGAGATTTTTGAAGGCCTGTTGGAAATTACCATCCAAGACTAGATTTTTTTTTTCAATTATTCAAACTGCAGAAGGATAAACTGTTATTTACTTTGTATTGTGATGCTCTATTCTTACTTAAGCCCTCAAGTTATGCCAACATCTGGATTTATTCCTCAAACTCTCTTGTCTAGATAGTGATAAATCCTTCTTTTCTCTTTTTCCTTTGGACAAATAATAATAAAAAAATTATCGATGGAGTCAGAGCAAACAGAGTTTTCATCTTGTAATAGCAAAAAAAAAAAAAAATGGAAGGCCTTAAAGAAATATATCCTCTAAGCAAGCCTTTTCTTCTGGACAAAGCGAAATTTCAGGAAATAGACACAGCCTTTGGATTCCATGCCTCTTCAGGGCAGAGATAAAACAAAGCTCGTAGCGAAGTAAGCAGAAGACTCTAGAAACAAGTGTTTCTATAGTCAAGTGGAGTTTGAGGTTTTTCCTCAGTTAAGGGTAGATTGCAGCTAATAAAACAGCTTGGCCAATCCCAAGACTCACTTTTAATTTCTGCTTCTAATTCCACATGCTCCAGAAAGGCCTTCTGCGGAGCTACCAAGTACCACTGAGTTGTGGCCCTGCTTTTTAACTCTTGTCTTCACAAAAGTGCTGCCAGACGTCCTGGCCGCGTGTTCTGGAGCACGTCCTTTCTGGATTCGGTGTGAAGATGATACCGAAGAACATGTCCCAGGGATAAACCTAGACCCAGAAGATCAACTTCAGGGATTTCTGGTTCCCACATAATTCCTGGATTAGGTTAAGACAGGTTTCACCAAGCAGGAGACACTTCAGCTGGGCCATCGGGGTTATTACTGCAACCGGTGGAGGTTACAAAGCATAGATGGATTAATGGCTGCCCTCGTGCAGAGATGGGTTGGTCACTAGGATCAGCGGGTGTGGAATGTTCTAGTTACCCCTTCCGGTGGTTTACAGCAGTGAAAGGGATAGCAAACGGTACAGTGGGTATTTTTGTGATCAGTTCTGTGCTTAGTACTACACAGAAATAGCAATTACAATCTTAGGCGCTAAGGAAGGAACTGAGAGAGAAACAGAAAAAGCATTGTAATGACAGCATTTACCCAAGAAAGCCCATATGAATTCATTAATGCAATTTGAGTTCCTCACCACAGAATAAACAGGCACAGACAAAGCTATCAAGGACAGCAAGGAGGCTGACACAGGACTGTCTCCATACAAGAAATTAATTAGAACTGCACCCTGAAAAGACAAAAAAAAAGAAGGATTAAAGTAAGTCATAAAATTAATTTAAGTACTCATTATATTAATATTTACATGGAAAAGGTGAGTAAGAAATTTACACTACAAGTCTCTTCTTGTACAAGATACAAGAAGCATCAAACAAAATTTTGGGATCAGGTCAGAATCATAAAGTCTGTTAACTAGTGAAATTCAGTGCCTCAGAGTGCTGTGGATTAAAAGTATTTTATAGCTCACTCTTCACTGTTAAATAGTGCAGAGAACAAGTAAAAGTGTAACTCAGAGCAAACCGCACATTATCCTTCTGTAGCTGCTCCCTATGGCCCTTACTTTGGTGTTTTGGCTACTGCTTTCTGTTCTTCTCATCTGATGATTGGATTAATTTGTGCCACTGCTAGAAGTCTTTGGGTAATTTGCCTCTTCAAGTCCTCAGCTGCCAGGCAAGTATTTCCTTTCTCCTTCTGTCCTTCTTCTTGAAAGGAAGAAAGGACAGGAAGTTTGAGAAATAAGTACAGTGGTGAACAAGATGAAACTGAAAAAAACCATACTAATTTCAAGCCTTCAGGCACGTGGAATTTCAGAGAAGTGAGAACTGAACCTCAAAATGAAAACAAAAAAAAATTATGAGGGAGACCATCTAAAAGTTCCTTAAAGGATTTCATTCAGAATCAGTAATTTTAAAAGAGCAAACTGTAATTGGATAGTGTGAAAAAGTCTACTCTAAAATTAGATAGATATCTTTTTTCCTTCTATTCCTTGTAGGTCTTGGCTGTCCATCCAAATTTTAGTGCTTCAAGATGTTTGTTTTAGACTTGACACATTTTAGCAACGCTATAGGCATAAACAGAATTATTGCTGTAACTCAGAATTATAGTGTAAGACAGAGTTGACTCCTCTCTGACAAAACAGCAGCTCTGTGACTGTCACAGCCTCATGGCTGGCCTGTGCTGGAATCAGAAAGTTTTTTTTCTTTGGTTTAAAAGATTAAGGTCTTCCAGAAGCTTAAATGGAAAAATCTGCTTTACCATTTTGCAGTTCCACATAGGAAATCTCTGCTAGGCTGCAAGTTAGCCTGCTGGCAGGAGTCTGTGCAGCCAAGGCATCCCTTCACCTCATCCCACCACTGCCCACCACCTGCATCTCTCACCCTGGCTGATGGATGGTGTGCTGGCCCCACAAGGCAGCCTTGTTCCTCGCCACAGTTGTTACGCTTCAGTGGTTGTGAGTTTCTTTCAGAAGCGTCGGAATTAAGGACGAGTTATAAAAGCCCCATTTCGTTTTGTTTTGGGAGTCCGTGCTGGTGCCATATTATCCAAGATGTCCGCTGAAGGTAAAGGACGAGCTTATTTGGTCAGGACTCCTTTGCCCTTTCTGCCCTTCTCCGTCAACATCCCTGATTTCTTTCAGCACTGCTGACTTATAAACTAAATATATCAGTAAGTTCAGGACTAGGCCATACACTCCTTTAGCTGTTCAGTGTCTTTTATTTCACCCTGTCCCTTTCACCTTGTTCATCGTTCAGTTTTACGCTCCACTGGAAGAAAACCCCTGAGTGTTGCCTGTGCTACTGCTTTTACTTCTTTCTGCTGTTTTTAACAGTTGTGGGTGGATGTCCCTTCTACTGCCTTGCCGTTCAAGACTGGAAAAATGCTAAAGCCCTCTTTTCCCACTGGCTTCCCCCCCGGCCCAGCCGTGGCTCAGATGAATTGGCCAGGTGAAGCCAAAAGCTCAGAAACGCACACGACTTTCTGCCAGCGCTAATCCCCCAGTGCAATTTGTGTAATGATAGGAAAAAGGAACCAGAAATAAAAATCACTCCGTGCAGAGAGAACACTGAACTTTTATGCAGTATGTAACATAAAAACTATTTATTACATTGTAGGATGCCTTGTGTAAAATTGTCACCAAAAGAATTAAAAAATAAAACAATTAAGAAACTCAAGTGTAGGCAGTACTTTAATATCAAGGGAGCCTTTCATAATTTCAGCGCTTTTTTACTGTCTTTTAATTATGCCTTTTGTTAAGAATGGATACAATACGATTTTACAACTGTGTGTACAGTAAAATTATAATTTACTTTGGAACAAAATAATATCTGTTTAGCTTTTAAATCGAAAACAAGCAACACTCTGGGGAAATACCACATTGATTAATATTGGGGCTCTTTTAATAAACGAAAACTGAGCCCATAAAGATTGTGGTTTGAAATATCACAAAGAATGTTATCCCACTATGGTCTGCAGCTCTGATGTTGCAGTTTTGATTAAGATAATCTGCAGCTTCTGTAAATTATTGGCTTCTCACAGTCAGTTTGGAGATGCCAGAGCTCCACATGATGCTAAGAAATAGGTGAGTGCAAAAAGTGCCATTTCTTTCCCTAGAAAAGCAGACTTGAATATAAAGCAGTAAGTACAGCAAGGTGTATGTGTAGTGTATGGAGTTTATGATGATCCAAAAGACATTGCTGCTTCTCTAAAATGTTGCAATTAACTTCCTCTGATCATACAATGATCTAAGAGAAAATACGAAAACATAAATTCTTCATTGACAGCCCTGTTCAAATGTATGAATATGGCACATGGGACAGCAATTAGTGAACAGAGTCACCATTATCCTCTGCAATCATTTCCAAACAAATGAAGAAAGAAGGCTGCAAAGCCATATGGTACATATATTATAAAGTAACCTGTTCCATTCTTTAGACTTACTATTACTGCTTTTGACACAGCTACAGGAAATAAAAAGCTACTGGAATGCAGACCAGGAAAATGTATTCCCAGAAGGCTTTGCAGAACTGGAGGCTGGAATCATTGAGTGGAAACAGACTTTGCAAAGCAGTCTCCCATTCTTTGCTGCTTAGATGATCTGCTCAAATATAAAATACATTCTACAAATGTGACCATATTTAGTAGCTGTGCTTTTAAGATACTTATGGAAAGAAAGTAAAAGAAAGAGAACAAGACTTTTTGAAAGGGTAAGTCTCTTCATGGAGGACTGTAATGTAGACTAGAAAAGAACTGTTTTCAAGAGAGGAAGCACAAAGTCAAACAATCCATACTTAGTATGCAAGATTTGATTATTTTCTTTCTCTATCCTTCTTAATGGACTGCTTAAAGGAACCATATTAATACATATGAAAAATACATGGTTCACAAATCCTGTAAAAATTGTTTTTATAATCTTGAAGAGTATGTTGCGCACATGCTGAGATGTTTAAATCAATATTCCATTAACATAAATATTTTAAAATATGATTCTTCCTCAAGACCTATGCATCAGTCTAACACCCTTGCTCTGCAATGGTAATAATTAAACTGCAATGAAAATATGCATTCTATAAATGAATGAAAGCTTGTGAAAAAAATGGTAATTTTACTTAGTCTGCCAGCGACTTCAATTTCATTGCCAAATATGGTTAAAGCCTTGGCCTCACTGAAGGCATTGTGTCTATTATTCATGGATTTATTCCTGTATATTCTGAAGAAGTGAGCAAGAATCCTTATATCTCCTCATAAACAGAGCCTAGGAACATTTAAGTCTCCATCAATAAAAGAACAATGGCCTGCACATGACATCACATTATTTGGTCATTTGTCATTTAGCTTTATTGACAGTACTAATAACTGATGATAGCGCTGATAATGCAATAAAGTTCGTGAAAAATTGCCATCTTGACAAAATTAAGGTGCTTTATATGGTTTTGCCCCGAAGTATACATGCTTGTAAAAAGGGAAGTAATTTACTGACTTACTTAAACAGATCAGCAAATATCTATTTGAATTGTTTAAAGGTATTTGTCCTCTGATGAACAGTCTCGCATGGCTTCACTTCCCTTACAAGAACCATTCCAAGAGAGGAGCTCCCTACATACGTGTGCCTGTAGGGCAGCCCTTTGGGCTGAAGAGAGCAATGTTCAGTGGTCAGTCCCTGATACCCTTTTCACCCTCTGCTGGAGGATTTCAGGCACCAGGACAGTGTTACCAAAGGTCCAAATTTCCCAGAATTGTTCTTTTTGTGTCTGGAAATTGTGTCTCAGTACAAGCTATAGCCCTGCTGCTAATTACTATTTAGAAATAAAGGAACTTGAAGCTGCTCTGACAGGGAAAAAGAGAGGCTGAAATTGGCTGTGTGTATTTTCTATCTTGTCAAGTTGGCTCAACAAGCTAAATGAAGCTGGTTTGTTGTAATTACTGCACACAAAGGATTAACTTCTGTCCTTGAAATGTAATATTAAACAATGAAATACTGACAAAAGCAACAGATCTCCAAGGTATTGTATCAAAGACGTGGTGGTGACATCCAGTTCTGCTGACGCAGAAAACCACGAAATGGGTTGCACCCTGTGCCCAAACCCAACTGATTAAACGCAAGTTGCCCATCAGCTGGAATGGTGCACTTGGGGGAATGAGCAGTGACGGGGTGCAAATGATCCTCCAAGATCGCCTGAGCCTGGAACCGAGGGTACAAGCCCAGGCTGCCTGTCCCCCAGGCAGCATCAAATTAACTTATGCAGTCATCTGACTGGACATCTGCTTGATCCGTGTTGATTTGCGAGGAAGGCAGGCCAGGCTCTCGGAAATGAGATCAAGACGGTCACCTGCTGCATTTTAGCACTGCCGCTTCTCTTTAATCTGTCAGCTCGCAATTCACTGCCTCTGCTTCTGCGGTACCGTAAATACACGGAGCTACTCAGAACATTAAAGCAAAGGCCCCGAATGTCCTGCAACTGACTTCATGCTGGGCAGACAAAAAATGTGGAGTTTGATTGCTAGAGGGTGAAGAGTGACAACATTACCTTTCCTTAAGAAGATGTAAGAAAAGAATTGAATCTATAACTAACAGAGACCATCACCAGCAAAGAAATTATGTTTTCTTCACTCTGTATTTCATTGTTTCCAAGAGATAGGGGTGGTAAGCAGCAAAGCTAAGATAGGTATGGGTAGGCAAAAGGAGCTGTAATGAGATATTAAGGAGCAGAAAAGCAGATGGAAGAAAAAGAGGGTATAGGCCAAAGCAATTCCTATTTTGTGCAGCATCTTTAAAGTAAAAACAAGGAGAATAATGTGGTGAGTAGGTGAGAAGTCAATAAATGGGTTCAAGATGCTGAAAGGAAAAGCATTTAGAATAGATGATGATGACGGTTTTGGCAGCAACACCTTAGACTGGAAAAGTCTAGCCGGGGGAAGGCAAGAGTTGTCAAGGAGATGATGAGGATGAAGCAACAGCACAGGAAAACTGAAGGCAGCAATAAGACTAAGTCTCCAGAAACCCTTTCCACCAGCCAGGTTTGAATTTACTTAACTGGGATGTATCCTTTGGCTTCTGTGATGAATGTGGATCTATGTCAAGGCAAAAAACATCATTCTTTAGTAATAGTCTGATTTATCCTTTTATAGAAGAAAAACAATTCATCCCCTGCTGGTTGTCCCTCAATACTTTGTGAAAATGGAAACAAGAAACTGGAGAAGTGTATACTCTTTCAGTTAGTGGATAACCTTCCAATAGGATGTATGTAGGGTTCCTATTTATTCAAAGGTATGAAGTGTCACTGTAGTTACAGCAAATCCTCATTTTGCCAGAAGAGATGGTGGAGTTTCACTTGGTTGAAATTGAGGAATGCTAGCGACAATGCTACCATTTCTTGCCACTGCCCAAAATTAGTAGATTAGAACAGCTGTTGCTGTTGCCCATATTTCTTCCCTTATTGTAGTTGCTGTGGTTCCAGAGGTGCCAAATCAGCCTTTCTGGCTGAAAATTCAAAGCCTGCAAGAATCAAAAACTACAAAACCTTACCGTTTATAATGAATGTCTTGGGTCCAATCCTAAAAACATGCATGTAGGTAATTTTACTTGCATAGTAAATCCCATTTACATCTCTGTCACTAAAATTCCTGATGCATGTAGGAGTTTAGAAACCTGGACCTGTTCTTCTCTGTTTCTGCCATGTGCTGGCAGTGTTTTAGTAAGGGACACACTTAAAAAAGGTCCCAGACAGGAGCGTGAAGGAATCCAAAGCGAGCAATTAAGAAATGGCCAAAGCACTGTAACAATGAGGATAGCAAGACTTGTTCTCTGACTAAAGCTGGTGACTTCTGTAGGAGCTAAATAAATGCACGAGAGCCCTTTAAAACTCTGCTTGCTCCTTTCCCTCCTTTTCGCAGATGAATAGAGCCTTTCATTTCAATGGAACTTTTGTCTGTGTGGGTCTGGAAAGCTGTCTGAGGAGCTTGCACAGCTCCAGGTAGCAAATGTTTGTAGAATCCCAAATGTTAGACAGTCTGCAATACTAATCGGGATGGCCTCAGTGCAAAAGAAAGTGGCTCAGTAGAGATCACCCCGCTACCAAGACTAAACCAAACAAAATGTTTAGCCGTACCAAATCGTTGGATACTTTTAAATGTTAGCAAAAGGAATCAAGGAATTGACCTTCCTTTGCCTAGACTAATCTACGGCCGTATTGAGAGAGATGGAAGAAGAGGCACGTGAGTTTTTCAAAGTGTTCATGTCAAAAAAGAAAATGAATGGAAGGAAGTCATAAAAAATTCAATGTGGTCTTCACTAAAACAACAAATGCAAGGTCTTGCAAACTCTCAGATGAACACTCTCATTGAAAGGTCTAACTCTTTTGCCACTGTATGCGCTTTATTTTCACAGCCTGAGTATCAGTTATAAGCAAGATCTGATGAAATCCTCTTTAGAGTCTGAAAAGACAAGGACTAAGACAGTGACTAACCCATGCCATGGAACACAGGACACCTGCAAATGAAGTTTATTTCTCTAATGGCTTCTTCCTCACAAGCTCTGCCTGTCTTCCATCTAATTGAGATTTCATCCCGCTTTCAGAGCCGTGAAAGATGCCCTCCCATCTGTCCATCATTGCCTCTATTCATTTTGCTCCTTTCTGGTCCCATCTCTTTTGGCAGCTTCTAAACGATGTTTGCCACTTGAACACAGGCTAGCCAGGGGACTTTGTTTTCCTTTTCTATGAGGCTCCCAGTTCTTAGGAGTTATCTGAAGACAGATCCTCCCTGGCACACCCTTTAGCAAAGCTGATAAACGGTGAAGCAATAGAGAGACAACTAAGAAATATTTTCTTAAATTGATAGAAAAGGTCCACAAAACAATCATAGCAAGGCCAATACCTGCTTAATCAATACATGCTGAATTAACTTTTTTTTGCTTTCTGTTGTCGCAAGGTTTCCGTTCTGCCTGTGGAGTTCCTAATACATTGCTGACCTTACCAGAGAAAATGTTGCGCATTTTGGAATTATTACAGTTCTTGAGTTATTCCTTTGCACAGGAATAATTCCCCCAATACTTGCTTGCCCTCCCAGGAGGGCATTTAAGACCCACAGAGCACACAGTTTCTAGATGTGTATGGAAAAACCACAAATAAATAAAAGATATGTTTTCTCACTAGCACTTGATTGCATGGCTACAGCATGTGACCATCTCTTTCCAGGACAGAAATGTACCTGTTTGCAGTGAGAGTTGATGCATTTTATTTGCAGCTGGATTTGGATGGAGCAGGTTTAAGTAGCTTCCAGCTGTCTTTGGAAGGACTTGTCAGAATTTTCCTCTGAAAGGAATCTAGAGATATTGAGGAAATAGCAATGACTTTAATAAATCATGAACTGAAACCACTGAAAGCTGGAACTATTCAGCAGCATAAGACTGAAGGAGGAGGGGAAGAGAGAGAGAAGCAAGCGAGAGAGTATAATTTGGGTAAGAAAAAAAACCGTTTTGAAATGTAACACCTCGTGTTGTGCAAGATGACTCAGAGAGGCAACAATTATTTCAAGAGCTGTGCTGAGGCACAAAGCCAATGACAAAATATCCATCCTTGGCACAGGTGAGCAGGTCATGTCTTACCTGACATATCTCCCAGTTAATGGGTACCCATACTTTCATACAGAGCTGTGTGTACTGGAGAAGATGTAGGTATTTACAGAAAATGTACTGTAAAATATCAGTCAGAACTGTCTTTTTGTGGGGGAAAAAAAAAAAAAATTAACTTATATCTTTTAGGGATGCATTTTGCCTGAAGTTCTTTCTTTCAAACGTCCTCACTCACTGGCTCAAGAACATTTCACCAAACAGGAAATATCTATAGTTCCTAGTGAGAGCCCAGGGCCAGCTCACAGGGTACACATCAAGTTGTGCGAATGCTATCAACTTCCCTGGACTCTGCTGCAGCCCCATTTCCACATTACTGAGGGAAAAGTGATTTGTTACCGGGGCTCTCTAGAATGCCTGATAAATCATTGCTTTGGATCAACAAACTGCTTTTAAGGTTCTCTGCCTGGACGCTCGGAATATGAATTGAGTCCCCAAGATGTAGCTTTAGAAAGACTCGATGAAAATGGGCCTTTCTAAAGGAAGCAAGGAAATTCTTCTCTGTTTATTCGAATGGCAGTCAGGAGGTCAGCTTCAGTTATCCCCACGTAACCCCTCGGAACCTGCTCGATGGGGATGCAGTGCTGCAAGCGAGGGCAGGGCTCAGCTCAGTGTGTACATTTCAGGAAGAAGAAACCTTCACTGCAGAGCTCAAAAGAATCCTTGTGCTCTCTGAAGGAAAGGTATAAAGGGGTGCTTGTTCATATTAGTCAACACAGTCCGTTTTTCTGGAAAAAGGGCAGGGATGTTGGTAAGAACCTGTGGCAAGGCAAAATTTCTCCAAGAGGAAAAAAAAAAAAAAGCCAACAAGAATTTAAAAATACACTACCTCCTCTGTACATCCTTGTAATTGTTTGACACATTCCTGTGGGATTGACCTTCTGCAGGAAAAAAAATCAACATCTCAGTAACTGACATGATCATGTAGTGCTTTCAACTTTTCATCATATTGTTGACCTTTAACATAACAATTATTCTTTTTAGAAATCAAAATGCAGGGTTTTCTTTTTTATGAAAAAACACACAACTCTTTGAAAACAACACAAATTTTTCTTGTTTTCAGCGGTTTATATTTTTCACTTCGGATTTTGTGGAATGTGTACCAATGAAGTCTTAATGATCTTTGCATTTTTCAAGCATTTTGTCAGAAGCTAAATGCAATACGACTTTTCCAAAACGGTATGGAAATCATGATCCATCTGTAAATTCTCTGTGTACCACAGTCATTTATTACTTCATACTGAAATTTGAAACATGAGAACAAAGCAGAGGCAATGCCAAATAAAAAAGCCACACCAGAAAGGAACATCTGCAAAATTCTATGAAAAAAATATACACAAATGTTACGAATTAAACCTTTTCTGACTTTTCCTACAGCTGCACAACCTCACACTCAGCAAGACAGGAAGGACCATCGGAATATTTCCCGTTCAATATGAAGAAGCAGAAGCCCATACCATTCTTTTTAAACATTAAATGAAAGTCTGCTGGCATACTCCAGAAAATCTAAGAGATGATAAAGAATGAAAATGTGAATCATAAAAGGCGATATAAAGTACAAGTAATTTCAACTTTAGTCTTTAACACAGTCTTTGCTATGGCTACAGTTAACTTTGTTAACAAGTGGTAAGATCCAACGGAGAAGATGCTGCATTCCACACCTGGAGGGCATGCAGAAAATTTTGCAAAAAACCCATTTTTTTTAATTGGAAAACACCAGTTTGTGGAAAGAGAAAGTGCTCATACGACCAGGAATGTTTCTGTTAGTTTTAATTTTGTTAAAGGCGTCAGTGTTATTCAAAAATAATGTGCCTTTCCAAACACTCTTTTTGACAAATCAAGTCATTATTGAGCTGTGGGGGAGGATGACAAAGGGGAAAACAGGTTGAAATAGTAGTCAGTCATTTATCTCTAAACTCTTTCCGTCTGCTGGTTTATTGACCCTTTCTAAAGTTAAAGCTTCTCTTAACATTTAGGAAAGGAAATCTCAAAAATCTGGAGAAATAGCCCGGATAAACTTCACAATCAGTAACCGACGGCTTACATTGAGATACGGTCCGCACCACTGAAGTCAGTGTGAGAAGGGTTGGGACCCAAGGTAAGAAATTCTAGCCACAAAGCAGAAACCACAAAGCAAAGCCCGTTTCAGGTGGATTTTAGGTGGTAAAATTCTAGATTACGTACTTGCCAAGGTGGGAATTATGTAAGGAAATTGATACATTTCTCTTATCCAGCATGTAACATTCCTCAGTACACTTTCTAATATCAGCATAATAATTATTTTGACAAATATGAATCTGAAATTCTTCTTGTCCTATATATTACTGACTTCTGTATTGCAGGATTTTGCAGGTGGGTATTGTGCAAATGTATGTGGCCACACTGTGTATCCAGAAGAAAGGAGTTTGAAAAGGAATGTATCACACCACTAAAATGTGCTGTGAAACCTCTTTCCCTGCGGTGGAGAATGAAGTATTGCTCATGAAAGATCTTCTACCAAAGGACCATTCCCGGGTCACAGATAGCACGGCCTGTCCCATGTGAAATGCCCTGGGAAACCACACTTTCAGTTTTCCTTCATTATTTCCCTTGCTTTAGGGACCCTTAAGCACGAAAACGTCTTGTTTGCAGTAATTGGGTAGAAACTGGGAAGATATCTACAATCCCTGCATAAACCTTGAGGAAAGCTATAATGGAAAACAAGAAGAGGTGTTCTAGCAGACAAAAACTTTTCCTTATGCTTATGTGTACTCTCACTTACAGTTTTGCACGTGAAACAAGAATTTCTTTGTAAATAAAATACATCACTTTTCCCAAAAGCTCAATAATTCTGAAGGATATTGCTATTTCTAGAAATGACATAGAAGTGATAATCATCAAGAAGAAAAATTCCTAACCATCAGATAAACGTTATACAAGACAAATACTCTGTGTTTGTGTTAAATATTTGCTACCTTTATCATTGCTATTAAACACAGTGAATGATGTGTTTGTACAGAGGTTTACACTTTTGACAAAAGTAGAAGCGTTTGCAAGCCAAAGTCTGGATGTTGCATTTACAAAGGCTATGCCGTTATCAACACTGGGAGCGCATGTCCATGTCAGAGAGTGAGAATGGTTCTTGGAAAATGAATCTGAAGAAAGATTCATAAAAGTGTTCATTAAGGGAAATAAAAGATTTTCAGGACCAAAATAATTAGAGAAAGGGATGCACCAAGTGTTTTTCACAGAGCATTAAAATCATGCATAGGATAAAGCTGCCTGAGAGGACACAAGCTGGGTTGTATCACAGAGAAGGGAGAGAACGGTCGTAAGTTGTTATCAACACATCCAAAGAAACGCCCCCATTTCCTACCTCTGACTTACTCATTCTCCAAATCTACACTCCCTGAGGTGCAGGAGCATGGTGGTCCTGTGCCAGTAACGCCACAGGGGAATGGAAATGCTGGCAATGACAGTTATAGCCCAGCCTCTAAGGAACCATATGTCTGAGCTGCTGGTGACACCTTAGTCCCCAGCTGTGAGCCGTGTTCCAGCCTTCACACACAGATAGTCAGGGCTGCAGTCTCATGACACTAAAATATTTCTAAAATCCTGGAGGGGAATTCTACATTAAACCCAAGAAAGTGTGTATAGACTGCATAAAGTGAAATGTTCACATTAATTTTCACAAACAGGGGCTTCCCTGAGCTGGCTCAGATGTTCACGTGCCTTGTGGTCAGGGTAAAGGGAATTGCTGTCTTTATTTGCTGTTCAACTTGGCACTGAAGCAGCAAATAAACTTTGCCTATGGCTGCTTTCCAAAGCAAACAGAACTTTTATCTCTACTTGAAACTTTTATTAAAACAATGAATATCACATCTAGCATTTATAAATTCCTTTTGTCCTGCACTAAAGTGGAGCATGCAGGAAGGATAATCTCGGTAATTAGCCCAAACTAAACCCCGGGTCAGAGGAAAATTCGTGCACAGTGCAATGTGTTAATGTGGAAGGGTGATCAGATCTTGTGCTACTCTGTTCACCCTCCTAACTCTACCGTCTCCAGAAAAAAGAAACTTGACTCAACTGCAGCTCTCCTGGGAACCCTGCTCTGGCATGGCTCCTTTCCTTCCATTCACAGTGAACCTCCTTTTAGAACTCATAATCTGCCCTGGAATCTGGTTTCGTATTTTGAGTCAGAAAAATACCGGCTCATTCTCCTCTTTATTCCACGGTATGTGATACACAATTTTTCTGATGCTCTCAAGTATATTTAGCACCTCAATAAAGGCACTGGGATCAACTTTTTTAATCTTTAACTCTTATATAATACTTGAACTCTCCTCTACGTAGCAAGAATATTTACTTTAAGTTGGATCCTTGGTATTTGACACTGGTAATAGAGTGTTCACTGTTTCCAGCCATTCATGGGTGTGTTCCAGATATGTCCCTGACACATAAAAGAATTTTATGTTATTTGAATACTCCTAGGGTAGCTGGAAGCATTTTTCAACAAAGGACCTCACTCAAGGTGATGTATTTGGTGAACAGGCTTCCCAAATAATTCTTCATGAGCCTGTATGCTACTACTGCACCCTGGTATTGTACATGTTAGCGATGTTGTACTAGGCACAGATGTTCCACCAACACAAGGATTTCAAGCTGAGAAACTGCTGGCCATGAATCCTGCATTATTGAAAAGGAACCCTGCTTATGCACCTGCTGCTACTGCTACGAGAATGCCATGAAGCTGAAAGAAATGTTACCCTGACAGGAAGCTTCAGTAAAAAACAAACTCCCAGTTTTGTGGACAAACGAGACAAATATTCTAGAGAATGTCAACTGTACCTTCCTGGCTTCTGTTCCTTAAACAAGACAAAACCAGGTGCTTCAAGTGCAGAAAGGCATTGATTTATTTGGGGAGGCTGATTGTCTGAGCAATATCAATTTTGAAACCCCTTTCAAGGGGCGGAGGAACTGCAGCAGGTTTATGCTGCAGGCCTGTCTCACTGCAGCCGTATCAGCCTCTGTCCAACCACACTACCCAGGAAATTAGGGAAAGATGCATTAAGTCTGTTATTTGTCAGTGCAGGGTATTTCCTTCATTCCTTGTCCAGGTCATTTGGAAGGACAGAACCATTTCCAAAATGTCACACTTTTCTCCAGAATATTTTCATGTGTCAACATCATTTTTCTTGTGCAAAAAATTAGTATTTTTGTTCCAGCTATTGCCCACAGGAGCAGACTCAGAATGAAGTGTTTACACAGTACAGGGCTGCAATTACTACAATTATTAATAAATATAAATTTTCAGTGGGCATTGCTGGCTAAGCAGCCATGGCAAAACTCAGCCCACATGAAATGCCAGTCAGATAATTGGGTGTCAGCCCGAGGTAGTATCTGTGCTGCTGTGACAGCACAGGCAGCTCAAGACACTGGCATTTATCTCTCAAACATGACCTAATTGCCATTTCTTCCATTAGTGCTAATTGTTTTTAAGTGGCCCTTATGCATCAAGCTCTTATGTCAGCTGAGTAACATCTGCTCCCTGTTCATGGTGAAGTGTTTCAAACTAGAGAAAATGTTTCTCATATGGATCCTGTAGAGCGTTTGCCCAGCTCTCTCTGTCCTGTGTGCTAGGAGGAAGGCAGCTTGCAGAAGCATGTGTTTTGCCTTATCTGCAGCTGGAATAGATTCTCCAGGAGAAGGTGAGAAGCACAAAGGGACCCAGGGGTTACAGCAGCTACACTCAATATCCCCAGTGCCTCCCTGCATTGACACATCTGATTTCAGACCTCAGCTCAGGACTTGATTTATAAGGATGCCCCAGCCTCTGAGTCTTAACACCTCTTTGAGTCTCTAAAACTAACTAAAACATTCAGAGGACAGAACAGAGATAATATAGAGGTGACACAAATTGCAATAGAAAATTTAATGTAAAACAGTTTGTGAAGAGAAGGATTCTCCTTCCATGAACATGAAAAGAATCACACCTCATTCATCCTGTGATGAATGGAGTCAGAAACTGCCATTGAATGTCATCCATAGGCACATAGAAACAACAAAAAGCATTGGCTGGGTTCCCCTCTTTTGTGCAGCATGTACGAATTCTGTTGTATTTTTTCCTTTTTGTTATGGTATTGCCAATCCTGAATGACAGAGCTTACAAAAATATAAAAAGATTTGGATGGAAATATAATACCTGCAGTTTTGTAATTTGTCTTTTCTAAAACCCCAAAACACCATGCATAGTTTCTCCAAATTGAAATCTGCAGTTATGCCCCAACCACAAAAACATGCCTATGCTATCATGTGGATCCCAGCAATTACAGTTTGTTTCTGTAATCTTAACTGTATAAAGTCTCCAAACAGTTATTTTGGACAGAACATATTCCCATGTTGCCATTAAACCTTTTAAGATCACTTTCTATGAATTATTATTTCAAATACACAGGTTGGTGTTTCAGAGGGAATTAAAAAGTAGGTAATTTAAAACAACTCGATACTACCTGCCTGACTGTGTTTTGAAGAATGTTTAAGCAGGCAACAGTCCTAAATTAATGCAAGTATATGAACAAGGCTTTGGCTTTGGCCAAAGCCATTTATGTCCTGCCCCTATTGACAATTTTTCCCCAAGCTGCTCTAGAGCTGTCTCCCCAGTGCTATGAACTATCAAGCTCCGCTGTCTCTGGATTGAGCTTGGATGCATTGGGGTCTGTATGCTTGTGCAGCTGAGATTAGAGGCCTCTGCGAGCAGCCCTTGTTTTATTGGTATATGTTATACTTCCTGTCACTTACTCCTTACTCGGTGCTGAATTCCTGCTGTAGTCTGAGTCATCAGAGGGATATTTGTTAGTGCCTCTGCTTATATAAGCACCCTACCATTTTTTAGTGGTAAAATATTGCGCAAAAATCTTCATTTAAAATTACATGTACTTCGAATCATTACAGGATATAGGAAAACTGGAAATAAGCCTCAGGAAAGTCGTTTAACAGAGTGCTTGGGTACCTAGCTAGCATTCTACATTAATGGTTTGAGGGGAAAAAATTATATTCTTCAAGTAAGAATTTAAGAACAGCAGAAACTCTTCTTTCATTCATGCAATGATGATTTGCTAGAAGATTCCAGGTGAAACCAGAACAGAAATTTAAATTAGTGTCATTCTAACTCCAGATTAGTGTGGCAGAAGTCTACCTACCCCTGCAATTCCCATCCCATTGAAGACTGCCTACTGGAAACTGGTTTCCTGATAACCAGTGAAATCATTCAGATCATAAAATTTGTTCCGGGCAATCTCAAGGCTGCTTTTGGCTTTGTTCTTTAAGCAACAATCTCCCATTAAGAATCATTTGAAAAGTGCAAGGATGGCAGATTGGGTGGCACTGGTCAAACACTGAAGTTGTTGGCCGTGTTTGGGACAAAGACACAAATGGTTTGGTAGTCCTGTGGTGGTGCAGCACCGTCGTGACCCAGCCAGTCTGCCCAGAGCGGTGCGAGGTCGCCGTGTGATGAAGTAAAGCACAACAGATCCTCAAATGCATTTTGCCTTTTAAGAAATGCTTCCATCTTCCTCCCTAAGCAAGGCCAGGAGGAGCTATTTCAGATTGGTAACATGACATAGTTTCTCAACGCAGTAACTCTTCTGTCTTTCCTGTCATGAGGATTTATGGTTTTCATTTTCGCACTCAAGCCTGAGAACAGTAAGGATTTTCTGTTTTCAACTGAAAGCTGTCAGTTTTTATGGAAGCAGAACAAGCTCCTCATGGGGGAAAAAAAAAAAAAAAGAGAGACTTCTATTTGTGCCTTAAAAACTTCAATCTAAACTAATTGTAGAATAGAAACTTTTAGATAAATTCCTCTTAGCCTTCGACACTTGGTCTACATTTCCCTCATTTTCCAAGACAGGTTTTATCAATAGTGCTCTTTGCTATGTGCTGGTAAATGTCTGCATAAATTACAAGCCACAGGCATCCAGGACAGAGTGAAGGAACAAGCAGTACCTGATGGAGGAATAAAATAGCAAGTGTTTGTGAAAGGTACGAGGAAGGTTTTCATGCGGCACAGTTTATCCAACTGTGAAAACATTCGTCGGGATATTAGAGAGCGGCTGCTCGGAGCTCTTTTGGCTGCTGACCAGGAGAAATGGTCCAAGCAGAGGAGCTGACTGCAGATTAGTTACATACAAAGAAGACACAAAGGAAAAAGAGAAACATGACCCAAGAGGGAGCAGCATGTGGGTTGAGAGATTAATCAAGCATTTCCTGAGTTATTTTTCCCTGTGTCCTGCTCCTCAGTGAGCTCTACTCCTTCTCTCCTTCTCAACTAATCCCACTTTGCATGGTCCTGTGGGTTTACACCCATCGTTGCAAATGTTGTCACATCTCTTTCTTCAGGATGCTCTTTGGTTTGAGACACAGTGATACAATTGCTGAGAAAAAGAAATATCACAATCCAAGGAGGGCACGGAGTTCAACTCTACCACCACAGCTTTTCATTGAAAATATTATCTGAAAGTCATCTGAAAATATTATCAAACAAATATGTCTTTTCTCCTTCATGACATCTCCCTCAATCACACTTTCATGTCTTTTTCCACACTCTGAACATAATTCTTACTCTTAAATTTGATTCAGTTATGTGCAAATTTGCATCTCAGATGATCTTTCTGCACTCAGCAGTGCTCCAGACTCACCGCTGAATGCCCCCATGAGAGCTCGTCAGTCACCCCATTCCCGTTCTGAGCTGTGCTCAAAGAACAAACTGAATCAGATTTATTTCAGACAACGTGAGAATGAGTTTCTTTAGTGATCTTGACAGGCTGGAAAGATCCCTATGCTCCAGGATTCTCATTTGTACATTATATTTTCATCTTGTTTGGAGCTGGCTGAACACTTTTATATAAAGCCAATATTTTGCCACAGTCTCGTAAGGAATGCTTAAAAGCACAGCAACACAATTATATCCTAAACCCAGAAGAAAGTGGACATATCCTGACATCTGTATGGAATTGGATACTCTTGTCTGCTCTTGATTTTATAAGCAAACTGCTCAGGTACCATTCAAAACACAACAATGTGAAACATGAGGTACCTTTGGGTTATTTTTTATTGCCACATAGTAGAATGTTCTTTTGTTGCTGATAATTCCAGAAAGCCAGAGATCACTCTGCTTCCAACCCATCTAGCATCTCTAAAATATTAGGTATAGCATCCCTAACTGCTGAAGCAATATTGCACAGAAACCACTGGAATACAAATCTACCACAAAGACAGTTGAAGGTTTGCAGTATTAAGAACATGCTCTGCTCAGCGCTTTTCCCATCACAGAAATGTACGATTGCAAGGGATCTTCCTCGCCCAACTCACCCCTTGGGGCATGAAACGAGGCATTATCAGCTACACAAAGGATGAGGTTTTGTCTGACTCTGACCCTATCTCCAATTGTGAAGGATTGCAAAGCCTCGAAAGGTAGCCGGGTGTAGTGATTTTTTTCCCATTAAGGTTCTCTTAATTGGGTTTTCTACTCATTTTTTAACAACACCTAAGCTAAATATTCCCGTTTCAAATTAAAGAGTGATGTTCTTATGATTTTGTAGTCAGAGGACAGAGAATCCACTCTCTAACCAGCTTACGCACATTGGAGAGTCTCACACTGTAACCTGACATTTGATGACTTTTTTCACAAGCCTTTAATAATTTTGACTTTGCCAGAACATGGTCAAATTTTCGACTCTGCCAACTACAATATGCTTTTCCTCAGCAGCCTCTAATGTCCTCCTGTGGCAAGCCTGATCCACTGTTTTTGTACACAGATAAATGCAATTTATCGTTGCTAACTGTTGCACGTAACGTAATGATGCACTGGTAACCCCAGCAGCAGGACGTGCCGTCTCCTCGCTACCCCATCATTCCAACATTTCCACAGAGTAATTAGCAAAGCGTTTGACAACCTGCACTCCCACTCCTGTGGCATCACACCCATTTCCATCTGTTACTCTGCAGCCTATGCACAACCTCCTGCTCGGCAAAATGAACTCATCCTGTTCAAATCTACTCTGTCTGTTCCCTCATGCTGTTTAATTCTTCAAACAGTAAGAGTGCAATGCACTTTGACTCTATTAAGCATTTTCTATCATTCATTCTTGCTTATTTGAATATGATTTGAGTATGTAGAAATCAGTGACGTTCTGTGTCATTTTATTAGCAGCAGCACTGATTAGTTCTGCCTAGTATGTTTTTCAAAGTAGTTCTATTTCACAGTTCATCGTGCTTACAACCCTTTTTTCTGGATGGTTGCTTTGCCACATGCATGCTGTGCTTCACACGACCATTTTAAAGTGTTGTTTTTATTACAAACAAATAATTATCTGCTGGGAATTTGTCACTTGTTTTTATGATAAGTTCATGTATCTTAAATAGATGTTCTTTTAAGTCTTCAATTGCAAAACACTATTTTAAGATACAATTTAAAATTCACATTCCTGTGTTGCAGTAACAATGACAAAACACAAATGGAATTGGAATTCCCTTTCAGAAGGACAAGTACAAAGGAAAATATGCCAGTAGGACTGTCAGTACTTAACTCCACTTTCATTCCTTTACTAGAGCTTTCCCTAACTCTTCAAGTTCAAATATTTGTTATACTCTCCATTTCTACACCATCATGATTCATGCTTTCCTCTGTGGACCATTTTTAGTAGATTGTTAGAACTTTCTCACCTCATAATTTTCTATGGCTTTCCCAAGTGATAGACAAAGATCAACTAGCCATTCTCATTCTTTGCCAGGTTTCTACTTAGAATACTTTGATTACTCCACGCTTTCCAAACACTACATTTTTCACTTTTCAAAGATTATTATAATAAAGATATGACTTTGTAGAGGACTGGTATGAGATAAATTTTCAGCTAACTTCATTTCTCAAGACGCGCCAGTGCTATCCAAGGTTATAATTCCACCCTAGATAAAGGCCCTATGTCTTGGTGTTAATGGCAACTGCGGCCAAGTTTTAGTCATAACTATGGCAAATTCCTCTTTCATAAGAGAGGTTTTATTTGTTTGTTTGAAGAATTGTGGGGTTTGCATGGTTTTATTTGGTGGGGTTTTCTTTCCACCAACAAATCTTCATATCTACTTTTGTTATTTGGAAAGCTCATTTGGCAGCCCCAAAGGACCTTGAATTCCTTCAGGATTAGAGTTTTAAGTTTTCAAGCACAGAGTTTTATGTGTAGTTAGTAAAACATTTTAGGCATTAAATTATTGGTTGCTAAATATTAAACCTGAAAAAAGAAGTTGTCCTTTACATTTAGCTACGGTTAGTCGGTGAAAATTGTACATTTGGAAGGTGTAGTTCTATATTTATTTGAAGTTGAATCCACTAAACCACAAACAAATGGTTTTCTAGTCTCCTGCGTCTAGAGAATCAAATAGAAGCTTGCAATTACTTGAACTGCACACCATCTGCTGCTACACAAATCTGCACGCCATCTTCAGCAGGAGTCAGAGGGGCTGGAGGAGCAGGTATGTCTGGGAAGAAGATCAGCATTCTTGGGGCTTAACATACTTCAGAATAACTCTACTCGTTAAAAATATTGTTCAACGGTATAATAAGGAATTGAGAAGCATTCATGATGTGCTTCTACTCGAGTTCCTACTGTCAGAACTTCAGCATATAAAACCAACAAGAAATCTTTTCAACAATTTGTTTTATTTGGAGCAGGTCTTTGGGAAAAAAAAAACAAAAAACTTAATTCTCTACAGATTTTGAATTTTTTATATGTTGTAACAGTTCATTTTTCTTTATCTGAGTAAATGTCTATGGAAAGCTGTTCAAACAGGTTCATCAGTAACATGTGTCAAACCACATAAGATTTAGACCGAGCGCTGACATCTGTTAGCAGCTATTTTCTTAGCTTGGAAAGTTCAAAGAGTAGCAGAGAAACCAGTTCTGTGAGAGAGTCGTGAACAGTGAGCTGGGCAAGTCAGAGGAATCACAGAATAGTCTGAGTCGAAAGGGACTCGCACGGATCATCAACTCCAGCCCTTCATACTCTGCGTATGCTGAGTCCTGAGGGACCCACAGGGATCATCAGCTCCAGCTCTGAAGTGAACGGCCCACATGGGGATCGAGCCCACCACCTTGGCATTATCAGTGCCATGCTCATCTCAGGGTAAGCACTGCCAACGGCACAAAAAGGCAGTGAAATTTCCCATCATCCCTTGAAATGTTGGTGTATCCTTGTCTTCTGTTGGATTCCACACAAAAGCTTTTTTTTTTTTTTGTATCTGCTGTCCAGTCATCTCGCAGTATGAAAACTGGAAAGAGCCGCTCTTCTCTCTGTGAGGACTACTTTTTATCACAAAAATAGTTTTGCCCAAAAGTAAAATGTTTCAGCACCTTTTTGCAGACTCTTTACGTACAGTATGAGTTTGCTAGAAAAACTGTAGGCCAGCATATTTTTTTAAAATAAATAAAAAATCCTGACATTGTCAAAGTGATTAAATACAGGATAAAGGCTTGCACTCAAAGTGCACCGTACTTTGGTTATTTAGTCAATATATATTTCTTTTATTCTAATAAACATCTTTGTTGTCAATTAATTTGAGTATATCTCAGACTCCATCATAAGAGTTGATGCAATTTGTATTTTCTTTTTAACTGAATTTTTGAGATCTCACATATTAGCAGCAGTGTTCAAGAATTCAAGACAAAGTATCTTGATCACCTGAGAAATTCCAGCTTTTAAATGCCTACATTTCTCCATTTTTATATAATTGATAGAAGAAAACAGTTTAAAAATACCAATTCTGAACAAGGGAACTTCAAAATATTACTCTTCTCATGTTAGTTTTGTGATATTTTTAGAACTGAATGAGGGCTTTTTCAGCTGGCAAAAGTGACCTGAAATAATTTTGTTTTATCAAACTCATTTCAAATTAATAAATTAATACTGCACCATACATCTGCAGTACTATTGCAGCTCTAGATCTTGCAAATATTAAATAAGTTATGGGAATTATAGGCCAGCTGGGAGTCCTATTTAGGATGATAAAGAATCAAAGCAATGTCCTTAGAGAGCGGTCCTTAGAGTACAGTTATGTAGTTTATTCGAATGTTTTGAAATAATGGTTTAATTCAGATAAGAAATAATAAATTCAGATTTGGGTCAAGCATATTTTAAAGACTTGAATTCATTTTGACTTTCCCCATCTGAAAAAGCAACTTAAAAAGAATTAACATCCATTAAAAAGTTGAGTTTGTCAAATTTGCATTACCTATTGAGACTATATTGTTGTTACATGAAATTTCCAGCCATTTCTAGTTTAAACACGGTATAAAATTCTGCCTCTGCCAATTAGACATGCATCAGCCCCTCAGCACAAAGCCATTTTACCATGTGTTGCTCTAATGCAAAAGGCACGACACATGGAAAAAGCTTCGGGTTTGCAGGGAGAATATTTAGTTATTCTTTAGGTTGTCATTTGTGGCTTTATGAAAGGACAAATGTTAAAAAAAAAAAAAAAAAAGGGAGAAGGGCGTTCTCTTGCAAGTAGAGAGGGATACAGAAGATTACAATACAACGTACAACATAATCATACATTTACTGCACAAAACCAGCCACAGAAATATATACATTCATTTTGAGACTTACAGCAGATGTTCACCTATTTCAAGTGAAGGCTCTCCACACTCCCATAAAGCACTGCCTAGAGGGGAGAAAACATCAGCAACAAAACAAACAAAACCAAGTAACAAAATCAAAACACATACATGGCTTTTCCTACCTATGGGCCTCAGTTCCCGAGCTGCTCGACTTGGAGGCTTTTGGGTTATGAGGTGACCTAAAAGAGCTAAAAATATTCAGAATATGCAGGTAGACTACACTGTAACTTATTTCAACCAAAGAATTTACAAGGGTTTTGAAAATTGCAAAGCTGCAAATAAAAGCCACTCAACCACTCCCAACATACTTTCCTTTTAAATGTCACCTGCAAAGCAAAAAAAAAAAAGGAAGAAAAGTTGTTCTTCCCTTTTATCACCTAATGATTAGGTTATTTGCCCATGAAATTCCAACCAGGTTCCCCTTCAGCCTGACAGGATTTAAATATATCTTGCCAAGAAAGAGATGTGGATGCTGGAGCCCACTGCCATGACCAGGTATGCGATTTCCATTAAACAGAGAGAGGCTACAGTTCAGTAAACCGTGTGGAGAGGGAAAAGCAGAGGAAGGACTGCACCAGCACAGAACAGGAAATGGACCAATTCTAAACTAGAATTTTTGCTCACTCTCTCCACAGGCACACTACCATCCACACACCGGCCTCATCCCTTAGTCCCGAGGCAGTAACTCAGCAGAAGGCTTTCCCAAGGTGTGCCTGCAGTATGTAGACACGGATAGAAAGCCCATCCCTCCCTGTCCTTTCCACTCTTTCCCGAGTGCTCAGGTGTGCTGGAGCACGTCGCTCCGATGCTCACGCCAAAGGACAAAACAGCCACCCCCATCACTTAATCAACAATCCACCCCAAACTTGCAGAGACAAAACATTTCTCTTCCTAAAGCAATAGATTCCTGTTTAAAATGGGATGAATTGAATCATTTTAGGCATTTATTTGTGGGGGCTAAAAATAAAGGGTGATGGCACTCCTCCCACCTTCCAACTACTGCTGTTGCTTTCCTGCTTCCAAGAGTGTTGGTGTTAAGGCCCCAGCTTCTCGGACAATTGTGTCTATATAGGAATGCAAGAACAAGAATTTATGTTCTTTTCAACTTTTCTTGTTCGCCTTGATAGCTTTATGTCATTATTTTAAAGCCAGAATGCATTCATAAGGATTGCATTACCACAAGTTTTTCCCATGTCTGCATTCATTCACTCATTTTCCCATAAGAGAAGAAATAAATAAATTCAGGAATGGACTGGACTCAGTTCATGTACTAATCATTATGTATATGTATGCATATATGAAGATGTGGAAAAAAAAAACAAAACTGACATGGTGTTGCCACTATAAACAAAATAGATTCTCAGACATAAACCCACAACTTTTACTTGAAAGAGAAAAGAATTCTTATCTTTCAGTTGTCCTAGTAATACAATCAAATTAAACAGCTTTGAGGGAGGAAAAATAGAAAAGTGCTCCAGTTGTAATTAGTGCTCTGGGCCACGTAGTCACAATATGCTGTGTAATTCTCAATTCCAGTCTTCCTTTTCCACCCACCAAAAAATCCTTCAATGTCTAGAGCACTGCTGTTCAACTGATGATTGGATACATAAAATGATGGCTTCATTATTAGAAACTCACTGAGAGCTACCAAGTGCACCACCTGAAAATTCCCTACTTTACAAGTCAGGAAGATAAAATTATTTTTAATAGTAATCAATCGTTTCAGAAAAAAAAATTGGAGATGGTGTTCTGGGTACACTGATCTCCTCATATTACTACAGATACATGTTTGCATTCACACTCGTGCTAGATTCAGGCTAACTTTCCACAGTGAATAATTTGAAGTGAAGGAGCAAGCGGTTTCCATCTACGGAAGTGAATAATGATTGAATAAACTTTTTGGATGTTGCCAGCATTAAATCTCTCCAGATTCTGGCTCACACATCTTTGCCTTAATGTCTAAGGTGACAAGTAAATTCAGCTTGAGAGTTGTAGGAAATACTGGTGCTAGCATATGCTCAGTAGACTCATCTATCAACACCATGTATTTCTCCTCAGAACTGAAGTATGAATTTTTGTCCCTTAGGTCTCGTACCACCCTTTCCTAAAAAAAAAAAAAAAAAAGGAATGAAAAAGACGGCTACTATTTCTCTGCCCATGAATCTTTTTTCCTTGCTTTGAAAAGCTGCTTCTTGTTCACCCACTCTACATAAGATTATTATCAAGTATTTACTCTGATGGTAATGACCGTGTCCTATCTTTCATGAGCAGTGAAAGGATTTTGAGCAGTTGAGTGTCTCATGGGAATGTTAGAAATCCTGCCACCAGGTATTTGCAGTTACAGGAGACACCACACAGGCACGGATACCACAAAAACCCTCAACATTTGTCATTTGGTTTTTGCTCTGCCTTTTACGCACGTTTTATGGTGGCAACATTTTCTCTTCAAGACGGACTGGGGGTAATTTGGAGGTAAGAAGTGTGTTTCAGGTAGGGACTTACAAATTCAGATCATGTGCAGCGAGGTCTAATTTGAGAGGCCTAAATTAGAAAAGGCAAATCAGGTTTTTGGTTTGGGTTGGTTTTTTTGTTTTGTTTTTTTGTTTGTTTTAAATCACATTTACACCTTCGACTTCAAACCTTAAAGTTGCTGGCAGATATTTAGAGGGGGCTTAGACGGTGCCTGTCTTGTTTTAGCTCCTTGCAGAGTCTGTAGATAAGTGGACGGATCAGTTCTGCCTGACCACAACAATCTCTTCGTATTTCTCAATTGGTATATGCTCTAATTGAATGTACATCAATTTCACGGAAAAGAACTATTAAAGGATTTATGATAATGGAAGTTCTAGCGTAAGGGGAAAATTATTTACTTATATCCAAATAATTTACACAATGAGTACGGCTTTGCTTTGGGAGGTAAATACACTCATAAGCTGTTAGGTCAAACCCCAAAATGAATGTGTCTGTGTCTCTCTCATGACATTCTAGAGACTGGAAAAATTATGCCAGATAAACACAACAGTGAATCCATGGATTCACATCTTCTGCTAAAGCGATCACTGTAACCTGTAAACCACTGCTTTCAGACACAGGAAACATCCTGAAGCAGGTAAATTAAAAATTGTTTTTACAGATTGGAAACAGTTATCGTCAGTGCACCACATATCTGCGTAGATTTACTTTATTTCCCACCAGGATCAACGTGCAATGTCAGGTAATCAGTCCTGTGAAGACAAAATAACACTACAGAATTCAGTGCCAAGAGTTCCACCTCTGAGACTCTCTGTGCATTAACTATCGAAACTGCTGGCTACTACTTATTTCAGTCGCCCTATGAAAGACCCCTCAAATTTATTAAAATTACTCTCTGAAACACATAAGGATACATGACTACAACCTTTGTGAGCTCGTTTACACAGTTAGTGTAAGTGAATTTAACAAAGAAAAATATGATTTTCCAAGATGATAATTAGCAATATCAGTTTCATCAAAAATGACAAACACTTTATGTTGTACCTCAAAGCTGGCATTTCATAGAGGCAGAACAATCTTCAGCAGAACCTGAGAACCACCTTGCTACCCTGTATAACCCTCAGACTATACACTAATCAAAGCATGAGGGTCAAGAAATATTTCTCGAAACAGTGAGAATTTTAGTACAATTTAAATTAATTTTACTCTGGATACTGTGTGATTATGAGCTGGCAATATCATAATGTTCTGTTAAGGAGCTGCAAGTTGCCGGCCTCCAGTAGACTCAGATTGGACAAAAGCCAATGGGAAATCGAAGTTTCACATCCTACTCTTGAAATGAAATCCTGCCCCCTCTGGAAGTCAAGGGGAGTTTCGTTAAGATTTAATCTGTAAACAAAAGAAGATTTCTTTATTGAGATCCTTTAATTTCGTATCCTGTTGCCTGACACCTTTCTAAAAAGGAAGTGAGACCTGTTCAGTCACAGTCCTCAGTTTTGCGAACCTCAGGGGGTCCAATTAGAAGTCAAGAGAAATTTTAACAGCTGTATTTTGCCACTTAACCACAGAAAACCATTTCGTACCAGACACATAAAAAAGCACATTTAATTATGACAATGAATTTACCAGCACGAAGGAAGTCCAAGTAGCACGGTTAAAAAGTGAAGTTTTCTAATGCTGCAGTGTTCAGTTTTCGTGGGCTTTTACACCCTTATCTGAACTATTCACATTAGGTAACCGAACTGTATAATAATTTATCCTGATTTTCCCTTTCTAAGTAGGGAAAAAACAATACCATCTATTTTCACTTGTTCTACTCATTTACTTTTTAGATTACTCAGACTGAAATCCAACATATTTCACTATTTAATGACTGACATCAAACACTAGAAAAGCATTTAATGATTCCTTCTGCTGGAGTCCTTCTTAATTACAAAAGGAACCGAGTTCAGTGCTGTTATTTGGTTACATTTTAAAATGTTTCTTGGACGCTCTACAATCATTTTATTCTCATACACTGGATGATGTCTCCAGCATGGCTAGTCCAGACTCTGGATGCACGCTCTCCTGACTTTAGAACAAATATTTGTCATCTGCCAAACTCAACTTGCTAGGGCTTCGTCTACACTGCAGTTGGAATGGAAAAAGCTCAGATATCCAAGCAGAGAGTTTGGTACAAAAAAAAAAACAAAAAAAAAAAAAAAAAAAAAAAAAAAAAAAAAAAAAAAAAAAAAAAAAAAACCACCAAAAAACAAACCAAAAAAACCAACCACAACCAAAAAACCCCAAACAAATGAAAAAAAATGCCAACAAAACTACGAACTTCAGAAAGTAGCCAACACAGACTTTTAGGGGGAAATCTGAAATCTCAACTGAGATGGATTTCAGAACACAAGAAAAACTTAAAAAGGAATCAAACATCTTGTCATCACTTGTCAAGTGGTTCTTTTAACATGCCTGTACCTGACAGATTGCTCCCCCTCCTTCCAGGAACAAAAAGACAGTACAACCAATGTTAATATTTACATTAAACAGGTAAAATAATCTCATGAACCACCATGATGGACAGGAGAGGAAAGCCAGAGACTGTGAAGAACAGAAGTAGAAAGTGGAGTAAATTTTTGGACATGAGCACTAGCACAGTTCACTCTCTGTACTCACACTTTTTACTCCTAAACCGGTCGGTTTTATAATGTCACATAGTCAATGTATTTAATTCCTTTGTCTTCAGAATGATCCCTGCAGAGTTTTTACCCCATAATTCACCTCTTCTTATCTGCTTGTACTGGTTTCTTTGTTATAAAACCTCCTTCAACCATTATGCCAAAGTGCAGTCCAACAAATGTTGTGGTGATTCCTGATGTGTGAAAATTGACATAAGATGTTTCACGTAGATTAATTTAATTATTTTTCTAAATGAGAAAACCAGGAACTAGCATTGGATGTCTTCTGCCAAGACAGAATCTGGCTCCCTGGAGCAAGTTTTCATGAGAAAAAAACAGAGCCAGCTCAGAGTCAGGCATTAGATGAAAACAGATAACCTCTCCTGCAGAAAAATTATAAAACTCTTCTATCACTTCCCTTATGTGAGAAGACAAGAGCTGGAAATCGGCAGGGCTAAGTGGCCAAGTGTGCAATTTTCAGTATAGACTGTTGAACTGTTACTTTTGCACGTCTCTCTGCAGTCTGATGTGGACAAAGCATAGCTGCCAAGTGTGCAGTGTTGGGACAAAGCAGAAATAATGAAGTGTTACAGCCCAAGAGGGAATGTAGGTTAAGGACTTAAACAGGCAAGAAGTGCGAAGGGCTGATGCGGAGCAGCCTGGCTGCCAGAAAAAGGAATAGGCAAGAGGGAAGGGTGCTTGCAGTAGTCGTGTCCTACAGTCAGGGCAGTGGCCAGTCATTTATTAGTATTTTGAAATCTGATTTCAGTTTAAACTTCAGGAAAGCCAAGCTAACAAATTCTGTTCACCGGATTGAACAGTGAATATGAAAAACACTGGAGTTGTCTGGAAAAGGAAAGGACAATGCGGGGCTGTGGATATCCCGCAGGAAACTTTTAATGATGGCAGTAAAATAATAATTTAAAAAAAAAAAATGAATAAGAAAACCCTACCCACAGCCAAATGCATCAATGTATGTTCTATAAAACTGTGGTAGTTAGTTGCGTTCTAAAAAAAGTGATGACCTAAAATTATTCAAGCACCTCTAGAGATAATAATAATGCAGATCCAGTATAAGATAGTTAAAAGAATGAAAAATTGTTTACAATAACATCTCTAAAGATAGCAAGACAAGGGGTATGAAAATGTTTTTCTTTGGATCGTTTAATCTGTGGAATTATTTCCTTTCTTCCTGTTAGAAATGTAATGCTGAACTGAATGAAGCTCTGATGAGGAACGAAAAGCAAAGGAAGCAGGAAGGAAAGAAAGATCCCAAAAGTAAATGGGCTAATACGGAGAGAAAAAGATAAGATTTAGATCTACAATATTACTCTCCAGTCAACTAAGGAAAATGAAGCCTTTTTTTTTTTTTTTTTTTTTGCCTCACATCCCTGAGATTTTTACTGGGTTTCTGATAAGCACAAAAATGCTTGATCCATTGGAATAATGCATTGAAGAATCTCAAGTTAATGAAAGCCAGCATAAAAAAGGTTCTTTTGCCTTAGAGTGGCAGCTGGTAAGAGCACTAAAAACGTCACATAAAAGCTGAGGAACGAACGGAGGGGATGGCACATGAAAGTGCACAAGACTGCAAAATAAAGCAAATGTGGCACTGCAGAATTCTCTTGCCTCATTTCATGAGTGTAATGACCCAAAGTCAGAGACTAATGCCAGGTTTTGGGCACCAGAGTGGCACTTGCTAAACTCATCATAACATTTCAATGCTCAGGCTTCTTTAGACAGCTCAGCTACCCTAGGACATCACGCTCTGCCGGGAATTCCAGGAGAAAAAACCAGCATTTTTCTGCAGAAGTAACAAGAGGGCAGCCTACCAGATTAACTTTTAGAAAAACTGGGGAAAAGATAAACAAGGCAACAGAAAAAAGCCAAATATAATTTGAAATCTAGGTTCTTGTAAAGAGATAACTAAAGTACTTTGGATTTTTGAGCCTAGTAGTGGGCTAGAAAAATACTCTCTTGTTACACTAAAGCTGAAGATGGAATTGGTTCAACTGGCTGCTGTAAAGGCATATCAAGAAATAATTTTTTAGTGGGCATTATTTTCATGTGTTGGCATCTGCAGTCATCTCTCAAAATGAACAGGGTGGGGCCATTGATACATGTAAGAGATTGATTACTCGAATTAGAAGGGTAGCCTATGATTAAAACTGTGGTATTAAAACAAACAAAGAAAAGAAAACCGTAAATATCAGCTGTTGAGAGCCAGCCAAGAGGTAGGTATTATTACAAGAGTAATTCAAACATCTTTCTGTTATACTGGAAGATCAGAGGTGTGAGTCCTCGCTGATCATCTTTCAGATCTTCCAAACAGCTCAGCACACACAAATCGTCTGCTTTTAACATTGTTTCCAGATGTACTCTTGGCCAGCTTTCGGCTTCTATTTGGACTGATATGAATGACCTGAACCTTGGGAACACAATTATACCCTGGGACAAAAATGTTATTCTCTGCTAAGAAAGAACAAAAGGTTGCAAGGCAAAGATATGTGGTGACTTAACATCTAAATTGCTCTTCAACCCAGAAGAAAGGGCAACAGAAGTTTTGATTACTCCACCCATCCTTGAGCTTCTATGCATGAGCACACTCCAGCGTACTCAAGGAGTTAATTAGATGGCTTTTGATTCGGTCTTACAGCCCTGAGTGTCCACTGAATCACAAATTAGCAATCGTATTATTATCGTCCTTTTATTTTTTTCCTTTTTGAGAAAAAGAGACTAATTTGAAAAAAAAGATGTAATTGAGGTAAAAGATTTGCATTTCAGCAGTGGTGACTAATCTCTTTGGTAGGGCAGGCAGGACATATTCAAGTTATTGGTATATGGAGTGTAACCTTAGAAAGATGCCAGTGCACGTGCCACTCCTGGGCTGTGTGCAGTAGAATCAATATGCAACAGATCTGTCCAGAGCCTGCTTTCAGCCCACACTAAAAACTCTCTGGCCCAGCAGTGACAGAAGCTGGAAACAGGCTGCAGGAGCCAAGACAAGTAAAAATGGCCAGTTTCCAACAGCTGTCGTTCCCCAGAGCCCCATGGCTGCCTTCTGGCCAGCCTGCTGCCTCCTTGAAGCCAGACCTGCAGCCAGGACTTGACAGGAGGGGACTGCTGGCTTCCCAGGAATAAGCATCGCTTAGTGTATCACAGATCCCAGGAATTATCCCACTGATCCACAAAGACTCCACAAGCTGTAGTTTCAGCAATATTGCTTTTTGACTGTTCACATTTCAAGCAGCTGGATTTTGTCTTCCAATGAACCACAAAGCTGAGAAGTGTACTGTTAGTTTGGAGGGAGAACGTTTTTTTGGACCAAGTGGACAAGTGACTAGCCAGTTATAGCGCGAGGAACTCTCTGGTGACCTCACGTCACATACCAGGTACTTATCTTCCACCTAATAAAAAGTAGATTTCATCCCTTTACAAGAAACCATGTCAATGTAGAGAACAGCACAATTCCAACTGCTAACAGTTTTATGTCAGTCAGCCCAGCCCAATAAAGAGAAGAAATCTGGACAACACAGCACTGCTCATTTAGCAGCACCCCAAGCCTTACCAGTGTATTTTCGTCCCTGAGTTTATTCCTACTATTCATACTACAGTTACCATTTTACAGCTATCCCTATTTTATGCCCTTTACTGTATTGATTACTTGAGCAATGCATTCCAAACAAAACCCGTTCAATCTACACTACCTATGGATGAATTTCATTTGAGACGCTTGGTTCATTAGGAGAATAAAACGCTGAGAAAGGGCTTCATCTTGCTGGTGGGTACTGGGCTGTTTTTCAGAGTGAGCGCTCACTGGGAGGAAACCAGTCCCTGTTAGCACTGAAACCAGCAGTTCTGCACTGAGCTCAGAGGCACTTTTTCTCTCTTCTCTGCAAGAATTATTTTCATAAGACAAAATTACTCCCTACTTTTGATGCTGGAGTCTGTGGGTCTGTTCTTCATGGAAGAACCATACATGTGCAACTCACAGAAAACCATAACTCTTTAGATCACTTTCTGCAATTTCCAGCTTCCCTTACATATGACTAAATATGAATTCCGTGTTAGATAAACATCTAAAATGAACCCTCCTCATCATTCACAAGTGGGATATTAAAATCACTTGACATTTTAAGTTAAGGTGCAATACACTAGCTTTTGGAAAATTAACTTGAAAAGGAATAATTTTTTTTACTGTAAATAGATCAAATTTGCTTATTCAAACAATTATCCTATGTATCACTGATTTGCATTTATTCAAACAAAAATGTTGCTCTTTCCACTGAAAGGCCACTATGAGTTCAAATATATTTCATGTCTCCTTTTAGCAATTGATGTTTTCTTTTACCTAAGCGCAAACACTAACATTTGAACACCATAAATTCAGTCTCCAAGCAGCAGTACTATTTAGTTCACTAGGGAAATGCACAGAATCTGCTCTTCTAAGCAATTGAAAAAGAATCAGTTTAGATAATATGGCTGCTGAAAGTGAGCATCATTATTCAACTTTCTATTACAAATACAGGCAGCGCTGCATTGCTCAGGTAGAATTTGAGAACAGCTTTCCCTTTTAATACCTGATTTCTGCACCACAATTATTTTTTCCTTTGGAGAAGGTAAAGCTGAAAAAACATGAGTTCTCCTGCCAGTGGGAATCTCTGTCCCATCAAGCAAGAGGTCAGCAGTTTACCGCTGTGGAGTCAAATATGGCTCTTTCAGAAATACTCCTTAATCATTCTTTGTTTGTTGTTTGTTTGGCTTATTGGTTGTTTTGGTTTTGAGGGACGCAGGGGGAGTGGGGGAAGAGGTGTTGGGATGGGTAACAACATTTTCAGAAGTCAAACACACGGTTGTGTCACCGCATGGAATCGTACATTCTAGGAACTCCACTTACCTCATTTTCTTGATACGTTCTAAGAAAACCTTTCATTTCCACCACATCCCTGTCCCAAGAGAAGTTCAGCAAGTGTTTGAGAAGGCCCAAAGATTTGCCATAGCACTGCTCTTCTGGCCAGAGACTGGTGACAACTGAGGTCACACACCAGCCAGGCACCACAGCATTTTACCTGGCTGTCTGAACCACTGAAAACAAAAGCATACAAGAGAAGCAGAGGCGAGCACTTTAAATTGATAGTGTCCTGCCCATGCAGCTGGGGCGCTTATTTTGGTTTGTCTGTAGAAATTAAATAGGCTGATATGTTTTCAGTAGGTGGGGGATCAAACACACTGGACCAAAAAGTCAAAGTGAGTTGGATAAGTAAACAAAATATATCAAAGGAACTTAACTCCTTGGCAGTGGTAACAGTGGATTCCAGTGGAGCTTGTGTCTGGAAAATTGGACTCCAGGGCCCAGAGGGATTAGTTTTTCAAATTTATTTTACTTTCCTGTTGCAGATTTGGAACTTTGTGCTCTTAGGCCTTCCACTCATTTTCTTTCTCCCTCTAAGAACTGGATAGCAGGTCAGGGGAAAAAAAGGTTGAAAATATGTACTAATTACACAGGAGGTTGAAAGACTTCCTTTTGACTTGGTACTATAAATAGGAGAACAAACAGAGCTATTGACGTTAGTCACGATCAGAAAGGAAATTATTTCTCTGATTATTCCACACACGCTGTTTTTCTACCATTGTATTTTAAATTCATAAAGTTACTACGATATATAACGAGGTAACAGTTTTTTCATGTTACTCTTACGAAGTGCTACTTCTCAGCATCGTAAGACACTTACAAACACCCCTAAAAAGAGAATGTGAGCCCTTACATACTGTGAGGCCATTTACTAACAAGGGCCTGATAATAACGTCCTTCTGGGACACAGTGCATTGTTTTGGGAAACCAGTAATCTTAAATTCAAACTATAAATTACAATGACTCTTGGCATTCCATCAAAGGGAAGTCTTTGCAAGCATAGCTATTTTAGCTTTTTCTCTTGCATCATTAAAAGAAACAAACTCTGGATGCTCTGCACAAAAGCTAATCGGAAGACACACAGCAACTTTCAGACTGACAATCTTTAGAGAAATGCTCAAGGCTTCCATCACGCTTTTTAATCTTTTATTTGAATGTCTGGGCTTCTTTGAGCCTAAGCAAGTCTCACTTTTAAAGTGGAGTTTTACTGCTAAAAATCCTCCCTAGTAATTTGATAGAATCACAAAACTGTTTGGATTGGAGGAGATCTTAAAGATCGTCTCTTTCCAATCCCCTTGCCATGGGCAGGAGCACCTTCCACCAGACCAGGTTTTCAGTGGGCAAAACCAGATAAGGTAGCTAGAATACCAAAATAAATGTTTCTCTCTGATGACTTCATTCAGCTCATCTAAAGCAAAGGGGAAAAATCTTCATTTATTTCATTATATCCTGAATGCAGCTCTAAATGAGTGCAAGTTGGCAGAGAAAAGTGGGCTACTATTACCTCAGAGTAAAACCAGCCAAACCCAAATCCTTCAGCTGACCTGTGCACATTTGCATTTTTAAAAATAAGTACAATCTTCAACCCAAGTTCAGTGAAACTGGTCGTCTATTTGTAGACCGATCTTTCCTCATTAAGAGGTATTTTAAGGTAACACACATCGTTACATTATGCCAATTCTCTGTCGCAGACATAATTCGTTCTGATTTGACTGAAATTTTAATCAGCTGCCAGGAGAGCAAGTCCTTCACTGACCGCATTCAAAACCAGCTCTAATACCCGAGCAGCCTTGGGAATTAGAGCTGACATTATTGTTATAGCTCTGAATGCAAATACAATGCATTTTTATCTTGCCCAGCTGAAAAAGCCAGTTTTCTATGCCTTGAAAATTAACAGAGTAATCTTATAAAACAGCTACAAATTGTATTTACACATAAATGACTGAAGTGCTACATGTAGATGAGCAACAACTTGAACTCAGCTGAGAGGCATTCAGAACAGCAATTACACTAAAAATCAGGAATTTAACCTAAACCAAACAGTTTGAGACATTTTTATCTGAAGGCAACATATCCTGTTTGGGGTATAGAGAGGGATGCCTGACATAACAAAATGAAATTCTTGCATCCTGAAGAGCACAGGTAAAGACTTCACCAGAAGGTTGTGTCCCACTCTGGGCATCCCACCTCATGTGAAATGTGTGGGGAGATTCTGGAATGGAGAAAAAGCACAAGCTTGTCAGGTGTGCAGAGCATTTGAGAGAAGTGGATTTATTCTCTGAAGAGCAGACTAAGGAAGGTACAGTGAAGCGCTCTAAAACATGTGGAACAAACAAGGCAGTAAGTTGCTCTTCAAATCAAAAATAAAACCAGATAACTCATTTTCAGTCTGCAGCAGGGGAACTTCCTAGCTGTAAAGCCCATGACATTGACAAAAAAAGATTGTGTGGTATGTTCAGAACTCGTAGTTTTCCTTCCTTGGGACAAACTTCAGTGCTCTAGGTTCCTCAAGCCTTATTTGTCACAAATGTCACAACAAAACGAGATTGTTCTCAATGGTGTGTTTGTCCTAGGTAATGAAAATACAGGCACACGTATTGGTATGGAAAGTACTCACCTGAACAACAGCCGCAAAGCTACTTCCTCAGAAAATCTAACTTGTCACTCACGCCTAAGTAGGGTTTCATCAGTTTAAGACAGAATAAGATGAACTCACAGTGCCTCAGCACACTGCAATGGTATCGTAGTAATTGCTAATTTACCCCCTGCTTGAAATAAAACTCAGCTAGAACACTGAATTACTCCACTTTTAAGTCTGTATTCCCTTTAGGCTGGGATAACAGCACAATGTAGTTTGGAAAGGCTCTCCAGAGATCATTTCGCCAAGCCCCGTGCTCCAAAGAGGACTCGTCAGATCAGGCTGCCCAAGGCCTTGTACGGTTGAGTCTTCACTATATCCCAAGAGAGAGATCCCAACACCACTCTGGCCAGAATATTCCAGTATTTCAAGATTGTAGGGCTTTTTTATGAACTTCAAAAGCTTTTCTTATTTTCAGAGATGTTACAGGAGAGTATGTCTATATTCTTAAACTTGTCTTCAGGGGAGTTAACACTGAATATCAAGAGATGTGCAAAAACACTGTTAATAAAGTAGTTTTACCAGGCCCATCATCACATTTTTGCAAAAAAACCCCTCTCAATGGCTGCTGAATTATTCATAAATGGGTGTTTCAGTGGGTAAGTACAACCATGTTTGTTCTGCAGTAAGAATCATGTTAAGATTTCCTGGGATTTGCAAGTCTAATTTTTCTTAAAAANTTTTTCAGCTATTAAAAAAAAAAAAAAAAAAAAAAAAAAAAAAAAAAAAGCTTTAAATAGATTTATTAGTCATTATTACTAAAACAATCTAGAAGCAAGGAGATTCTCTCCCACATTAAACATATTTATTTTCCTCAGTATTTGTCAGGTTTATTTGGGTACTGATTGTTGTATCACACAACTACCCCCAAACTGGATCATGGAACCCTTAAACACCACCGGAAAGACGCACTTGAACTTCCGGTCAGATCCCGGCACAAAACTGGCCAGGAATTTCTAAATATAAGCTTTTATACTGCACAACCAGAGAATTAGTGAAACAAAATCCGGCTTTTATTCCAAATCTCACATCTGAAACTTCTGCTTGAATACTGAAGATGATTATGGTAAGTTTCCTGTGGATGCATCTGTGGCTTATCACCAGAAGTCGCAGTTAGCTTGACACTTACCCGATTTCTTTATCTGGTCTGCGTATTTCACAGCTGCTGCCCATGCACATGCACAGCCTGGATATTCTAGAAATCAGTGTTCACCTGTGCTCCTAACTATAGAGAAATTTTCTGCTTTGTCTCTGGTTTCTCGTATTTCCATAGCCTCAAAAAGTAGAATCCTGTAAAGGTAATAATTAGCATTTCATAGAATATACACCAACTTCATCGTCCGCCATCTTTAAGGCTCAGTATACTCATTAATAATGGGAAAAAAAAAAAAAAAAACAAGCAAAAAAACCCCACCAAGCTCAGTTAAGCCCTGGTAAGATTGTGTCACTGACTTTATTTTGTACCAAACACTTTAAAAACCCATTCTTAAAGGGAAAGTAGGGATTCTCCTGGGTTCTCACAGGTAGGAAACATGGGGACATATGTGAAGGAACTACATAATCTTCATTCCTTCCTGCAATTCTTAAATCTTCAATCATGCTCTAAAGAGAAAAATTAAGAACAATTAAGAATGTAGGCTTGGTGTTTCTAAAACACCTATCTTAGTGTTTGTTGCAACCAGGTTCACTACACTTCTTAGAAGTACTTGATACAGCCATGCAGCAAGCTGTGGAAATTGCTTTTTAAGTACCAGATTTCGTTCATGCATTTTTTCTTTCAGTGATTTATTTGGAGCAGTTGAAAGATACAGCAGTGGTTTTGCAGTAATGAAAATTCCATTTCTTGTAGCACTTGTGTCTTGGCTCCACAGCTGCTGTGATTTGCTCCAAAATATATTACATAATAAAATGGAATTTCCAGACAGAAGTCAGTACTTTACAGCAAGATATATGTCAGGGAAAACCTCTTCTACACATTGGCTGCTAATTATATGCTATTGGTTCTTGACAGAAATACTTTCTGGATTACATTTATTTTTTTGTTCCCATAAAGACATTTAGAGAAGACTCGATAGCATACTTCCATTTTATTTTCCACACAAACCTATCCATCTTTTACTGGGACAAAGCGAGACTTTCTAATAAGAAAGTAAATTCAGACTCCAGAAGGAATTTTATTTTTCTTTACATTTTTTCCTAAAGTTGACAATTTGAGCTTTAGAAGGTGATTTCTGAGGAAGACATACTTCAGAAATAGCAGAAGCAGAACAATCAGCCAGAATAATCTAATATTTGGTGGTGGAGCAAAGAAGAACTACCTTTTCTAAGGAAAGGTGGTGTATTATTCAAGTTAAATACTGGATCCATGTGAAATTCAAGATTATAAACAACTGATCTACTAATCCTTTGTGTAACTTAATAAAATTTCGTATATGGAATGAACCTACTGTTCAGTAGAGGAAGTAGAAGGAAGTCCCAATTTTATTTAGCAGGAAAAAAGCCATTAGATTTAAAAAAAAAAACAACAATGATATCGATCATTGATATCGATCAGAGAAAGTACACTCTATTTTTTAAAATATGTCCCAGTGGATAATCCAATATGCAACATGAAAAGGCTTGAACAAATTAGAATAATGTCGACATAAACCATTTTGTGACGATCTAATTAACTTCATGAAATATGCAGGTAAAATACTGTAGCCAATATTCACTGTAGAACATCCTCTGGTGAAATCACAGATGCTCCAAACCGAGAGGAAGATCAAATCGTAAACTTGGGTAACCAGGCTCTTTCTGTGTGCAACACAAGCTCAGCACCACATCCTACACTTTACTGAGGGGACGAGATGTTGGAATGCTGAGAAGTGAGTAAAGAACATATAGCCAGTCCACTCTCACATTTTTTCCCTCAGGAAAAGCAGGTATATCAGACTTTTTTAATTCAGGCCTTGTCTAACAGATGAGTTAAAATATACTTTCGAAATTAATTTAGAAGACAACTATGTGTTGATCAATGTTTTGTTCAGTTTAAACCTCCAGCTGTTCTAAATATAGAAAGATTGGATCATTCGCTATCTCTTTGACTAAAGTATTTTATCAAGCGACAATAATCTCTCTCCTTTTACTTGTATTTAGCAAAGAAACTCCATCTCAAAACTCAAAATACCACCTCTTGGAAAGCCATACAAATCCTAGGCATAAAATGCAATAGAAACACATTTAAAGTAATAAACATATCTCGTTTTTAGGACAGGCTCTTAAGCTAAGTAATTTTTGTGGAGATAAAATGCCAGCAGTGAAATGCAAGGAGTAGCTGAAATGGGTCAATCTGGAAAAATTTATAATTCAAGTGACCTTGTACACAAATAATAATAATACTCCAGAGGATGTGTGCTTTGCCAAGGAAACTTCCCCTCTCCATGAAAGGGGGAATCTTTTTGAAGAAGAAATTTTAACATTTTGGAAGGATTGTTTGCTGGTATGTTGGTTGTTGTGTGGTATTTTTTGTTGTTGTTGTTGTTCTGTTTTGGTTTTTTTTATACTCTAAAATCAAATCTTTCAAACAAATGGCAGAGGAAATAATTTGTCTTTATCAGACTTCTTCCTTAAGCCTTTTCACTGTCACCCACCTTTCACTTATCTCTCCAGACATCATCCTCGCCACAATCAACTTCTAGCTCTCCTATCCTGCAGTGAGATACTGACATCTACATTAATTTAATTTTACTCTTAATTTAGTTAAGAGATCTCGCTACAGCTGGATGTACATGGTGACTTCGAAATAAATAAGGAGGATATTTTTCTAGCTATCACTTTTCACACACACACACAGAGTTTACTTTTCCAATCCTTTCCTTAAGATTTTCCATAAACACAGGCTACCTTGAGGTCTTCTTGTATGAAACTAAGGCCTGATATTAGTGGAAACGGAGCTTTTCATAATAATGAGCACCAGGTCTATTATTACTCTGATTGGTTTTGGAAAGATTCTCTTTATATAGCAACCAGAATCCTGGGTCTCCTTTCTGCAAAAGTGGAAAGACTATTTTTAACCATCCAACTTCCAACTTCCCACAGCTGAAAAAGACATCAAACAGTTCACTTGAAAAAAGGTGAATTTTAAACATTTTTATGGGACCCAAATGTTTAACTCAAAACAGTACTAAAAGGGGAAAAAAAAAAAAAAACAAACCTAGAGGTTTTCCATATATGTTCCCAAACTATTGAACTTCTTCCACCGTAAAGCCCTATTGGAAGAGTAGTGCACAGATAATAAACGTGCATATACTTAATATTTGGTCATTAATTTAAGAACGGAACTGAGGAAGTGGCATCTTACTTTGTGAAAATCTCCAAACATCCCAGGAGGAAGAAGAGCCACCCCTTCCTCCCTGGCCTTTTAAAATTTTCTTGTCCCCCAGAGTTCACTCCACAGACCTCCGATCTACTGCTGGCATAGGGTTCCTTCACGAGACCTGAGTAAAGACATTTCACAGATGTAGTGTAAAAATAAAATTTTACTTCCCTGTGAATGAGACACGGGTGACCTTGCCAGTGGTGAGGCAGAGGAAGCTGTGAGAAGAACCTCAGTGCAACAGCTACTGAATTACTCACCTTCACGTCCTTCACCTGCAGCTGCAGTGAGCATGGCTTTTCAGGAATCTGGGATGGACACGGGTGTTTTGCTGGAGGTAGGTGTCTACTTAGACCTCACCTGAAATTAGTCCTCACCTCTGTGTTATCCCTGGCACTCAAATTAACTGGACATTACAAGGGGAGTCAACAGCCAGTTGCCAGTCCCCTGGCAAAAAACAAGTGAACAGCAGGAGCAAAGGAATTGTACTTTCAGAGTATTTTCAAGGCAATTACAAAATTATCACAAGGCAAAAATTCTCAGCTAAAGATATTCTTGGCAAAATACAGATTTGGATCAAAACTTGTGATAGTTTTTGAGACCCGCAAAAGCAAGCTGTAAGTATAAATGGGGGAACAAGGACAACAGAGAGCTGAGAAAGAGGAAAAGAAATCCCCTGGATACTGAGGAAAGGGAAAAATAGAAGAACTCCTTATTTTCTAATTTAAGAAACAATGAGATTGGACAGCCAAGAAAAGGTAACTAACTACAATCAAAAATGACTCCATAGTTTTACCCCCAAATTACACAAAGCTTCCCTCAGAGGAAGTTCTACGATCCGTCTTGAACCTCAGGAGTAACTCACTTTTGATAGGCCTGGTTTCTTTTGAATTACCTCTGAAATCAGGGATTAAGAATTTTGCGGCCCATACACAACTCATTCAACAACTTTCCCCCTCAGGCAAGTAATAAATAAGGCTAAGATAACTTCTTGCTATAGTGTTACCTGTTGCTTTTTCAAGTACCGGTTGTTTGGTTTGTTTAAGTAGTGCAACAGATTCCACAGATTTTGTTTAGTCTACAGGCCATCTTCTAAGCAACCATTTCAAGAACACATGCTGATAATTAGCTGAATATCTACTGTATGCCAGAGGCTGTTAGAGGAAAAAGAATCCTTCAGCTGACTGCAACAAGTAGAATAATAATACGAAACTGAAAAATAGACAATAATATCCTCAAATAGGTGTTTTATGGTTATGAATCAATATTTTTTGCATTCTGAATTCATCAGGATCTTCACTAAATGTTTCTCAAAATGCCCCAGAGGCAAAACATTCAAAGGGCCTGAGGAATGTAGGTGCCTTAGTCAGGTTTGAAAACATGACTTAAGTTAGTTGGTTAGTATACTTTTGAAAATTTTATTCTGTCCTCTATATTTAAGGCACATCCCATTGATAACTGTATTCACATCTTATACTTCAAGTAAAACCACTTTTTTTAGTAGTCAAATTCCCTCATATTCTGTAGTGTCCAGAAGACATCTCAACGCTTTGTGATTTCATGTGAAAATCATGTGTACTCACATCCAAAAGATGTGGGTAGGTTCAAGAAAGTTCACTCAAAAATGCCACCAGTAGAACACAGATTCTGAAAAACATGAAAAACAAGTTATCACGGGTACTCCAAACTCTGGTTTCTTATTAGCTCCTACTTAGTGACCCTATCCCAACTTCACAGGTCAGGTTCTGAGTCCTGCACATACCGTAACTTCCAGGAACTTATCTACAAAGCTCTCATTTTGGCTTCACTTAATGCTGATGAATTGCGTTACTCAGAGTGAGTCAAGCAGATGTGTACATAACCATATAATTTGCTGATTTGTCTTCCCATTTCCTTTTTTCCACTTTTAGCTACCTTTGAGTAGTCCCCCTTTTGTCTTTCCAGAATTGCACGTGTAAGCAACATTAAAATCAACAATACCCTCACCATCTTCTTAACGTGTCACAATGGTTCAGTTCAGTTCTTAGGCAGAAGTCCCTTTTCCAACATATCTGCTTTATTTAGGATGTAATTAGAAGCATGAGGCAGCTTTTCCCAGTTAACGCTGAATCATCTGGCGTTGACCACTATTTGCCTTCTGTATGTCAATGTATATGTTTGCAAAATTAAAACCAGACTAAGATAATCCTCGACCAAGCAAAATGCCAAATTTGAATTCCTGAATCCATAACAAATCTATGTCTACTTCACAGCATAGGCATCTTCATCCCCTCATGGAGCTCTGTCTCTATAATTATGAAAAAAGAAGTTAAACCAAAGGCAGTAAGTAATCAAACCAGTGGATGGATGACAGAGCAGCCTGCTAGTGACATTCCCTTTGTCTCTGCTTCATTCTTTCTTCTGTCACATTAATTTATGCAAGCAGTGACAAGTAAAAGAAAAAGCGTATAACCAGCATCCATCACATCTGCCACAAATATTTTAGTTATAGTAGGCACCGAAAGGGGGAATTTACAAACTTGGAGTATATTTTTAAGTTTCATCTCTTTTGCTGTGGAGTATACTCCAAAGAAAACAGTTTGCTCCACTAAATAGCTTATCATGCAGACCTGAAATTAATTCACACCACCACGTGTTCACCACTAATTCTTCAGTAAGTCAATGAGTCCCAACTAAGAACTGTCCAAAAACACAGGAGGGGAGGTGACACCGGTCCAGAGCGCAGAGCCAACCACAGCCAGCCACGGGTGCCCAGTGCTGTCCCTGCCACAGCTGGCAGAGCCTGGGGAGCTGGCACAGCTACTCCCACGGATCCCGAGGGGCTCAGGCAGTCCCGGTCCGGGGGATTCCTGTGCCCGGCTCCACGGCTGCCCACCCTGCCAGTGCCACCTCCCCGTCCTCCCCAGCACCCTCCCAGGTCTGCCAGACAACTTGAGGTAGGTCTCCACCTTCCCTTAACGGAACTAAATTGTAAATATGTAAAAGGCAGGAGAAATCCCAGGCTGTTGATTTTGGTTTCTATTCAGTTAGGGCCGGGGATCTTGTTGAAGGTTGTTCACATATGTTACTCTCCTAGAGTTGGTGCTGTTCGTCCTAGTCACACAACAAAGAAATGAATTTTCATTGTCCACCTCATCCATTCCCTTCTCCATTGATACCTGCAAGTTCTGTTCAGTGCCCAGGAGGTTTTTATGGGCAGGAATTACAAATGTTCCTAGGAAAGTTGCAAGCTCACCTTTGTCCCATGTGTCAGAGGGACGGCCGGCGCCACAGGGCCCCACACCTGGGCACTGCTGAGCGCTCAGGGAAAGCTGCTGCTGCTGCCTCTCTGAAAGAGTATTTAAGAAAGGAGAAAATGCCACAAAGGGGAGGAAAAAAGTGAGCTAAACAGCCCTGCAACCCCCGAGGTCAGAGAAGGAGGAGAGGAAGAGACACTCCAGACACTCACCAGTGCAGCTGGATGTTGATCCTTGGCACCGCTTTTACCAGTGACTTTGGCAATGTATTATGAAGGAATCATTAAGAGGATCATTGCCAGCATCCCTGCAAAGTGCCACGGTGGCAATAGCAGAGAAACCACCTCACTAAGGCACTGCCCTTTGGCACAAAACATTCCTGAGCACCAGGCCCCGTCCCCTGCACACATTCCTCTTATAACCTGAGCCTCAGCCTCTCCCTCATGCACCATCCGTGCTTGCTCATCTCCTCTGTGGGTGGTGGTGTCAGCATTTTGAGATGCCTGAGAGAAATAAATTACAAGTTCAATTCTGCCATTTCAAAGGCTGCTCGCCTTGCAGATCTTGCTGTCTGTACATCCTGCATGTGCAAGGTGTGGAGTTGGGGGTGATGGACCAGCCAGCAGAGAAACAAGAAAAGGAACCTAGAGCAAACTTCCAGAAAAGGATCACACAAACATTTTCTCAGTAATAAACTGTTAAGCTCTTAATAATAATTAAAAAAAAAAAACCAAAAATCAAATCAAAACAAAACCCCCAACAAAACAACACAGAAAATTAATTCTTTTCTCATCTGGCTTAATTATCTCAAAGACAGAGATTGGGTTGGATTCAGCTACTGAGTTAAAAAATAAATCTCTAATTTAAATAATTTATTTTTGAACAGCAGATGAGCTAATGATATTTCCATATCCTGTACTCTGCATTCTATGCAGCCTCTCATTGCATATAAACATTATTTTTTCCTTTTTAACTTAATGTTATCCTTTTCATGAGATAAATTGCTGATATCCTGTTGATAAGCAAGTTCTGTGATATAAAGTTATGAGGTAAATAACTACCCAATTCAATTATGGCACATTTCTTAGCTCTACCACAGGTAAGCTATAAACTGTGTTTATCTGTTTGGCATTCTGTTTATCCTTGTGGGAGATCTGGTATCTGCCATCTCTGCTCGTCTGTCCAATCCTCTCAGCTGCTCCTTGTGCGTGCTTGCCAGGGACGTCTTGTGTGCTGTGCCCTGCTGAGGCTCCCTCCTCCTCTGCTCCAGGCTGGCTTCCAACTTGTGCCTCACTATGCCAACTGGAGATCTGCCTAAGTAGCTCTGTTTTGTTACTGGTCAATGTCCATTAATAACACCACTTCACATCATCTCACTAATCCAAAAGCCATCATTACTCAAATAAAACACAATCAAGACCTAATAGCAGGCCACCCTTATGCTGCCGGACTAGTCAAAGCCAAGTCAAGGTGAAAAAAAATCAATCTAAGGAAAAACCTGCAGCAATAACAACAAATAGAATTTACCAATGTTTGGATATAAGAAACACAAAACAAACTTAGCAGGATAAGTATGCACTCCGTCCTAATGAAGTTTCTAATGGCCAAATTTTAGTTTTATTGGTACTGATGCAAGTCTGCGGCAATTCTACTGTTTTCCCAGATAGCCATTCTGGATTTGCCTGACTGGAGCCAAGATCAGCGTGTGGCCTCTGAACTCCATTCTCTCACTTAGAAGCAGCTGATATGAAGTATTTAGTTACTTTATTTTAAGCTTTCCAACCTTCTATTAAATCTTTTGGGTTTAGGGCAAATTTGTTCCTCGGATGTCACTTAACTTACTACTCCTCCTTTCCTTGGTAATTAAGATTTATCTCTAGCAAGGGAAATAAAGTGTGCTAAAATAAATCTGAACAATACTAATGATGTTTTTCTAAATATATACTTTTTATAGGCTCAGGAATACTAATGTTACCCTTCCTAGTGTTCACCAGACATTTCTGTTGGCTCTAGCACACAATCCAGCCTTTTACCTTACACAGAGGTGTCTATAGAAGCTGACAGAATGAAGAAGCTTCTCATTAAAAAAAAAAACAACTCAAAACCAAAAAAATCCCCACCCATCTGGGACCACTTTACTATTTTCAGTTTTCCAGCTTTTCACTGGAATCAGAAAGACTCAGTTACAAGAAAGAGTTTTCCTTCTCTTGTTGAAATTCAGAAACATACAAGTCAGCACCGCTGTGGTTCTAATCTCAGCTTTCAGCTTGAGGAGCTGAACTGTGGTCACTTGTTCTCTGTAACTACCAGAGAATTCAGGAAAACTGTTAAGATCAAATTATGCCTTTTCAAGGGCAGGCAACTCACATGGTAATGTGCTGAGCCACCACCAAGGAATGCTCTGGATTCTATTAATACAGGGGCAATTTTGTAGCATTTTCTCCAAATGTGTAGCCTTACAAAAAAAGCCTTATTTTCATGTAGCTAACACAGAGGAAAATGTGGTTAGAAACTTACTAGTTAAGTATAGAAACTTTGGCTTGAACAAGAGGACAATTATTCTGGAGTTTGTAATTTAGGAATTAGCAGTTAGATCATAAAACAGGCTACTGGTAAACGCTAAGTATTAAGAATTTGAATAAAACATATTTTTTTGTTACTGACACCGAGACCATTTCACTAACTAGTACGCATGCATAAAGTGATTAGACTTGGATGCAGTTTTTGAGGCACGTGTTCATGAACATACATTTATGTCTTATTTTTTTCTAAAAGTTTGGTCTTACATCAATGCATGATAAATATGCAAAAAAAAAAAAAAAAGAAGAAAAAGGATGTAGTATATTTTAAGAGAGCAAGACCTAACAAGCTATTGAAAAGAGTGTTTGTAAGAGTGTCTCAGTTCATTGTAAATGTTTTGACAGTTTTCAAACTGATTTCTCAACAGCTTGCTGTCACACAAAGGCATACGAGAATTCTGTTCTACATACTGAAATGTTTTAGATAAACTGGGAGGAGCATTACATTTCTGAAGTGCATATCATACCAGTACACCTTTCCTGTGGCTAATCAAAAGTAGAGAGTAGTCACGGTAAATCTGCAGTCAGTATGAGCTGTTTCAAACCGTCCACCTAGAAAAACACAGTTTCTCTTTGCAATCCAAATTCTACAGTGCTCACAGGAGCTGTGACTTGTCAGAACTCCTCTGTGTTAAACACCAACCCTCCCCTGCCACACACAGAGCCACAGTGTGATTCCACTGGGTAGAGATGGCAGGAAACTTCAGCCTTGGTAGAGACACCTGTGTTTCTCAGACTGCATATGTTATTTTAAATAAGCATGGAACATATTGGATCTTAGAATTACTCTGGATAATTTTCTGAAAACTACAGTTCAGTACTCAGATGTTGACAAAAAGACAAAAGTCAAGAGAAAAGGGATAAACAGAATCTTTAAACACTGACTAAATCTGTAGCGCACACACTGAAACATTGCTACTCACGCTAAGTAGATGCAAGGTAACTGATTCAAGCAGAACTATGGGCAAGGATAAATGTAAAAGATCAAGAAACTTCAGCTTTGCTATGAGTTCTACTAGGTGTAAAAATTAGAAATTATAACAGAGAAAATATTCCTCAGAGTCTCTTATCATGCAAAAAAAAAAAAAAAAAAGGCAGTCACACAAAGAAGTAACCAGTAAGTAGATTTAAAGTTTAAAAAAAAGGAAGTATTTTTTAATGTATTAATTCTTGAAATGATAGCATTTATAACTTCAATATTTTGAATGCAAATGTATAGATTCCAAAAGAATTAAGCAAATTAGTATAAAATGGGTTCGTCACTAGCTTTCAAACGTGACAGTAAAGATGTTCTGAAGAGGAAATATCTTCAACAGCAAATTCCTTTAAGCTGGGGCAGTGCTCTGAGAGATGTTCTTACACACTTATAGGCTTCCACTGCTGGCCACTCTCTGGGACAGAATACCGGGATAGATGGATCGTGGATCTTTATCCGTGCCTTCCATTTCATATAACGGCACATGAATGCAAAAAAAAGACATCCTACTGCTTTCCAAAGATACTAGAAAAGGAATTTGCATGATACAGTTGTTCCAATGACCATACAGGATTTAAATTTTAAGTCCTTTTCTCTGCCTCTGGCTACTGTACACTTCCTCAATAGACAGGAAATCTTCTCTAGTTCCTGAGTAGACACGAGAAAGGTCCTCAGTGTAGATAGAATTTCAGAATGGAAAAAAATGAGAATTACCAATTCAAACAATCAGTTTCCTGTCTTTCAGGAGCCTCGTGCCTTACTGTATAATACAATATAAACATAAGCTCTGTTTTCTCTTAGCATTTTCATTTCAGTTCATAATAAAATCAATCTCCTTATTCATATTAAAAAAATCAAATTAAAATGAAGTTGACACATTAATTTGGAAGTGAGCGATAAAAACAGATCCAAACCATGTGCTATTCTATTTTCAATCCACCATTTGTAGGAACTGGTTAAAACAAGTGATGAGCCATTCATGCTGCTAGAGTCCAACATATAAAACTGATATTACAGAAACTGTCAGAAATTAGTTATTTCTTCAGTGTCAGCCTATGGCCTGTTATGCCCCATCTCCCACACTGTGCACCCTGCTCCAGGAGTTAACCAGAGGAGCTGCAGGGAGCCTCTTAAAAAAAAAAAAAAAAAGTCCTGCTTAGTGATCTGGGACTTGGGAGTTGCCCAGAGGAGTCCCACCAATCCAGAAAGCCAGGCTGCAGGAGAAAAGCACAAGGGTTGGCAATAGAAGATCCCTGACAGTGCCTGGGCCAGGAATCAGGAACAAAGTATTTTTCAGCTGGTTTTCTATAAGGGGACTATTGTGGTCATGCTACATCTCTGTGTGTCCATCAGAGGGGTTTGCTGAATTGCTCCTGTCCCTGGGAACAATGACTGAAGGTTTTATAGGCAGCTCTAGAACGCAAAGGTGTAACAGGACAGACTGAAATTTCTTCAGGCAGAGGGAAGAGGTGGTTCTTGGCGCCCGGCTGAAGGGAAGATACTTTCTACATTCTGAAACTTGAAAATAAAACCCTGAAATAAAAAAAACACCAAGTACTCGGACTTTTGGTTGTCACACCACTCCACCCTGAGAAGTTTCTGTCATAGAGAGTTCAAACTCCTCCTTCTTTCTCCCCTGTCCTAGGAGCAGGAGTCTCTCCTCCCTCATTCTTCGTTCTCTCCTAACCTTGCAGGACACATTACCCCGTCCCCACAGGGACAATTTCAGCTTAACAGTTTCCTGTCTGACTATGAAACTCTTGTGGCTGTACTAGTGACTTGTGCTCATCACTACCGGAGCAATGAGAAGTATCTTCTTTCTCCAAAAAACAGCGAGAGGACTGAAGAGGGGAACAGCCATCTCAAGCTTTAGAATTTAAAGACTTTTAGGGGATTGATGGACTTAAAGTGTTTGCACTCCTTTGCAGATACAGTTCAATATAGATTATATTTATATACAGTTCAATATCAATAATGAGGAGAAATCTGAATTCTTGCATCAGATTCTTTTAGTAGGACTTACCTCTGCTCTTAAACATTTCTCTCAGTTTTTACAGTTTACTTAGTATTGACACTTTATATGTGTAAGAAATTTTATTTCAGTCTTTCACTAATTTTTCCACAGTTGTATTGCATGAGATTTACACTGCAAAAATGCTGAAGCTGTGCCGAGGCAGTTTCTTCTTTTCCTTAAAATAAATGTTTTGGGTTTTTTTTTTTCCCCCCTATTAAAAATCAAACAATTTCAACATATTCAGGCTGTCACTAAAACAGCTAAGCACCCCTAGGACTGCAATGCTTGCCCAGACAAATGCACATTCCTGTCTGTAGAGACCTAGCCGGAATGTCTAGCATCAGAATTTCACATTTTGTGCAGTCAATTCTATTTCACATACGAAGCCACAAACCCATTACGGTCGAGAACGGCAGAAAGTCTGTTTTAAATTAGGTGACGCAAATACAGTAGTAACAGAAACCACAGAAAGAGCCCAGACGTATGGAACAGACGTCCGGGCGAGGCAACCGAGTATGACAGGCAGGTATCAGTGAAATTGCTTCCCCAGCTCACAGGTTTAGCAAACACTACTAATGAATAAAGCAATATTTTAACTGAGCAAAAAGGCAACGTAGTGTTTCACACTTCCCTTTTGCTGGAGCTCTGCCAAATATGAAAGCAGCAGAAATAGGTAATCCCAGAGTGTCTTCAGTGAAGAGGCGCTTCACTACAGTGAGGGCTCTCTGCCTTTGAATGCGCAGCTGGAAGAGACAGCACACTATGAACCACTAAAGAAGGCAAAGCAAGACATTTAGACTCACAAGAGACACCATCACTTTCCAGAATAAAGCAGGAGAAAAAAACCATGCAGGCAAAAAATTAGACAATATTGCATTTTGTACTGTAGCTCCTTAAGAGAGCGAGATGACTGCCTGCATCAACCTCATTTTTATAATACCCGAAATTGTTCTAGCTTTAACGCAGAAACAGAAACAAATGGCTGACAATTTTTTAAATGGAATTGTTCTATTTTCCAAGATCATAAATGATGATGCGATTCGATGTAACAAAAAAGTTGGCACGATGAAACTAAACCCATACCTGTAAATCAGTGGATTAAAATAACTCAGTCACTTTCTAATAGAAAATTGCATGAAATTATTTTATTATTAAATGAAATAACTCATTTATTTTAACATTTGGAGTGTTTGAAGTGACTTGTCACTCATCCAGCTCCGTTCTACCCAGCTGTGGTTCTAGCCATACTACATTGTTCCACTTGCTCAAGGACAAAGGAAGTTATTCATAACAGGTTAATGCCAGTAGAAGTTACACCTTTTGCTGTTTTTTCAGATTTTTTAGGCCAAGAAAAATTGCCTTGTTGAGGTGATAAAGCCTTGATTTATATTAAGGTAGTTCAGTAATTCAAGAAGAGTTGGCACAAACACTAAAGAAGTTGTAGCTATTCACACAGAGAAAAAAGGCAAACTGAGCAAATACTGAAAAAATAGTATTTTCACTTTTTAAATCAACTTTTAAAATCCCAAAGAAATTCTCTACATTTAAGAAGGAAGTGAGTAAATCAGGTATATTATGAAGCATAAGTTAAACACGAATCACACAGGAGTTATGTCAAATTACTTTTGTACAACCAGCAGTTGGCTCAGAAACAATGGAGAAACTGGAATCTTCTGTTGAAAAAGGTTGGCTACAAAAGCAAGCGTCTCTTTCACTCATTGAAAGGTGCCCCAGGATATTTATTTTGCATCAGTACTGACACAACACTACTTGTGTCAGTGTTTTGTATCTGTACTGCAGATTAAAAAAATACATTAAAGGAAGGTGTAGTATCTCACTAAGGAAAAAAATATGTTGTCCAAAATGGTTCATTTCTTTTTCTGTATGAGTCCTCTAGATCCTTCCTTTTCTCCCCATGTCTGTCTCTAAAAATTTATTTAACTTGCATACATTTTCCCTCCCCGATTTTTCTATATTTCATTCTCCTTTATATAATAAAAAGATCTATATTTAAAAATCAATTCTTCTCATAGAAATGACTCTTGTAGATTCTTCAAACCCATAAGGCAATGTTTTAAATTCACGTGACGCTTTAAAGAAAGCCTGTCTACTGATATTTTATTGAGTTAACATAGCAAAAGAGGAAATAACAGACTATTCTTCAGACCTACATCCTTTGTGATAAATCAGAAATATTTCATCTTCAAATATCACTGCAGCACATTCACTCTATAGTTCATCCTGTCTTATTATTTCTGTTAGGAAAATAAATATTGAAGAATAGTGTGGGAAAAGCTAAAAACTAAAAATAATTAGTCCTTGATGTTGAAAACAATATTTCAGTAATAAATTTATCTGATTTAGCCTGACACAGTCAGCCCATGATTCAAAAAAATGAAATCCGTAGTGCACAACAGGAGTGACGGAATCATTGAGCAGATTTTTACCATCAGCCATTTCTGTAGCTCTCTTTGCACATGGTTTCTGTCCCTGCCTCAAACTCAGCTGGGGGAGCTTGGGGAGGACATGGATGAAGTCGTTTCCCTTCTCTAGAGTACCAACAATTCAGTGTTCTTATATTCAGATTTAATATATTATCTAATAAATGTCTTCATACCCCAACTGTAAATAATCACTGCAAATAGAACGGAACTTTATAATTTTTAATTAAAAAAATAAAAGAAGCATCCTTATATCAAGAACTTTGCTAAAAAGTCCTAAAGCCTTTTTTGAAAGAGTCTTCCTAGTGAAAATAATTAATGGGATTTAAGCCTAAAGCAAGGTTTTCAGCTCTAGTTCATTATTACATCCAGACCTGTGGGTCTTCTGGAAAACTGGGTTTTATTCTTCACATTTTAATTAATTTCTGAATTTTAATAAGGCTGGTGTGTAAACCCAATGGCATTAGAATTCTTCATCCACACACTTGTAAAGAATAGTGTAAATTGAGAGTAAATCTTAATAAATACAGAATACTTTTGGAATATGTTGCATAGCCTCCTCCATGCCTGAGAGGTCCAGAAGTAAAGAAACATGTGGGACCAAGCTGTAGGCTTTGATATACTTGGTCAATCAAAAAAAATCTCTGCTGAAGGCAGAAAAAGTATCCAAGATTTGCATTGCACCATGAAATTCGCATCAAGACCGAAAAAAAATAGACAAATAAGCCCAAAAAGTAAATATTATCAAGCAATAAGGCAGAAATATTTAATATAAAGCCTTTTACCCAAAGACTCGAAGCAGTTCTTTCAAAAGATGCATTCAAAATTAAATGGATGCAAAAAAGTAACAGAGAAAATGGGAACTGTTTTTTACAAGAAATGACTACAAGTAGTGTCTGGTTCAGCCTACCAAAGCTGATGCTAATGGAGCATATGATAACTTACCATCAGTACACCAGGAAAAGTAACAACTACTTTTTATGCAAATATATGATAAACTAGCCACAGATAAATGTAGCCAGCAGATTGCAAGACTCTTTTTAATATCAAAGGACGGACTTCTGGAACAGTCTTTCAGTTACAGAAGCAACTGAACTCATCTGAGATGAGGCTTGATAAATTTACAACAGACTTAATCTTCTTGCTGTTTTACACATTTCTTAACCTCTCAAGTGTAGGAATGCTTTCCTAATGCTTTGTTTGATCTATGTTTTTCAGTATTCATTTTATGTTTCATGACAGTGTAAAAAAATACAGGAAACCGTATATAATGATACCATTCGGTCACTGTAATTTTGGTCTTGTGCATCTCAATGATCACATGCCCTTGATACGCCACGGTAATTTTAAAAATGCTGCGTTTAACGGTAAATGTGGTAAGCCACAATTGTAGAGCTGGGTAACGCTTGCTTTGGCTTTGCAAAATGAGATATCAAAGAGGTATAAGATCAACTTGCCATATTTGGCACCACCAAGTTTAAGTTAAACTTGTATCCTAGGTGAAGGGACAGTCAAATAAAACCATCCCTCTGGAAATAGCAGGGTACTGTACACAAACCAGAAGAATTATTGGTTGTAAAGCAGCCTGGACTGAATATAACAAACTCAGCTGGCTTCAGCTCAGGGAGCTGTTTCTTTTACTTCATAACAGAGCTTTTGTTTCAGAAGTTGAAGACCCTGTGTTTAGCCCAGCAGCAAACTCCCAAACGAATCAGCTCTGTGCAGGTTTGATAGTGTGCTTACAAGGCTTCCATGTGTGTATTATTCTGTCCTTGTACCTTAGACAATATGGTGTGGCTGCTTGTGTACTATCCCACACTTAAAAAAAATAAAATCTAAAAATAGACCAAAGCCTTCCCCTTGAAATATTTTTAAGAGCAACTGCGCCAGAAAAACACATTTCTAATCATCCAGAAGACACATCTACTATCACACTAGCTCCCACAAAATGGCTGGTCTCTCCCTTTATAAAAAAACTCATCCTGCACTTTCCTTCTTTGCTGATGGTAAATGGGTCATACTCGCTATGACCCACTCTTAATTCTGTTTGTCAGTTACCAACACTTTCCTACTCCCATTGCCATTTTAATCTTCTCTCATGGACTAAACTACATTATACAATCCAAGTTTCCCATTTCAGGTCATTACTATTATTTTAAGGTAATTTCCAACTTAAATATAAACCCATCCCATTTATTTATACAGGCATAAATAAAACCAGTTGAACGTGGAAGCACAAGTCAGCGTGAGGAAAGGTTATAGAAAGCCTTTTGTACGCTCAAATTTCAGCCAGTGTGTTCCACAAAAAATAACGTTTGTGAAATCATTACCTTGGAGATGAAATGGCACCGTGCTTGAAACACACAGTCTTAGAGCCTGAAATTTGTGGTTTATAATAATTACTTAAGAGCATTAGTCAGGAACAGAAAAACGACGGAAAGCAGAAAGTTGTATCTATTTTATTTAAAATGCTTTTACGGGACCATGACTTCATGTTCGTCGCACCATCAGGAAGGGCTGGGAAGCTTTACCCAGGGACACTGACAACTTCACTGGGGTTAGATGGATGCTCACCGGGCAGCAAATGCAAGAAACTTCACTTGTACCGACAGACACAGCTGTGACCTGCATTTCATGCACTCCCAAGGGAGATATGTGCTCGGTTGTTTAGAGAATCACAGTGCGAGTCGCTCTTCGAACCTCGCACAGGTGAATAGAAAGACCAGGCAAGAAGACAAAGGAATGCAGATACTGACTCAATTTACATACAGCACAAGTGGCTGAAATATTTTGCATACCTGAGAGGGAAATCCAGTTAAGATTTAGAAAAGGGAGTAACTAATTTGCCCAGTTTGTTAGGGAGGTTTTCCAACAATCACAATCTTGATTTTATCCATTTATAAATCCAGTTATTTGGCACTTTACTAAAATAAAAGTTTAGAACCCTCCCTATTGCTTTGAATGAAAACCTCAGTCTGATTTGCTTTCACTCCTACCGAACAAGGCAAGAATCTACTATTTTTTTTATCACATTATTGCAAACACCCATAGGGATAAACTCATAAATGAACACCACCGTCCCAGCTTAGCAAATATCCACAAAGTCAGCCTATGGCTCTACAGTTGCTACAGCTTCTGTAGGGTTGCTGCAGTTTCTTCATCTGTTTATATCAAATCTCAGTTTCTCCCACCCCTTTCTTTCTGACAAGGATGACAGCAAAAAGTCGAAGCTCCAAAATACCAGGAAAGCCCTCTGGATTAGTTGTTTTGTGTGTTCTGATGTGCAATTCATTGACACCCACTGAAGAACACTAGACAAAAGGGAAACTCATACTAGGAAATCTAAATGATGTTCTACACCGAAAACCCTGTGGACTAGAAATAGCATCTTTACCTAAATATAGCTTAGGTAGATTTTTTTTTGCTTTTCCCTTCCTCTGTCAAAAACTATTTCTCAAGTGAGAATCAGGAAAAACAACACAACTGAAAGCAAAAAAAAAGAAAAAGACCCCAGGAACAACTTCCATTACCTCATCAAATGTTTTCTTTGTTCATAGTTTTGGGAAAAATCATGATAACATTTACATATCATTGATATGTTTGTTTTATCTTGTGAAAAAGTAGATTTAAGGTTCTTAAAAATTATGAAGTTTGCACAACTCTTGCCACTACCCCAGCCAATGTATAATAGAGTGATCAGGAGGAATTAAAAATCTAGCCCATTTTCAGAAAACGCAACAGAAAATATGGAATATAATTATGCAGAGTTAACATCCCTCTTAAGTCTGCTGTTGAGTATTACAATACTGAAACAGTAAATAAGGATCCACTTTTGCATCTGTCAAAAAATAGGCAAAGGACTCCTAGTGACATTGATTAGCAAGGGACAGAAAATTTCATAATGTGCTTCTACTAATCTATCCTACAAGCAAAAAAAAAAAAAAAGCCCTCTGTTCTTCTGATAAAGATTAGATTAGACTTCCTAAGATTTATAGTCAGCAAAGGAACAGCATCATCTCAGCTAATGAATACCAAATCGTGTTCTTCTGATGCCACTTATCGACCACTTATGTGGACCTAAGCCTATTTTAACAACCATGTAAATAAAGCTGGTGTCAGGATGAGAGTAAACTCTCCATGGTCTGAATTAAAATCCTCTCAGAGAGATATTTGTGTTTGAGAAGTCAAGCTTGTCATCAGCCATCTTCCTTGCTCCTGATTTCTGAATACTTGTTCTACAGTCGATATCAAGATATACAGAGGGGAAGGGAAGTCTACAGGATTTACCACAGCGGGAATTAGCATCAAGTTACAAAAATTAAAGCACAATAATGAGTGATGAAAGCTTCATGATAAACCATACAGCTGGATTTTCTTTTAAAGCAAATATATAGTATTTTTAGGCACTTCCCTCAACTTAACACAGTTAAATTGGGTCATACTTTAAAATGCTTGTGATTGAAAAATAGACTGCCTTAGTCTGAGGAGTCTCATTTTACAGACTTGGAAGAAGAGAAATAATATAACCAAGAAATTCTATTTACTGTTTGTTTTTAAAGCAATCTGCTTTTTAACCAGATCTATTTTATTTTACACAGGAATGTTGGGATTTAAATTCTGGCTTCTCAAGACTTACTAACTCAGAGATTTTCCCCTTTTAAGTTATATTGTTCTCCTAGTACTAGCTCGTGTTTATTTTGGTACACTAGACTATCTCAGAGCAACTCAACACGAGTCAAAAATTGTCCTTTAGGTCTTCAGTTTACCATAACTGTGAGATAAAGCTCCACAACTGGCACACTGAATATGTTAAAAGTACATTTTTATGGCAGGTCCTTCAAAGAAAGAAAGAAAAAAATCAGCCGTCTGAGACTTCTCAAATGTTTGGAGTGTTACAGGCATGTTGTGAGAAGCTGGCTGAAAAAGAAAATGCAATGGGAATCATGAAAAACGGATGATCAACGGAATTTATTGAGACTCAAGCTCACCATAGGAATACCGAGAGCCATACACTGAAAGCTAGGCTCACTGAAAGAGAGAGATCCAGCTTAGCTTCACAAGAATCAACGCAACTGCTTCAGAGGAGACTTCTTTTATAACCCTGCACGACAGGGCAGCAACCAAGCAACTTTAAGGACTTTAAGGCAGAACTATTTGCACCCTCCTTAGGATCAGCAGTTCAGAAGTGCTTAAAGGTTTTCCATTCCTAAGCTAGGTTTTAGTAGAACCCTAACTGGAACAACGTAGCTTTTCAAATAGACTTAATGCAAATGTGTTGGAAAAGGCAGGCTTAGATCATTTGTAAACAATTTCTTCCTCATCCCTGGTACGTGTCTATCCAAATCCTGTTCCCAGGTCCAGCAGTTTTCAAGTCCTGGCTTGCTACAAGTTCAGCAAACCCTTTCAAAGCCTAAGGAGGCTTTCCTTGTCCCTTTAGATGCAGCTACATATCTGCTCCATGCCCTTTAGGAATTTCCCAGGTCCCCTGCAAACTCCCCAGCTGCCTGTACCAAGCTGCAGAAACTTTGCCAGGCGAGCATGGCCAGTAACACCCAGAAGCTGATTCCAGGGAAGCCCCAACACCCCTTCCTTTTGAAAAAATTCACCTGAACTGAATAAATCCCTCACCAGGCCTAATTTCACCCTTTTCTAAAGTGCAGTGCACAATAAGCTGTGATCAAACAAGTGACACAATACACCTTTCACCACACCACGGATGGAATACAGTGCTCAATTGTTAATTTAAAAAATAGTTTGCTGCTAAATTTAACTTGCTTATTTCCCCAGTACAGCCAGCAGGATGCTCTGTGCCACTCAGCCCTCCCTGGTTGTGCTTCCTGGCAGTGCCACAACACTGGAGACTCCTCAGGAGTTCTTCTATAAGGAGCTCCACCAGGGTTTTCTTTAACACGTGCTTGATGAAGAGCTTACTGATCTCTACACTTTTCACTTAAAATGAGACTTTTTAATTTTATCTCAGGTACTTGCTGGATGGATAAAGGAGCGTATTTCTGTTGCAGGCCAATTTACTGGCGAGGGAACAGCAGGGTAGGGTTTGTTTTCCGAAACAGGTTATCTTTACCCATGAAATGGCCTTTACTGGTATTAAGACAGTTTGTTGTTTTGTTTTGGTGGTTTTTTAAGCTCCCCACATTTAGGTTTGACAAAGACCTATGAAAGGCTGGCATGGGCTTCGACTTTTATTAATTCTTCATGTTTAACAACTTTTCTTTAAACAAATTATTGAAAACCTCGGATCTGAGTTATCTACCAAATCATGACCATCAGAATACACACATTTAATCCACTAAAAGAAAAGCAGGACTTTTTAAAGAAATGAAGATGAACATACTTTTTAAAGTGAGACAGGAAGCAAAGCACTGAACATCTACTTTTAAGGAAAATTTTACTAAAACAAAATAAGTCCTGCATTTCTGGCTGCTGTCTTCTGCACAGAAAGAAGCCACTGTTTTACAAGGCGGACCATTTCGCCTTTGGGGAGGGGAAGTCAGGAACAGGGAAACTCCCTGTTGAAGGGACAGCAGCAACATTCTCATGCCTGCAGCCCATTCCTGTGGCTCCCACAGCTGGAAATTAAACAGAAAAAGTGGGTAATACAAACTTGTGGTCAGGTTTCAAAGTTAGTAGATTGTACCAGCCTGACATGTTTGAAATCAAACTGTGCAATCTTTCATTCCATTTTTTTATTGTTTGATCAATGTAGGTGTTTGAAATTTTATGAATATCCACTGTGACAGTGTGCTATTGCTCTCTCCACCACCACAGCCCTTAAAACGTTGTGTTCCTCCTTCTTAATGCAGTATGAGATTAAATTTCACAATATGACTAACAGCGTAAGGAAAAGTAATATAAAGTAAATTAGCAGGTTCATTTTGAAGGGTAATTCAGTGGGTACTTCTAAATTTTTTTTTTCTCAAAAACAGTAAGTCCAAAGAGTTTCAGAAACATATCACCAAGTTAGAGAAACACAAGTTACACCTCTCAACAAATAACAGGACGACAAGCTACCATCTCTTTCCCATTCCTTTTTATAATAAAGAAATGGCTCCAGAGTTTTCTTGGGAATTTGAGACATATTCAAAGCAGACGATAACACGAAAATTCCTTACAGGCTAAGGTAAGCCATCGGGGATACCACACCTTGGAGACAAAGCAGTTCTGATAAATGAACTCTGACAGAGATGAGCAAAGTGACAGACCCACAGGCAACTCTGAAGCCAGCAGTTCTTCTGCTTGTGAAGTCTGCCACGAAGCATAACATGCCCAGGTATTTTCACCTGCCTGTTCATTATTCTCACTCCTGTCAAAATGCATCTTCCTTGCAACACTGTCGCTCACAAGACATTCACTTTAGGCTCCAAAGGCAAACAGGCCAAATTCAGAGCCCTAGCAATCTGACATGAGCCCACTGAAGTCAATAGCTGTCCTTATACATTCATGAAGAATTTTGTCTCAGTATCTTATAATACGGGAAATTCTGACCTATTCAATGAGGTGTAAATCAGCATGGGTTTGTAGGAATTCAAGGGATTATTTCAAACGGCAAAACTGCAAGATTGGAGCTCATCTTAGATACTATCTGGACCTTTTCTTCTGAGTTTTAGCATCAACACTTCATCAACCTCTTCCCCTTGCTTTTAGCAGCACAGGCACCACTGAATGGTGACCACTGAATGCCCATTTCTATTTAGTCCTTCTCCTTTCCCAAAGAGCAGAACACTGCAAATAAGCCTTTCTCATTCACTGCTTCCTGTAGGTCTTCCCAGGCTTTTCAATACCATAATCATTTTGGGTCCAAGAGCAGAGTACATACAGTGAAGCCACCACCCTTCTTTGGTTTGTCCATTCATTTCAACATTTCTCCAACTCAAAGTAGCGTCATTCTGGTTTATAATCGTCTTAGCGCCATACAAATGCACAAAGAAACACAAAATGATTCTATTTTTCGTATATAAACCCCCCAGTTACATACACTGATATCAGAAATGTCTAGCTACGTTGTAGGAGTTGGAACTAATCCTGGGGAGAAAAAGACACGTATAAATATAAACCTCAGTGAGGTACACAGATATATTTACATGCTTAAAAATTAAGCACCTGCCCAAATACTAGCAGGATCATCATCATAGCTGGTTTGCAGATGTGAGAACAAATAAAGAACAGAAACAGTGTTTATGGTTAAGGTAGGTTGGACGTTTTTATCTAGAGGAAACGAAAAGACATGACTGCAATATATCATCTGGAATGAATTTTGAGCATTTTACGTACCTAAAAATAAAACCAGATGTATAAAATCCTATTGGCAGAATAAAGCCCAGCTTTGAAAAGGCTATTGTCTGCAAATGTGATGATCCTGAAGGTCTATCTTCAGGGGAACGAAGGGATTCTCAGCAATCTAGGGATGATAGCATGGTGTAATATGTACAATAGCCAATATCTGGAGTAATTTTTTTTTCTCTCCATTTCTCAGTCTTGCCCTCATATCTGATTATAATTTGGTAGAGAATTAGAAGAGTAAACCATATCATAATTCTTGGAAAATTACTGCAATCATCATCTTGAATCATACCAAATACAATAAATTCACCCTTACGATAAAGTAAGTATAGCCAAGCAAACTTCAGAATCTGAAAATATACACTGTAGAGGCTATAACTATATCCAATCCTTGCTTTCTGCAGACACTGAGAATCTTCACCAGTACTGCACCTGTCACAGACAGGGGATCTCTGCTTTTAATGTCTCACCGCACTACAAACAAACAGGCCTATTTCAACCTTCAGGGTTTTGCCCACTGTATTTCAGAAATTCTGCATCTCATTTTGCAGTCTTTTGACAGCACTACCTTTTGGAACGCTCAGTTTTTTCTCTGAACGATGTTTTTGGTTTAGCAATCTAATCTCAAGGCATGATGTGTAAATTCATCGAAATATTTTTCATTGCTCCACTGTAAGTTTCATTACGTAAACAAGCAAAATACTGACATTCTCACAATCTATTTGAAAATTACCAGAACTAATTTAATATGTGAATTTGGGGCTCACTAGCATCACTGAAGATTATTACGTAGTACAACGTTTACCCATTGTAATCAATACCCTTTAAACCTGCGTGTCCGTTTACGTGCTTTGTAAAATAATGGAGCGACGGAAGAAGCAATGCAATGGAACTCGGACTTCTTTAACTAAGAATCCAAATGTGAACTTCCATATTCTTCTCTTTTTATCTCCTATTTGACAGGACGTCATTAAATTATTAGAAGTAAATCAAGATATATTTTAATCCACAGTTTTACATTTTGTACTTTTTCATCTTCCTCCACCATCACTACAGTAGCAGACCTTGTTACTTTTTGCTTCAGTCCAGACTGGCTACAAATGAATCTAATTATTTTATAGTTTGGGCAATGTGCCTGGAAGACAGCAGGGCTTGGACACCTACTGCTGCTTTGAAGATACGTGTTGAAAGCAAAACTTGACATTTTTCTGATAAAGTTATTCATTTTCATGGTATTGACTAGAAAATAACCACTTCCTGGAAAAAGAGCAGAATATGGGCAGCTGAGATTATTACTGACTGCAATAGAATTACTGAAGCACTGTGAGCGCCTGTTAGATACGGTTTTTAAAGTGTTAAGGGGAGATGAATACTACTAAGAGTGAATGAAGTAGAAATCAACATATTGATCATTTAGTCTGGCACATATTATAGAGAAAAAAGGTGTATCACAGTTTCAAGATAACTTCAGATAGGAAAAGGTATATGTAAAGATTTCTGCTCATCCTGATGCTCTTGTGCTTCTCACAGAGCTGCCATATTCTCCTCTGTTTGTCCTAATATCAGATGCAAATATTCACACCTTTTACATTAAACAATGATCAAAACAGTATTTTCTTGGCTTGCCTTTTCAACATTCACACAAACTCACAAGCAACATGTAACCAGCTTTGAGAGAGGAATCTTGTGCTCTGCAGAAATCTACGCCCATGGACAGGAAGCTCAAGGCAATTTGGCAGTTTTAGCGCAATCCTTGTTTCGCTATCCCCTGTCACGTGAACTACTCAGTGCCTTCTGGGAACCGCTGTTAGCACACCCAGCCCACTGCGCTCCTGGGACCGGTCCCCAAGACTTTGTAGGGCCTGTGTCCTGGAGGCTGCCTCACATTTCAAAAGGGAATGGTCAGTCCTAAACAGAGTTTCCAAGTCTTAGACAATTGAAAGGCACCAAATCAAATGAAAAGCTTTTCCGTGCGTAAACTTTAAAGCTACACCACTTTCCTCAAAGGGGTTTCTTACTTTTCTGGGATAAAACCAGAATTTGGTCAAGAAAAGATACATTACATGGCATGCTAACGCGTGTGATTCAGTTTTCATCAGCTAGGACCACAAAAATGACCATTATTTTACTAACTGAGGTGGATAATGAGAAATATTTGAAGTCTGACAGCACTCTCATATTCCAAAGCAGTTGCCAACTGGCAACCTCTGTGACTTCTTTGACAGTATGGGTTATTTTGGAGGAGTTAAATAAAATGGGACTTTTAGATTTATTAATATATTAATGTATTAATATTAATGTATTTTTTTTCTTTTATTATGAATTTTATGTACTTTATGGTTTGGTCCTCGTCTTCTCAAAACCGGGCAGGTATGAGATGGACCCTCCTGAGGCACAAGGCCTTCCTGAACTGTTACCTTTGTTTTCTCTGTGTTCGTCCTCATAGAGCAGGATAAACTTTTCGTCTCCTTCAAAGTGCTTTAAAAAGTGATCAGTTATGAGGTTTCCATGTATAGGAAGAGGAAGCACAGGACTATCATGGCTGGACATACATTAATTTGCCATTAGAAATTCACCTTCTTAGCTCCCTCCATGTCTTAATTTCTTCCAGTTAAAAGGAACTGTGAAGGTGGTAGCATGAATGTTGCCAAAATCCAATAAACATGCTACAAGCGTGTGACACATGCAGCCCATTAGTCTGTGCCTGCACTGCCTCCTTGTGTATTAGACAGGCCACCAGAGCTCCCCCAACACAAAACAATGCCACAAAACACTGCAGAACAGGGACTCTAAGAGGCCTTTTGTACTTAAACATCTGTGTTCGTAATTTGCCCCAGTTTGTCATAATTAAAAATGGGCCGTGGTGTGGAGATATTGGCCCACCGCTTCAAGAGCAGCACTGATTAAAGCAAACCTGAACAGGGACACTCTGATAACGAGATAAGCAGTTGCCAATGTGAGTAACTGAGCCTGTCTACACTGTTCCCTTTCAGCTCTCCCAGCGCACATACCCGTTTCAACTGGTCTCCAGCAAAAGGAAGTTTCAGATAAAATGTAAAAAAAAAAAAAAAAAAAGGAAATTCGTAGGAACAACAAGATACCAGCAATTGAAGACAAATATTTGACAGTGTTGTGTTGCAAAACCGCGACAGACTCAAGTTTTAGTTGGCCATTGGAAAAGTTCAGAAATGGCAATCAAAATGCAGATTTCTGGCAGTTCTGGTGTGTAATAGCCATATGTAAAAACTAAACAGAAACTGAGAAACAGCATCAAATATATTTCATTTTCAGTTGTCTTAAATGAGGAAAACTCTGGTACCCCTTATGAGTTATATTTTAGAAGATGTATTGCACATTACACTAACTGCTCTTTTTTTTTCTCTCTTGAATGAAGTATAATTACGATTGCAACAGGCTATGACCTCAAAAAGAAATTCATACAAATTAAAAGAATGGGGAGTTGCTGTATCAGTTACACAGTGCAGTCCTATAAAATATTTAGTAGGTGAACCTTGAAAGCTTAGGGAGTTTGGCTGAAATAAGCCTCCAAAAACTTGATCCAAATGACAAAGCTGAGCTGGTAATGCTTCAGGATACTTGATACTTCCTGCTGCTTGCTGGACAGGATGGAAATGGGCTGTTTATATCCTGTAAAACACTATTTCAGAAATATTTTTCTGGGGAGGGAGGTGTAGGGAGACCAGATTATCCTACAATACAGTTATGATTAAGATCCAGCAAAGTAAATGACACCAGGAAATACAGTCATTACTGCTTTTCTTCAATGGACTTCATAGGCAGACAGTCTTAACATTCTGTTTTAACCTGAGGCCAAACACATAGCACATTCCCACAAAAATTCCAGTCAGAATATCTTCCGTCCACAAATGGCAATATGGGATAGCTCCTCAAAGAGATCACCTGGATCAGCATTAGAACAGTGCTTACTTTTGTGTACTGTAAGGCTATTTAAAGCAAGAAAGGAGGAACTTCATAGAGAATTACAAATTTGTCAGATACAGCTATCAATGAAAATAACCAAGTTAATTAAAAAACGGTGCTCCTTAATTGTGGCAAGATTTTATGGGATATTGCTGGGGATACAAAGCAGCTACTGTACTGCTATTAGTGACAAATGCCTTTTTGGAAGTCCTGAAGTCATCTCTCGTAGTGTAACCTTAATGAAGACCTGGCAGACGAAAAAGACAGCAAACTGAAAATCAGAAACTGGATCTTGATGATACCACACCCCTTTGTATCTCTAGATCCAATACATTAGGTTGTCTATGAATTATAGTCCTCACCTCAACCTCTCCTACTGCTGACAGCAGCCTTCCTAACGCTTCAGATGCGCAAAAATTGATTGTAAACCGGAGTCCTGACACTTTCCTAATGTTAATCGGAAAGACAGTAGATCATTACTGAAACAGAACAAAGCGCCATCAGTTTCTAACATCACTGGGGTTCTTTTCCTGCCCCTAAAAACCTTCCAGAGACTAGCAGTAAATTGGATTCTAGACAGCAAATCCAGTCTCAACTCTGTCCAGAAGACCAGATACCTCAGGGTCACAACACTCCCTAGACCATTTTATTTGCGAGATTCAGCCTAAAGATTCTCAAACATTACTCCTGAATTCGAATTAGGAGGATTAGGATAATTTGCAATTTATACATTCCAACCTACTGTTATAATGGAAGACAGAATCAGTCTCTGGTTTCCACTGCTTCTATGCCTCCCTGCAGGCAACCCTGTACAACAGAATATTACTCAGGGATGAAGACACGTTATAGTAAAAAACCCTAATCTCTAGTGTAGCAAAAGTCTTGTTCAGATCTAGGGAATGAATTCTAACTGTCAAACAAAATACAGACCCTTAGCTTATTTCTCCATCAGATGTAAAACACTATTTCTCTTGAGGAAGAAAATGATGAAAGCTTTGGCTGACAACTACACTAGTACAAAGATCGCTGACAAGATTTTGCACTTGTGTGAAACGAATTTACCTGTTGATCCTTTATTTTCCTAAGACTGAAACCCTCTGTTTTATACTAGACCTCTTCCCAGCCTACAGGAGACTAAGGCATTGGTTTCTGCCAGTTGATATAAAGTACTGGCTTCTATTAGTGCCTGCCTCCTTCTTAACCTATTTCCTTCCCACAGGTTCAAAATGCAAGTAGAAATTGTGACAATCTAGAAAGCTAATACCAGCATTAAAGTAATTTCTAACAGCAGTTTAGGAAGGGCACCAGTTTCTACAGGAAATCACAACACAATACATCAGATTCTATGAATACCTCCCTTCTACTCATCTTTGGCAGTCTCACATAGTTGCACTTCTCAGGGTTTATGACAGTTACAATTCTCAAACCCCAACTCTATGACTCAAATACTAACTAAAATTTGAATTAACTAGCACGTAAGGGAGTAAATCCCATCGTTAAAGGCAGTATTAGTCAATCATTTCAATCATTAGAGTCAATCATATTTATTTCCGAGGTATCATCCCTGAAGTGAAAAGCAGCACAGGTTACTGTCTTGCTTTGATCTTATCTTCAAAGAACATTGGAGATAAGATTCTCCAAATTTGTCCTAATCTTCACGATGCTGAGGAACAGGATGTAAGTTTGATGGTCGACATTTTTAACTCTCATTGTTAACTACATAATTTGAAAAATGGGATAAACCCCTGCAGCAAGAGATGTATAAGCTCCTATCAACTACAGCCCCCCTTCCAAATCAGCAGACTGTTTCAAACAGCAGTCATGTCATGCAGCCCCTTAAATCCCTGACTTTAACCTTAATACTGATATTCCTTACACAGGCCTAGAGGTTTTAACATCTCACATTGGTGTTTCTGGTAGCAAGTCCCATTAGTGCACACTCAATTAAAAAATGTAAGGATTTTTTCACCAGAAGCTGTACAAATTCATCCTTCATTACACACACAGAAACAAAAATGCATCCAACTTCTGGCCACGTCCCAGGCCTGCTTTTGGATCTGTGCAAGGTTGCACAGTGCAGTTGCCACTCCAGCCATCCTTCTGTCATTCTCAATACATTCTCCATAGGAAAAAAAGCAAGTAATGCTAATATTTCTGCAGTCTTTTGGTACCTGAGCTAATGAGTACTGAACTATGCTGTTTTGTATTTAATTTCTTTTCCTATCCTCTTTCCTCCCTAATTCTTGGGAATCTGAAAGAAAGAATCAATGGGCACTAAGTCATTCCCTAGCCCAAAGAGGTTGCTGGGCGTCAGAAAAAGCCTTGGCTTCATCCTTCGAAACCTTAGATAATGGAACTGTAAGGGGAGTTCAATGAAGCTGTAAGCTATTATTATTATTATTATTATTATTATTATTATTATTATTATTATTATTATTATTATTATTGATAGTAGAAAAGGGTATATATTACCGTCTTGAAGATAGCATCACGGTAAGTAATACTGCCATTATTTTGTCTATATGCATGCATTTATGTATTTCTTTCCCTTTAAAACTACAAAAAGGAGCTTATTAGGATTTCGTCTAGCAGAGATCATTCCACTGATCTCCATTGATAAGACAACTTCTTTTACAAGGGTTCACTTCTCTGAAGCAATATAACTCACTTTTTTTCCTAATATCAATCGTATAACAGAAAACTCTCAGCAAACATAGATTTGCACCAGAAATGAGACGATGATAAAACACCCACCTACCTAAACCAAAAGAATTAAAGTAACAGAAAAGGCAGTGGGTGATGACTTTTAAGGCAGACATTTATTTTGCAATGTTCACTTATGTGCTGTGAATAGAACTGGAGCAGACATCAACATCTGTTTGAAGGTAGGAAAAAAAAAGTCAAGACAATGTCCTTGAGCTACAGGGAAACCAACAATAAAAGCATACTCTTCTTTACAGTGCATTAGTTATTCCCAGGGAAACGACCCCTTTATGTAGAGAGAGAAGTCTCTTGCTTTTGGTGATGTCAAGGAATATGCTAGAAAAAGAGTGTGACTGCAAGAGCCAAAGAACACCATATTTACAGTTACATTTCATTATGGTGCCTACAGCCTGAAGAATGTGAAAGAGCTGCTGCTGTGAGTTTCTTGTAACCTACAGTGGTCCAAGGAAACATATTCTCTTCTCCACAGTTCCTAACCCCTCCCCCTCTCTGCCCCAAAATACAACAATGACCCATCTGTGCACATACAAGAGAGCAATTCCTAATATTTAAACACGGATTAATCTGCCAGCGTTGATGTATCAGGGACAGAACATAATGAATGTCACAGTGCTTAGTCTTTCTTTTCAGTAAAACTGTCTTGAAGAGTAATGAGGAACAAAAAAGCCGACAGAAAGAACAAATTACTGTGGATCACAGATGATTTAATAAATAACATCGTTCACTTCTTTTCTGTTTCTTTCTGAAAACATTTTCACATTTTAACCCTCTTTCAGAGTCCAGGAAGAAAATATTTCTCCTGAAATTGCATCTAGGAGCTGAAAATTTCTAACAAAAATCTTTAAAGAATAATTTCATGGCATTCATAAAGCTTATCGACGCTCTGAATCGTTATCTATTCTTTGACATATTTTCATGGCTGCAATTACTTCACTGTAGAACACCATCATTGCAATTAAGAAGACTACAAACAATAACTAGGAAAATAAGCTAAATGTAAATCAATTAAATGTAAATCAATATGCCCTAAATAATGAATTTGATGGGCTGCAAAATGTGGATCTTCACCTAAATGACATGTAACTTTTCTCTTGCAATTGCTGAATCTTACGGCAATTGATTACATATCTGTGTGGCTTGACATGTGGGGATGCAAAAATAACTGAGGCAGCTCTAAATTAAAGTGGTCCTGGTACTGGAATTAATATAGAATTATACAGAATTTTATATTAATGTAAGTATGCTACCTCACCTGGATTAATACGTAGCATTTTTTCCTATTTGTTCTGCTTTGGATTGATGTAGGACCATGAAAAAGTGGGTAACTTTCCACTGACAGTTTGGGAGATGAACCACATCCCCTGAAACTTAAATAACGGTAAAGGCACTGGGTACCATTACGATTTGCTGCACTGTGAGAATACTAGTTCTTTTTCACCACTATCTGAAATGCTTCCATTTCTTCTCCTGGGCAGAGACAAAGTTTTTCCTTTTTACTGGGGCAGAGTTTAGCTGTATTCATTCCGGTAAACAGAAAGGTTCAAAACAAAGTCAGAGAAGCAATGTGTGATAAGACACTGGAAGAAGCAAGAACGCTGGTGACAGAAAGATGTGTAAATTATAAGCATGAAGAGGAAACTTAAAACTTTATAGCAAATGAGATTTTCCTGTGACAAAGAGTGAAAATAATAAATTGCCATTGGGACTACCTACTGACATTGTAAGGAAAGAGGCTGAAACAGCAAATTAACTTGACCTGTTCTATGAAGCATCCAGTAAATGACTGAGAACTACACAGACTGGCAGAGCAACAGTACTAGTACTGACTTCTGTGGACCTGTATGTAGTTAGGGTGTAGGACAGACAATTGCAGGACTGGAAGAAATATTCTATAGGCAGCTGGGGGAAGTCTCGCGATCACTGGGGAGATGGTGCGCACTGATTCAGTGGCGCACACAGGGCTGTTGGGTTAAATGCTTGATGATCTTAGAGATCTTTTACAACTTTAATGATTCTATGCATAAGTTTTGGTAACAGAAAAGTCAGATACATCCAGCATTTTGGATGTGGGTTACTACCTGAGGTGCCAGAATAACTTTGAGTATCTCTTCAGTGAATGCCACCCAGTGCACAGCACTTAAGAAAGCTCAGATGTAACCGTGCTACGCTCCTCAGGCCCCTCAGCTGCAAATCTAATGGCAATGATACTGCTTCAGAAAACCAAGGACAGAAAGGGCTAGGTATATTAACGGAACGCAGCAAAATGTGAGCTATTTTATGAAAGGATAATAAATTTCTGAAGTGAAATTTGACATATAAAATTATTTTATTGATAAGCCATATGCTTATTAATTCCTGTAAGGTATTAAAGAGCTCAGTGAAGGCGGATTTTGTAAAAAATTATATACATTTCTACTAAAACGTGACCATGGTTTTCTCTCATTTTCCAGAGGAGCCGGGGCAGAACCTGTTCCCTGCGGAAGACTTCAGCTGGACCTGCTGCACGACTAAGCTCTGCCGGAGGTTTCAGCCCACGGGCCGGTTCCGTTACCGATTGCTGCACAGGCGGGACGGGACCGAAGTGCGAGCGGGAGTTTTCCCGGCGAGGAGCCGACACCTGGCTCCCCGGGCTGCAGGATGTGGTGAGGCGGGGAACGGGGATGTTCGCTGGCGGGCTTGTCCTTCCCCACCCCGCTCCCTCCTTTCTTACAGCGGCCTTAGAGCGAAGCCCCCGCAGGTCTCCCGAGGGCGTGTGAGCTGCGCCTGGGAGGGGTGTGAGGGCGAGCGGGCCGCCGGGGCCGGACCCGCCGCCGCACCAACGCCAGCGGGCGGTTTCGGGGAGCCCGAAGGGCCACCCCGCAGACGCTTCACGCCAGCGCCCCGGCTCCTCTCACGCACATTCCTCTCCTCAAACTTGCCCTGCCTCGCTCCCTC
>VZRN01005387.1:533055-610150 GCA_013397935.1 Dasyornis broadbenti
CGGGGGCGAGCCGTGCCCGCGGAGCGGCCGGTGTGCCGCCGCCGAGGCGGAGGGCGGTGCTGTGGGCGGCCGGGGGAGCCCCGCGATTGGCCTCCGCCCGGCGGCTGGCGTGTCAGTCGGGCTCCAGGGGTGGCCCTGGGAGCCGCTCGCCCAGCCCTCTGACGGGATGAAGCCTTTAGGGGGATGCGGAGCTCTTTGCATTTTGATTAAAGCCCCTCATCTCCCCTCAGTCTGAAGGCAGGGCACCGGGGAGGACGGGTCGGAGGGGCCTGTGCAAGGCCGGGCAGAGCGGGAGCGGGGCGAGAGAGAAATCCTCTCTCGGTTTATCACGTATGGCTCTATAGGAGAAGTCATCTCTGGGAATATAGTGGAAAGGACGGAGCTGGTATAAACTGAAGGCGCCCGTGTTTAATTCACACTTGTGGGTGCCCAGCATGGAGATGCAGAGATGGTCCACAAGGTGGAAAACGAGAAGGTGGCCCTGGGACTCGGCTGTAACCGTGCTCATCACCTTCGCTTTTCTTCTCCGGACTGCAGAGGTCAGAGGAGGTAAGAAAGCAAAGGGAAGCCGGGGAGTCCAGTCGCCTCTCTCCCCTCCTCGGGCAGAGGACCTAGGGTATGGCTGAGGCCGCGTTTCAGAGGAAACCTGTCAGAGGGACTCCCGGTGCTGGGGAGGCGAGAGCGCTCTCGGGGCAGGCTCGGAGAGCCGCAGGGAGCCCCCGGCAGCGCGGGCTGGGACGTCCCTCCCAGGTGCCGCCGAGGGATGGATCTCGCTCAGCCTTAGCCTTAAACTTTGGATGTGTTCCTAATGAGGTAAAGGAGATGCACCGGCGGGGTGGGAAAATGAAAGAAATACTTGTTGAACAGAGCGACCTATCCTCTTCCAGCACTGGACTCTGTTTTGTGGAGTGTGCGTCCGACTTTGTTTTGTTGAACTGGTGAAGTTTACCAGGTTGTGACTGAAATTGACCGACAAGTATCTGCCTTCTCGGAGGGGCGAGGAAAGGGAAAGTTGCGGGAGGTGGAGGCTCTCTGCTCTGATTTTCCCCGTTCTCCTCTCTTGTATTTTTCCTTTTGCAACGGGTTTTAGTGGGCAAAAAGTTTTCCAGGACGAAAATATCCTTGCAGGGGCCCTTTGGCAGCCGTTGCGGAGGGCAGCTCCCGGGGCAGCGGCGCCCCGCAGGTGGTGCGAGCCGTGCCGGGCCCGGAGATGCCCGGGGGGGCTTGGGGGGCTCAGCTCGATCATCATTGGGCTCCCCGCGGGCGGTGTCAGCGCCGGGGCGTCGTCCCCAGCCTCCTGCCCACCCTGCAGCCTCCTCGGGGTATCGAGTGGTCCCTTAGGTGTCCGTGGATCTGGTGGGCAGGGTGCGGCCCGCGGGGCACTGGGAGGGAGAACAAGAGCCAGGCAGCAGCGCAGCAGCCTCAGCAGAAAGGAATCGCCGCCCCCTCCCCCGCAGCTCCGCTCGCGTTCCCCGCACTTCTCCCCTCCGCACCGCTCTCCCTGGGCTCCCCGCACCGCCGCCAGCCCAGCTGGGCTTTCTGAGCTCAGCTCGCAGCTCGCCGAGCTGCCCTGCGGAGTCTCCGGTGGCGGGAGAGTTCTCTCCTACCGGGGCTGAAAACGCTGCCTCTTCCTCCCTTCCTCCATCCCTCCCTCCCTCCCACCGGAGCCCGCAGGCGCATCTGGAGGCCAGTCTGGCTGGGACTGAGGTTTTTATTTTTCTGTGGGTCTGACATCAACGAAGGAGCTTAACTCTCCGAAATGAAAGGCTTAATTTTTTATGTATTTATTATTTTAACGAGGTATTTCTCGATCTGAATTCCCTGAATCAACAGGCGTCCTAGAGGGAGCAGGGAAAGGTGATCAGTTTCCATTCAAGCCTTTATACCTGGGCGCAACCTTGACGGTGTCAGATCAATCAGTGCTCCTGCCCCCTGCTGGCCCCGTTTCTGACAGGGACTGGAGGGGTCAGATTTCATCCCTCTTGCAATTCCAGGGACTCGCTGGAGTTACACCAGGGTGAATTAACCTCGCACAGCTTCAAGGATTCGGCTTCCCGTTACTATGTGGTAACTAAATTTCTTCAAGAAAAATACCGTCCTCAAAGGCATGATCGATTTGTTATGCCACTTTTCACAGTAGAACTGGCTAAATTAGGTAGGGTTTATGTAGATTCTGTTTACATAATGGATTGGATGCAAATGACAAGTTAAAAGGGAATCTAAACCCAAACAGCCCCAGAAAAATCAACAGAACTTACACTGAAATCAGCTGAACTGATACTTGCTGGACTGTATTCAGCAACATTAGGCAGACTAATTTGGTTGTGGTGACTTTATTCAACACTAAAAGGCTATATTGACAGTCTTCTAGTCTTCTGTAGAAAGGACATTTCAGAAACATAAAACTACAGGCTTCTTATGTTTGTGGGAGAATTCTGAAAAGAACTTAGTTCTTGAACTTTTCTGAGATACAGTGTGCTATTTGCTTAGGAACTACAGGGAGCTGTGTGTTCAGGGCTTGATCTGTTATTGAAGTCAGTAAGAGTTTTTCCATTGACTTGCAGAGGGACTAGAATTTGACCTAATTTCTCTAACAGCATACAAGGGACTTATTTCTGAACCATCTATTATGCAGTCTAATCTTACTTAAAGTAGTTAAAAGAGAACATAGGACATAATGATTCCTACTTGAAGATAGGAGGGGGAAAATGCCGAGGAATAAAATAAAATAGCATAAATGGCAAGTAAACAATATGATTGAATGAAAATGCTGGATCAAATATGAATGCTGGGCAAAATATGAATTGCCTCTATAAACTCTTTTAAATCCTCTGTTCTTCAATTTTCTTTTCACAAACTACCTCTGTGAAAAGAAAATTACGTGGTATGTTCATATAAAGTGTTAATCATATAGCGGTGACTTTTTTAAGGATAAATCATTCCATGTAGACAAACCTCAACAGATTCCTAAAATTCTTGACTTTTTTTCCAAAGTATCTTTGCTTAACAAAAAAAAACAAAACAACAACAACAACAACAACAACAACAAAAAAACCAAAAAACCAAAAAAAAAAATTTAAAAAAATAGAGAAATATGAGGTGTCTTTCATACTCATAAGAAATGGTGTGTGAACAAGTGTTTGGGCTCTTGAGTTATTTCTTCTTTAGACAGAAAAAGTTACAGAAGTGAGAATCAACTGAATGGGAAAAGCAGTGACTCATACTTGGTCAGCTCAGTGCCCACCAGCTCTTGAGCAGCTCTTTTTAGAAAATATTTTTGCTTTATGACTTGGCTAAAGTAAACAAAATTCAGGATTTTAAAAGACATCCTTTGATTTCCTTTCCCCTTCCTCACCTTTAATACTAAAGCTGTTGGTAATGTGTTTGGAATGAATAAACTCATTTAGTCAAAATGGCATGGCTTCAACGCTGTAAATTTTTTGTAAGGGCTTGACATCAATGCACTATTGTGATGCTGATTTAAATTTCATGGGCAAGAGATGAAAAATCAGTCTTTTTATTATTTATAAGCTTTTTTCAAGCAAATGGAAATCTAGCTCTTAATCTGAGTGAGGGAAAAAAAATAAATTAAAAAGCCTTGCTGAAAATGAGGCTGTGAACCTATGTACAGAAAACACACTTTGGACCGTCTGTGTCAGTGACAAGCAGATTTGTTTCTAATATAGAGCAGATACTTCTTACTGTCATCTTAGGAAATATAAAGGTTCCTTGTGCTTCCCCCTCACAGGCTTGGAAACTAGTGGGAGCTCTAGGTGCAGCAGGAATGCAGAACTGGGCCAATCAGTGATGGCGAAAGGCGAGTTTTCTTTGTGGGTGCACACTTAACGCTGCTATTTATTTGTATTTGCTTAGTAAGGAAGATATGGATCTTGTTGAATGTATCCAGCTAGTCTAAACCTGTACAAAATAGTATTTTAAACTTGAAAAGTATAAATTTTTTCTCAGAAATATTTATGATGTAAAGCAGTTTTGATTTTAACTGATCGATTAACTCTTAAGATTGAAAAAAGACTATAACATTCTAATAATTCCTTTATTTTTCAGTGAAATTGTCTAGTGGGATAATTTGTGTGCCTTTCTGAGATTGTTATTGACAAAATTGGCAAAAATGAATAAATCAAAGGGTGATTTCACTAGATGCAGCCAGTGGTCCTAGCTGAAGTTTTTCTGAGTCCCAAGGATCAGCAGGTGAAATGGTCCGATCTTCCCAGAACAGTGCAAGAGAGACCTGCATGAATACATCTGTTTTGCTATATAACTTTGATTTCTTAATTGTTTCTAAGGTAAAATAATTATTTCAACTGCAGTAGCAGACATCAGACACAGAAAAAAATGACTGGTATGCGTTGTTAATTTTTAGAGTGAGTATCTTTGCATTTAATTTAGAAGGAGGATTCCTGAGGATCCAAGAAAGGACTATTCAGGCTGTAGGAAACCTCTTTTTCCTAACTCTGCAGAAAAGAAGTTTCTCAACTTCGGTTTTGAGTATATCTTAACAAGTTTAACTGTATATAGGTGCACAAATTCTCAGTGGCTTTGACTTGAAATAATCTCCTTCCTAGTACCTACAGTTGAAATGACAATAGGAAAAAAAGAATCTTTGATATAAAACCTTTCCCAGTTTATTTATCTTTTGTTCTGATTACTAAAGAAACCCTATGAAAAGCAACTCACCCCCAAAACTCCCATTGTTTCCAAAACTGGTGTCTGCAGCAGATGCAAAATGTAGGAAAAAAGTTGTCATACTTATTTTCACAACTGTCTTGCCCAAGGTTGCTTGATCTCCTCCAAAGAGAGCCCTGAATTCTCACACAGTTGCAGCATACTAAAGGAGCCATGACACTACTGCTGAGGTTATACCTAAAACACACTGGAGCAATTATGTCTTTCCCGGATTTGTTTTGTACAGTGGCGAACAGTAGGGTTTCCATCTGCCAGCAAGATTAAGAAGTTGCTTTTCTTTTCTCTGTAGAGCGTTCTGCTTCTTTTCAGAAGAAATCCTCCCAGCATTGGTTAATTTATCATTGTTTTGAGTATTTGTTGATAATAGGAGGGAATAAATTTAGCAGAGCTTGGGAGAAATCTCTAATGTTTTAAGAATGTGAAGTCTCATGCAGTGATAGAGATTTGCCCTCTGGATGGACACAATAGAGAACAGTGGCTTGAAAGGAATTAGGTTAACACACATGCCTGTTGCAAGGGCTTATAACTGTTCTACTCAGTTTTAAATACCAAGTTTACAGACTGTAAATGTAAGGATTAATTGTTGACCCGGTTATTACAATAGCAGTAGAATCTGGCAGAACTGAAATTCGTTTTAGCACATTAGCACACATAAGGGGCTGTAAAAACCTTTGTGAATTTCAGGTCTGGGACTTCACTGCATGTCCAAGTGTTAATGTACACAGTGTGTGAAATAGAAGGTATTTGGCAGAGCTCATATTATGGAAGCAGAGTGTTTGCTGCGAACCAAATTGAAAGATGTTTTACAAAAGATGAATTAAAAAAAAAAAAAAAGCTAAGATCCTGATCCTGCTATAAATAATGTCACTGGCAGCTAAGCTTTGTCTGTGATAGAAATTAACTCAGTTGTAAATCAAATTATGGTCACATTTTTAAAGTATTACTGCAGACTAAGTGTCACCTCCTCTGTCCCTTAGCTTACTCAAATTATCATAGTAATCTGGTAGATTATCAAACATTCACAGTTTATAAATAGTTCAAGATTTTACAACCTTGCTGTCTGCTTAGGAGGAATTCCTGCTAATATTGGTAGGATACAGAATTGGATCTGATTTCCTTGCATTGCTCTCACAAGAGAGATAACACCTTTGACATCAGTGAAAATATGGTGAAAGGTTTTAGTTGTACGAGTTGTTTCTCTATCAAATTAAATAGGATTACTTTAAATGGCACCATTTCTAAATCTTGTCCTTGGCTCTATTCTATGCTTAAAGCTGAAAAATGTACAAGTGTTCCATATTTGGAAACTCCCATTTGTTAGAAGATATTTTAGAACTTTTATTTGAATTATTTCTCAATAAATACCTTGACGACAAAACTTTTAAGTGGACTCAGTTTCTTTCATGTTTCATTGCTGAGGGAACACCTTGTCTCTTCCTGTAGCAAGGACCATTTTTAGACTGTGCCTCTTTTTTATATGGTAATAGAAACAGGATACTCAAGAATGTAATACTTGTTTTGCTGATTTTCACAGCTGGAACTACTGTGTTTGCTGTCTGTACAAAAAGAACTTTTTGAATCTTTAGCAGAGGCCTCACTATAGTTAGACACTTGGAATGCAGTCCTAAAAGATTTTGCTGTGGTGCAAAATAAGTCCATAGAAATATGGAGACAGATATTAAAGTACTGTAAACTAATGGACCAATACAGGTCTGCACAGATGATGAACAATCTCTTGGGGGTAACAAGTGAAACCTTTTATGGAATCACCATCAGGTCTTTAGTTCTTGATGGCAGTCAATGTTGCTAAACAAGTGATTAAAGTACAATTACCCAGTCTCAAAGAACGTTTTGAGTAATAAAAGTCACATTTGGTGGTGAAATACAAAAAGCAAATAACGATAAAAAGCCTGAAAATCTAGGTTACACTTCACAATTATGCAATGTAACAAAACTTTAAAATGTGGGGTTTTTAAATATTTCCAGTAAATAAATCAACCTGCAGGCTAATGTTGCTAAAGATCTGAGTGTGTAGTTGTACATAGACAAGTATTGTCCTGGTTTGAGTATAGGATATAAGTGGTAGGGGGGAGGGTTGTGTTTGTTTGGGGATTTTGTTTTAGTAGTTGGTGAGTATCAAAATTGGATCTCATCTATGTCTAGACTGTCTGCATAGCCTTTGAAATACTGTATCATATTTAGTTGATTTTGCAGCATAGGAAGTCAATGAAAAATTTCCAAGTAACTGGTGTGAAAACAGAAGTAGCCAGCTCTGAGCAGTTTCACAGAAGGCTCTGTTGGTGAAATAGTCAGTCCTAGGCTATTTCAAGCATTCCTGTATGCATCTGGATAATCTCTAGTTCTTGTAAGCATTAAATATGGAAACACTGCAATAACACCTATTGCTGAAAATGTCACCAGTCAAGATCCCAATTACATAATTCATCAAGGAAATTCATGTAGGAGAATTCTTAACAGGTAAAATAACCTTGAAGTATGTCTCCAGAAGTGTATATATGGGCAACATATATTCAGTTAACCTCATAAATTTATATTCATGTTCCTAGAAAAAATTAAACCGGCTTAATGTTCTGGAGCACTATGTAATTAGGCAATTCAATTGGTTTCAGTTTTGTAGCTTGAAGATGCTCCGTAACTCACTTTTGCAGCCCATGAAACAGAGTTCATTTTATCCAGCTCTATAAAGTCCATCTGTGAGAAGCATTGGAACCTCCACAAAGGCCACTGCAGAACCAATGCTTTGATGCTGCTTCCCAGAGCAGTTCTTCTGGGCTCTCAGCAGAGCTGGGAGGCAGGCGATGGTCAGACTGCCAAGCCCAAATGCCTGTGAGCAAGGGCAGCTCTGCCCAGAGCTGGCCAGTAGGAAACGGTGAGGATAGAAGAGTGGCTGATCCTTTTCTGGTGCTTAGACACCGAGGGCTGAACTGCAGAGAGCCTTTGCTGGGGGTACAGAGACTGGAGTCTGCAGTGGGGGAGGTAAAAGAGTCCATTCGAAGAACTGCAAAGCTCAGTGAAGCACTTGGGCGTAACATGCTTTTCAATTCTTGCTTTTGGATGTTTACTTCTCTATTCATGCTTAACAGATGAAGAACACAGTAAAATAATAAGTGTAGATAATAATATACGTATTTCTTTTTTAAAGGATATCCATCATAACTGCCCACTATAAGTAAAAGTGTCTAAGAGTGGAAGTAAGAACAGAAATATTGTTACCACATTAGAAATAACACAGTTTTCTAGTAATTGATGGGTCTTGTTTTGTATCTTAAAGGTCAACAAACTATCAGTTTGTCAAATCCAGATTCTAACACTGCTGGTAAAAAAGAGGTAAAGACCTCTTACATTCATTAGGTCTTGGATCATTTAATGAGTGTCAGTTAGAAACCTTCATCATAGTAGTGTTTGTCTTTACCCACCTGTAGAATACACAGAACATCCTTAGAATGAGCACTTAGAGTTATAAAGGTTCAAAATTGTAAGAAAAGTAAATAAACTAAACAACTGTAGGCTATTATGCCTTTAATAGGTAGCATGGTTTCAGAAACCTGTGGTGCAGTCAGTACCTTCTACTTAGGCCCCTAAATATCTACCTAGAAATCCAACCAGAGGTAGCCTCTTTTGAAAATCTTGTTCGCAAATATAAGGAGTCCCTTCATTAGCACTCACCAAATACACACATTTTAGCCTACCAGGCCATCACAGCTTATAGGTTTTAAATCATCTGTTACAGTGACATAAACCTGGACTAAACTTTGAGAAAACACTCCATTTAGAACTGAAGATTAATGTTTCGATGCTCTTTAAAGTTTTAGGTTTTGTGGTGGCTCCATTGGAACAGATTACTGGCAGAATTAAGCCTATTTCCATGGAAAAATATGAAGTAAAATAATAGTAACTTAGAAATATTAGTCTTCCTAAATTTCTCATATAATTCTTTGTACTGGGGGAATTTAAGCTCTTTTCTACTCTACGGTTGTATGTCACTAATTAGGAGTTATTGATTGTAACTCTGAAAGGCTCTTTGTGAACACTCATAAATTTGCACTTTCATATCAATCAAAAAAGGGCACTGCCGAAGAATTATGAGAACTGGAGAAGTTATCTGTTTATTATATCAGAAAAACCCATAATACTGTTTAAAAGTACTCTTTACTACTTCAAAAAGAAGGAAAAGGCAAAGTTACTATAGGTATTAACAGTATTGCAAACACTGAGTGGCACTCTTGGTTTGCTAAAGTGTATTTGTAGAGCAATGAATACGGCCTCTTTTTTTCTCATTTGAGTTTTGTTATTGTTTGCATTCAAAGTAGGTCCCCCAGCAGGCAGTCTGGAAGCATCTTGTAAATTATGTAGGCAAACACAGCCTTGAAATAGGGAAGGATCATTGTGCCTGTGCTCTCTCATAAAATTAAGATTAACATCCAGGAGTTACCAGACCAAAATCTAAATATAATAGGATTTCCACTTCTTTGCTTTATTAGGTAATTGGAAAGAAATAAACATATTTTAGTCTAAATGAGTCATGCCCTGAAAAATTTCTTATGGGAATAAATTTTGTAGCCAGAAGCTGCCACCACAATCACTTTCCCGTCAGTCTTGGAGAGTTCTACTTTGAGGCCTGATGGTCGAGTCCTTCCCTCTGAAAATACAGATGATGGTTTCCTGTGTATATCCTATCTTCAACAGCACGTCTGTCTTGAACTGTTTGGTCCTCAGGCACCAGCACCTTTATCTGCAGTCGAAAAGTGCTTTGCTGTACAGTTTATAGCGAGAGAACAGATGTCAAGTTTGGTACGCCCTATCTGAGAAGGTTCATGGGTCCATTCCCACTGCAGCTTCTAAGTGGTTCGCAGCATGTACCATGTTCAACAGAAGAAAACTCAAGGTGTTGGGCCTTTAGATTAGCCCATTCTGACGTCCACAGTTATCTTTTAAGGAATAGTCAAACTCACTCAAAAGTTCTCAATTCAGTGAGCAATAGATTTTCAAGCTGTATGTATTCCAAGTCTCCTGAGGACCTCTGCAGACAATCTGGGATTGGATCACTCTAAATGTTTGACCTCTTCAGATCTGAGTAAGACATGAAACACTGCATGAGATCCACGCTAGTGTGGAACTGCAGCCTCTCACGGAACTGGCTCATAAACTGCTTCTTAATACAGCTTTACCTAGGTTAGAAACCTGGCTGATAGCCAACTAGCCTAGATGGGTCAAAAAGAATTTCTGAAAAAACACAAGTATTCAGTAAATTTTTTCTTCTGCAAAAAAAGTTTCCAGTCATAAAGTGTCCAGGTCATTTTATTTGAATGAAAAGAATATAATACAGAATTTATCAATTTATTTGTGACTATAGCAGGCTTAAATTGCTAGTAAGATACTGTGATTGGAAGCTGATATTTATGCTAAGAAACAGAAGATCAGGTTTTTCATATGCCTAAATGTCAATTTATTGCCACATACACATGAGCTACTTAAGGTGATACATTCTAGTTAGGTGAAACAATACAGCTCTATTTTCAGTGTGTGTTAATGGCCTAACATTTACAAACCTCACTTTGACAGTAATGTCACTCACTAACCTGATTTGAGTAAAACTTTATAAAAAAGCATGTTGCAGATTGAAATATTGAAAGTCATTAAAATAAAGATAATTAACCTTAAAGTGTGATTGTAGCAGAAAGATAATATGTCTTGATTTTACATTTTTTAATTCAAAATTATTGTAGCTCGTATAATTCCAAAGATGATATTGCTGCCATTGGATGCGTTGTTGATCCCTCTTTTTGGCTTCTGTACAGTTTGCTTTTGCAGGGTCGGATGGGCCTTGTCACAATGCAGAAATTTAATGGCAGCTGCTGAAGCAGAAACAAGGAATTTTATTGCGTTTTGTTAAGGTACTAAGTTCACCATGATCTCAGTTACAGACAGAATACATACTTTATAAAAGAAGAAGATGATATTAAGCACCATTCATTTAATTACCACCATTTAAATAAATCCAAATGTAATGAACCAGACATGACCATTCCAATGCAAATTTTCTTTCATATGTTACAACTTGTCCCTTTCCTGTAATGTCTATTCTTTTACCTAAGGGTGTGTGATCATCTACAAGAAGCATTCCCATGGGGAGATGGAGAAGTGCTAAGCATTTTTACTGAAAACTGGGGTCATCCTTAAGATGTCATGTATTGAGTAAGTCACCAGCACAGACTGTGTGTCCAAAGGGCTTCAGTTTCTGCCCTCCTGTACAGTTTCTCGGTCCCTCCTTTCTCTGCTATCATAACTTGTACTGTTGTGGTACCTGGGAACCTCGTCCATGGACAGTTTCCACCAAGAGAAAGGCAGAGCCATCCTGCGTAATAGATTCCAGCTCAAATATCAGGAAGTCTAAGTGGAGGAAGTCTTCTGAACTTGAAAAATAAGTGTTGTTTGTGACATTGTGGCATGTTGGAAATGAATCTGCTGTTTTCACCAGATTCTCTTAACTCCAGAAGATACCATTGAGCAATGGTAGTAATTGTTAGGTATAGTGCAATATTAAGGCATCAGAATTTGATTCATATGTGTGGTATTAGTATTATTAATAATGATTTATCACAGATTTAATTTCAATTTAGATACTGTGGAGTGAATGAAAGCTATATTTTCAACTGTGAATATATGATAATAGTGCAGTCTAGATTTCTACAGACTCTTTCAATCTCTAATGGCATTCTATTTTTACTGTACAGGGTTATGAATTCATAGAATAGAAAGCATTGTCGTAGCCTTTAAAACAAATGTATCATTGTCTGTAGAGGAAATCTAGGCTTAGAAATGCTGACCAAAATTGGAAGTAGATTTTTACATGCATTTTCCTCCTCTCCAAATAAACAGAAAACACATGAAGCTTCCCTCAGTGTTTGAGTCCTCATATTCTCTTCTGATCTGGCAATGTAAGAGTGTGATCTAGCATCCAGTTTACAACTACTTAACTCCAGTGAATCCTTTAAATTTCCAATAGAGATATGCTGACACAATTTTGGGGGTTTTGCTTTCTTCTTTTTAGTTAGCATGCTTTTAAACATATTTTAATACCATTGAAAGTAGCTTGGACAATTGTATATTTCTGTCAACACGTCTCTTTTTTTTTTTCATAAGTTTCCTAATTAGTTCCGATGGAAGAAAGCTAAAGGGAAAGCAAAGAAAGAGTGAATATGGCTTTGGAGTTATATTTAATATGAAGTGCTCTGGACCAAGTGTTCTGATCCATACCACTACAGATATGGAAAACTCATTGAGTGAATGGTTCTACTTCAGTCATACCACAGTAATAAAGAGCAGAATTTGGCTCTACAGTTTTAAATGTTGCAGTTATAAGTTATTTTGGGTCTTGAGATGTGACACCACTAATTTTTGTTTATATGCCTCACCTTCTTTATATTTGAAAACACAGGAACTTATGGTGGAGTTAAATGATTAATGGTTTGGTATCTTGAAAGATACTGTAATATTCAAGTTCCCATCTCACACAGTTCTGGTATTTAAAAAGGGATTTTTGAATTCACCTTTGCCATTCCAGAAATCCCAGCATTTTTAAGCATTTCTGCTTTGGCTGTACAGTCTTTCAGTGGCAGTGAAAGTAGCACATGTCACTCTGAACTCTTTTGACTCAAGGACATTCGCTGCTGAACTTTGCGCTGTAGTCATTACTGAGAGGAGTAACCCCGTGCAGTGGGTTCCCTATCGGTGCAAAAGTACCAGAATGGAAACTTTCATTTTGATTGCAGACTGTCCTGATGAACACTGGCTTCTTTTCACAGGGTTTTCTTGTGGCATTGTCTGTCTTGCCTGCAAGAGGTGGCCTTCAGGCAGCAGTGCAACATGGCCATAACCATCTGCATAAGGTCTCCTCCTTCCGGGTCTGGATCTTGTATTTTGTCAAATTTGCCCTGGCAAACAGAGTTGAGTTTTCAAAGCTGATGTGCCTAAGTTTCACACAAAGAATTAACTCCATCCCAAGAACTAGTGAACACGGCTGTTTGCATGGCTCTTATTTGTTGTTTCCTTGCCATCTGGGATCTTGGCACAGAACTGGAAGGCTACGAAAGCATCACAACATATATCATTAATCTGCATTTTACTTTTTGAGAAAACTATGCTAGAAGGTAAAATCATTTAGGCAAGCTGCTTTATGCACTGTAAGGAAGGTCTCACGAAAGACCCTTGATCTGTCAATATATGGGTTATACTAATTTTGCCCCATATAACTACAAGCTGAGATCTTAGTTTGTGGACCACACAAACAGACCGACTGCATTTCCTTAGCACAGATGCTCTTTCTGGTTACTGCTTACCCTTCCCAGAAATCATGTGGGAGCAGCATGCTAGAGAAGAGGCGGTGTTCAGAAGAAACAGAAGCTGTCAGGGTGCAGTGACACTGAGCACTGCAGAACCGACAGAAACTGGTGGAGAGAAGCCACATGCTGTGCTCTTCCCTGATTGTCTTTCTGCCTCTCTCCCTGCTCTTCTAAGCAGGCAGTGTTGGATGTGGGAGGACTTCTCATTGTGTTTTACACTTTGAGCAGGTTGTCTGTAACCATTTGGGCCTGAGCCGGGTTTTTCAGGAGCTGTTTATTTTAGACTGTATTCCCACATGTGTGTGTTCTGTGGCAACAGCATCGGCTGCTTTCTGCAGAGGCACTGAGCTGGTTGTCTGAGCAGGCACCGTGAATTCTTGATGAACTTTCATCAAGAATTTTAAGACTAAGGTAATGGCAGCATGGTCAAGCCTACTAAACACTTGTTCCAACTAGTTGCAGTAAATATATAAAAATATCCTGAAATTCCCTGGGACAAAATCTCTACTTAGCAAAAAGAGGGGTTTTCTGCAGAAACCTCTTTATATGGTAGCCCCAGCCACGGCACAGGAGGAGTCTATGCTTCTTATACATTCCTGCCTAGTATTCCTGTTATCTAAAGACTCCTAAAGAACGTCTCTACTTTTTACTTGTTGGCTGAAGTGGCTATCTGAAATCTTTAACATAAATTAGGGAAGCAGTTTCTATTACTTGTCATCTATATAAATTTAATAGGTCAGCCATGTTATCTTTGGGGATAGACTAATTACCCTTTTTGTGTTAATTACTTCATGGAACTTGTCATTTCTATGCAACTTGTAATTTCTGTATAACTTATCATTGCATCTAACTTGTCGCTTCTATGAAAAAATTACATTTCTAGAAATTATTTTAAACTGACTAGTCCTGCTATTTTATGTTTTGTGAATCACAGTTTGTGGAAATAAATGAATAGCCAACTACAGACTATTAGCAGAATGTTTGTTCTTATTATTTGGAATTTGTGGTTTGAAGATTGTCCTATTATTATTCTCTTTCTGGTCTGGAAGTCTTTTAGCAGCAGAACTAGCAGGGAGTAATGAATAATCTTGTTTACGGGTGAATAGTCTCCCAGTCAGCCAGGCAAAGAAAAACCATTATTCTAAAAAATAATGAAGAATCTGGTACAAATTATAGAAAAGAGCAAGGGATAAAGGAATGTAGCAATGGTTGACTTATACAGTGAATTGGAATTTTTGCTAATATTTCTGGTGACTGGTTCTACATTACTGGTTCCAATTAGTATAGGTATGGCAAACATAGCCATTGGCTACTAGAAGAAAATGTATGGCAATTCCTTCAGTGTGTGGCAATTCCTTCAGAACTGTGTGGAACACCTATAGAAAATACTTTATACGCATTAAAATTCTTTTGTCGGTACTCAACAGAGAAGTTAGACTTGCACACCACTGAAGCTTTTCCTTTGAGAATGTTTAAACATAATTTCTTGAATTTGCAGCTTATGTGGATTTTAAGCAAATTCAGGGGTATACTGTAGCATTCGTTCATAATGTGTTAGCTTGCAACAAACATTGGCTATTTGGTTTATGTTTAATAACACGATGGTCCGATGAGAAAAGGAAATGAAAAATTGCAAGGCTTGAAGAAAAATTTAAAAAGTTCACAAGCATTTTCTTGTGAATATATTGTAAGACATAAGAATTTATGTGCATTCTAGGCTGACTGAGAAAACAAGGATTGGTTTGACCAAAAGGTTGAGCTTTTCATATTTGGCAGTGTCAGGAGATTAATAATATGAGCTAGTTAAACTTAACTTTGTTCACATCTGTTATTTTCAGTGACATCTGAAGAACTACAGTGACATAGTAAATAGCAAATTTACTATGAAAAATAGTAATACTGTCTAGGACTGTACACATAGCAAGAAAAAGGATACAGGTGTTTCCCATAGCAACTGTGATTTGAATATCACTTTGCCTGGTCTTCTACTCTTTCACGTGTTTGCAAATAGTTGCTCAAATAGTTGAATATTCACGGGCAGTGAATTTTGGACCGTAAGTTGATATTTGTTGACTTGTAAAATGAATAATAACAGACAATAAATCAGCTATAGTTAATACCACAGTGTAGTTCAAAGATGTGAAGTCAGGTTTACCAACTCAGCTTTAACATTAAAAGTCCTTTAAAACTTTGTCTTTCCAGATGAAGTGGTTATGAGTTTGCCAACATAAAAACTGTGGAATAGTCCCAGTGAACAAAACAAGCCTATTGAAATTCTGTTTCCACTCACAAATATACATTAAGGAAGCCATGATCTGTAGGGAGTATGAGAGTGAGCACCTTAATTTTTCCTAAGAGAAAAGATATGCGGCATGCTAATTGTTTTCTCTTACTGCCTTTCTTGAAGTGGTTGTCCATTCAGTACTTTGTCCTTTTGCCATGGAGGACTTTTTATATATTAAAGCTTTTTGTTGGTTTTATATATACATATAGACAGGCTTTTTCGTTTATAATAATTTGCATCAATATCCGTGCAGTAACAGCTCTGGATTTCAACTTCAAATTGTTAGACTCTGAGCACAAATGCAATCTTACTGTATTTGGTCTCTAAAGTGCAACCCAATCAATTTACATTTTAACTTGGAAATAATGAAAGACTGCGATTCTGTCCATTTAGTCTTTGCAGGCAAAGCAGGTACATTTTTCTTTCTCTAACTTGGATGTGAAACTAGTTTAGATGCTTCCTTATCACTTTGTGTCTGAGAAAGCAGTTCTATGTGATCAGAATGTATTTTTATGTTAGAAACAGACAATTTTCTGGTAGCAGATTGTTAGCAGATGAATGCTTCTGAAAGTTTTGTGCCAACTTTGAAAATCAGTTCCACTTCTTAGAAATCAGTCATTAAAAGTTTCAATCAGCAAGATCCTCAGCATTTGCAAAAATGGTAATTTTTCAGTGTGTAGTCAAGTAGCTTGAAAATCTGATCATAAAAATTCCATTGGGTGGGATGAGCTCTTACATATTTAAAAATGAACAATCCTGTTAAAATAATATTATGTGTAACATTATTACACATAGGAGTAATGTGCAATAAGTCAAAATAGGAAGTAGCTGCTGCTCTGATTAGACATACACTTTTGCAATGGAATTAGAAACCTTTTTGGAGGCTGCATACCACAGAGATGCAAGATGAGTAATGCTTTTTGTTGTTTTGTTTTTAACTTTGTCAGCTGAACCCGTTGATGTGCTAAAAGCATTAGAATTTCACAATTCTCCAGAAGGAGTAACAAGAACAGCAGGATTTTGCACAAACAGAAGGAATTCGAAAGGATCGGATGTTGCTTACAGAGTTTCAAAAACTGCACAGCTGAGTGCCCCAACAAAGCAGCTGTACCCAGGTAAGATTGTGAGAAAGCTGTTCCTTTTGTACATTACCTTGCTGCCTCTGGTTTTACGGTCTCTGAAGCTTAGCATGAAGTACCACAAAACACTTCTGTTTTTTGTTGGGCCTGCATATGAATGACAGGATGAGCTCTGTATCCACCAAATAATTCAGTTTTTATTGTCTTCAGTTATAAAGCTCTTCATCAAATTCTGTCACTGCTGGAATTGACTTGTAAGTCATAGTACCTGTTCTTTCATGACGCTATGTGATGGAAACCTTATTTGGTGGCTTTGGCAAGTTTCCTCCTGTTTTAGTAGTGCATTTAAGAGCAGTAGTACTTCCTGGAGTAATGCTGCAGTGGTAGAAATGAGTTGTGGTTGGCCATTGCAAAATCATTCCCAGAAGTACCATCTGTTAAAAATTACCTTTGAGTATCTGGATATTTGAGGGACTAAACAAGGCTAGCTGTGATTCCATCTTCTCTCAAATTTCTCTTAAATGAAATGGTCAAATTTTGGGAAAGATTCTTTGGATGTTGTGGAGAAACTTTTATTCCAGTATTTTGCCATCACTTGTCACTTGACTCAAACTGTTGAGGAAAATGCTAGTAAGAATATTCAAAACTAAAATTTTTGAAGGTTTAAATTTTCTGTTTTGACACATCATGCGGGGTTTGAACAAGTCATGCAGATTACATGCAGATTAGAAGTGGCAAAGAAAAGTACTTCCTTCTTTTCTTGTCTTTCAAAGGAGCATTTCTATAGGTATCACTCAGACCTATAAAAGGGTAAAACATGCTTTAATTTGTAATAATAATGTGTTCCCAGAGCAACATGAGAAACACGTTCAAGAGTAACTTACATATTCCCTTAATTGATCACCTATTATTGATGGAAGACAATCAAAGCAAATTCACTACAGATATAATATTTCTATTATTTTTAATACAGTTCCTTAGGTTTTAATATATCCTCTCAACTAAGTTGAATGAAAAATGTCCTGCTATCCTTTACATCGGTAAAACCATCAAACCAATATTTTGGAGGTGATTGTGGTAATTACTTCCTTTTCAATCTTGTGGAACAGGCATCCTCTCTCCTCACTACGAGAAATCCTCGTTTTTCAGGTTATTCTTAAAGAAATTTGAGTGATCGTGTCCCTTTTTCTTAGTGCTCTGTAGAAGATATCCAAGATAAGATCAAGTTGTGAGATATGTCAGCTAAACAATACAAGCTGTAATGCACCCCGTTCTTGCTTTCGTCTAACTCCTGTAACTCATGAGCAAGTACAAGGTATCCAGCAACTGATTCATCTTTCAAAAAATGAATTTATTATTATTTACCAACTTCCCAGAACATAATGAACTTTGATTTCACTGACTAGAAGACGTTATATGACTGTAATATGTAAACTGCTTAGATTTGTGTTGTACTGTTGTTGTACGTGCTCTTAGTTACCTTTTACAAAAGCATAAAGGAATGACAACCCAGATATATAAAAAGACTTTTCTAGATATTTTCCCTCCAATTCTTACTGTTATTTATAGTTATTGCTCAAATAGAACCATTCTAATTAAATTTAAAAGGATTTGAGAAGGCTTTGGTAGCTCTTCCAGATATACAACCAGGAACTATATATGCATATAGTTTTGTATGTTAAATTCAATATATACAGTTTTACACGTTAAAATGTCATTTCTTTTTTGACTTCTTCAATCAAAACTGTGTTTAGAGGAAATTTGCTCATAATTGCCCAAAGTAGATTCAAGAGAAAACATTTGGGAGTATTATGTCATAGCAGTGATGACAGAAACCACTGAACCGAGACACACGACTCATTTTCAGTCACCTTTTTCAGACAGCTCACTTTTTTTCCCCCTAGAATGTTATCTGTTTGAAGAGCACATGCCCAGACAAGCTGAATTATTATCACCTGCCTTAAGCATTTTCAACATATCTTTCAGATTAACAATGCAGATAGGGCAAATACTCAGTGCTTTTCAAATAGTTTCTTTGGCCTTTATTGACAGTCATCTTCTCTCTTTTCCATTTTCTTGTCATCTATTTGCTCTGACATTAAAGGTACAGCACACAGTTAAATTTCCTCTGCTTTACCATCATGAAAAACCTTTATCAACGACTCACCAGAGTAAATGAAATGTTTCCTATTTGTTGAGCCTTGATCCCTTCAAAATAAAATGTCAAAATGATGCATAAACATGGTCAATATTACTACAGTATTTCAACAAGCCTCCATTAAAAAGTTTAAAAAGGGTAGAAAGCACATAAAGTATCATTGCAGCAGGCAATATAAAAAGCGTAAGACTACAGGGTTCTGGTTTGGAAGAGTAGTATGTCATTTAAAGAGCAAGGAAAATTCTATGTATTTTGTTTACATGTTGTAGTTCAAGAAGTAAAAACTTTTCTTCACGGAAGACTCTAGAATCTTTGGAGTTTTTCCACAATACCTGTCTTGGAAACAATCCTATATTTTCTCCACTGGAAGAAGAAATTCCAAAATCAGAGTTTGATGAATTCTTGCATGCTTTAATTCATTACAAAACTGCAAGATATTATTTTATTAAATCTTGTTCTATTATTATATTAAAATGTTTAAGGATATTTTATCCACTCTCCTGCCCACAAAGCTGCAGTTATGTTCATTGCCGATGTTATTATTAGAGTCTCATCTATTTCTTGTGTGTCAAATCGCAGCTGAAGCCACATGGATCCAGAGCATATTCTGAATTTTAGAATCTCACTCTTACACTTTCTTTGTTACTAAGCCTAACAGAGTTTTCCATTAACTGAAATGCAGATTTACCACAAGATTCAACAGGAGCAGTACTTCCTTTATAAGCTATATCTGCTTTCAATTTTGTTCAGTTTTAGTTGTAAAGGTGGGAACAGTGTTTGATATATCATCTCTACTTCAAAGAGAAAACATCAAGGAATAAATGAAGATTAATATTCTTTTCTTTTTGCTTAAATCTCCCGTGAAAGAAAACTAGTTACGTATTTTTAATGTTATGCACAATATAATTCTAGAAAGACTCAAATATATATTGTGAGAGAAACTAAAATAAATTATTATCAAAGGCTATTGAAGTATCTGGGAACCTATTTGCTGTAGTATAGGTGCTTATTATTTTGAGTGAAATTCTAGTGCACACTTATAAATTAGAAGGTTTCTAAACAGAAGATGAATTTAAAAATCAATGAATGCGAAACTGCTGTGGTTCTTTCATACTTTGTGCCATTACATGAATTCACAACAGACTCAGAGCACCTCTCCTACAAAGACAGGCTGAGAGGGCTGGGCTTGTTCAGCCAGGAGAAGAGAAGGCTCCAGGTGGACCCTGTTATGGCGGGGCCTTTCAGTAACCTTTGAGTACTCTAAGCCTTTCAGTACTTAAAGACGCTTATAAAAAAGAGGAACAGGGACTATTTACATGGGCAGGTAGTGATAGGACAAGTGGGGACGGCTCAAAAGTAAAAGAGGAGAGAGTAATGTTGGATGTTACAAAGAAATTCTTTACTCAGAGGGTGGTGAGGCACCGGCACAGCTTACCCAGAGAAGTTGTGGATGCCCCAACGCTGAGAGGGTTCAAGGCCAGGCTGGATGGGGCCCTGAGCACCCTGGGATAGTGCATGGCATCCCCCCATGGCAGGGGGTGGCACAAAATGAGTTTTAAAGTCCCTTTCAACCCAAACCATTCTATGATTGTATGGTTACAGGTTACAGGTTACGTTTTTAAAAACCTTATGTGTATACCTTTCGGGAATTAAAGGGAGACGAGACAGAAAAAAAGACACAGAAAATGCTCCTAATATAATCTTTTATGTACTCACTTTTGAGAAATAGAAAACTCCCACGGTTTGTAAGCTGGATCCTATGTGCTTATAGAAAAAATGTACACTTTTCAAAAATGGTTTCATCTTTTCTGAATTTATAGCTGTATATATCACTTCATTTACAGGAGGAGGTTTTCCAGAAGATTTTTCAATATTAATGACAGTAAAACCTAAAAAGGGTATCCAGTCTTTCCTCCTGTCTATCTACAATGAACAAGGAATTCAGCAAGTAGGTGTTGAAGTTGGTAGATCCCCTGTCTTCCTGTTTGAAGACCAAAATGGAAAACCTGCCCCAGAAGACTATCCTCTTTTCAGAACAGTCAACATTGCTGATGGCAAGTAAGTGTAAAATTTTAAAATGAGCAGCTTACTGCAGACCTTTCTTATTTGCCATTTTTATAAATCGAAAGTGAGGAAATAGTCATAGAAGTTAAACCCACCCAAACTAACCTTATGAAGATTCTTCCTGTGCAATATAGAAAGAAGCTGTTTTAAAAAGTCTCAAGGAATAGTCTCACTAAAAGAATAGTCTGGTCAATTTGAAGGCGGCAGGCAGAGTGAAGACAAGTTGATAAGACAGCATAGAATTTCTTCTATCCTAAGCCAAAAGAGCAGATAAATCCAATGGTTTGAAATATCCACATATAAGGAAATCCTGTGGATAAGGCAATCAGGAAAGAATAAGCTGGACAAGCAATCTGAATTGCTACAAGGATTTATACTGCATCCTCAGTAAAGGGATTAATCTCAAACACCTGTTGCATTAGTAATGCAGTTGTTAATTTTCTGTAGCTTTGTAGACGAGTAATCAATCTCTGGGAATGTCGTTCTAGCGCTTGTAGAAGGACATTCATTCTTTCAAAGGCTTTTTATCTGCTGTGCTGAAGTCCAGGAAGAGCAGCCAAAGTCTTCAGAGATATACAGAAATAAATTTTACTAAAGCCAAAGTAAACAACTCAGTAAGGAAGGGCAAAAATTGAGCTATAATGGAATATGTTTATAAAACAATAAAGAAGAAAAAAATTTAAAAGTAGTTGTCCTTTTGGCCTAGTATTACTAGACAATGGAAGTGTATGATGAAACCTGGACTTGATTCATTTTCCTAGCACAAGAAGTGATTAAAAACCAAGCAGCAAAGTTGGGGGGGGTTTTATGGACTTTTGCTAAAGAAAAAAGCTTTGACATAGATTTCAGAATTTCACCCAAGATGTTGATAAACTGGCGAAAATGAAGAACTAAAAATGAACTTGGTTTGGTACAGTTTCCTACAGTGAGACTAGACAACGTCTAAATCAGCTGGAGGCAATCCTATCCACAGAGAGCTATGATTTCATGCTTTCAGCTTCTACACACTTTCAAAAGATAAGCCAACAATTTTCTTCTGACTCGGCTATTTTATGAAGGATCTAGGACAACAATCTTCATCTCAAGCTGAGATATATTTAAAAAGTGTGAACAGTGTAAAGTGCCTGAGGATGCATGGCCAGTTTGCTTTTATAATGATGATGTTTAACAGCATTCCAGAGAAAACATGGAATTATAGTTCTGGCTCAGTGATACTGTTTAGCAGTCAGATTCCATTAGCTTCAAGGTGTTCCTTTTGATACACAGCAGCTCTTTGTAACAATGATCTAAGCTTTCTCTCTGATTTAGGCAACCCTAGTGCCACAAATGCCAACTAAATTAATTTGATTCCAGCCTTCCTCTTACCAGCCACCAATATGACATACTTTGGCACTTTTCCCCCTGGTCTATCAAAGATTCTTTGCCATTTTGCTCCATTACAGAGTGGTCTGGTCTTGTTGTTAGATATTTAAGGTGTCATAGCAGAGAGGCTCACTTAATTAGTGTAGTCTGTCATGATTATTGACAAAGTCTCATAAAGAACATAGCAGAGTTGGGCAAAACATACAAAACTTTATTCTCGAAAGTCTTTAAAATAAATCCACTTGTCAGTATTCTGAATCATTTCATTCACTTTTTGGTGACTATTATGTAGGCAAAACTATTGTTGCAGGAATAGTGCCAAGTATTTGTAAAGATGTGTATCAGGAAAAGCATCTATGTTGGAACTGTTGTATGTGTTTGAAAAATCTCTATAGCTTTGGGATACATTCGAGTAACCAAAAGAACATTGTCAGATTTTAGTGGTTGACCAGACAGGAAAAACAGTAAATTGCAAATAATAGGTATTAACCTGCTGGGTTAATTACATTTGCACAAGTAATTTGGAAAAATCAAACACATTCTTAAAAAAAGAATCTTTTTTCAGATCGTTCAATCTATTAAAATGGAAACAGTCCATTCACTTCTAATTTGAGTTTGGTAATGTTCTGTGGTTAAAGCTGCAGAGAAGGTCAGCTTGAACTTCACCTTACAGAAGGTGTTCACAACGAGCTCTGGATCAGATTCCTTTGTGCTAAGGGACAGAATGTGTACAGCAAATAGCCAAAACATCACGTACATCCGTGTATGTATGAAAGAAGGAAATAAAAGGAGACATTTAGTATTTTATCTGTGAATTAATTGGCACATCATCTGCTAAAACCTGATTTGATAAGAATATGATGACCTATGAACTATGTTTTAAAAACATAAATTACAGTAGAGTTTTTTTGTTTTTTTTTTAATAGGTGGCATCGAGTAGCTATCAGTGTGGAGAAAAGGAGTGTTACAATGATTGTTGACTGTAACAAAAAAACTACAAAACCACTTGACAGAAGCGACAAAGCAGTTGTGGATACCAATGGCATCACTGTCTTTGGAACCAGGATTCTGGATGAAGAAGTTTTTGAGGTACAAATCAATAATGAACAAAAGGAATTGAGTTGTTTTCTATTGAGTGAGGTGCTTAATGCAAACCAGAATAATTTTTTAGGTCAAATGCTGGTATAATGTAGAAACTTTGATTTATAGAACCTGTTAGGATAGGCTGAAGTAGAAGTAAAACAGGGAAGTGTATTGTTGGAAGATTTGATGCATTTTTCTGTCTTTTATGTTGTATCTGGAAGGGAGTTGCTTTTTTTGTCTTTCTGCCTAATATTGAGATACCTGAGATAAATAGGAGAATTAATCAAGGAAAGTTGTGCAGTATGATACTGAATCATTTCATTTCTGTCTCTCTTAAACATTTGCAGATATCTGTGTGTGCTAACAGTATTGGAGAGCAGGGGAGAAGGACCTGGAAAGTTTTCTGTGTAATATGAATCCCTTGTAGTGTTTATCCCACTTATTGCTCTTTCCAGTAAATGGAACATACTTTGGCAATAAGGACATATATGTTTCCATCATTTACTGGCCAAGAAGTACATATAGGAAGGGTAAAATGCCTTTAAGGAAGTGTGTAATTGCCAATCATGAGGCCTTTCTGGGTAGAATCCTTATGTCAACAATTATTTTTACAGGCTAATTATGAAGCTTCTTAGATCTACACGATTGAGTTTCCTTTTTTACCATTGTTATACAATGGTTAAAATTGAAAAATGTGAATTAAAAATGAAAAATAAGAAATTAGAGATTGTTAGTTATTTCATCTACAGAACATCTGTGCTCTAGAAACGCCCACAGTTTTAATCCTAGCTTTAAGCACAGCATATGCTTGAGAAGCTGCTTAGGTATCAAGAGGGGAAATATGAATTTGAGTCTAACATTGCGGCATTGTTATCTTTGTTTTCCTTGGACATGGTGACCTGTGGGCCTTTTGAATATGGAAATTTCTGGGGTGATTTAATGGCTCAGCCAGTGTGATATGTTTGATACTTGCAGCCCAATTCACCTGTAGTCCCCAATACAGTTTGCACATCTGAGGAACACTATTTTCCGTTTGAAGATGAATTCCACAGATGCCTCTGTCTGGGATGTGACAAGGATTTTTGATCTCCTCATGGGATAATTTAAATTTTCATTTGTATTTCTTTCTTAGGTGAGAAACCAGGTTCCCCAATGGATGTGTTTGACAATAAACTGTCAAAAATGTGTGCAATGTGAATATGCATAAGCTAAAAATAATTCAGCGAAAAATAAAATTAGATAAACTGATATATTTTTAGTGTTTTCCATGTGATTTTAGATTATAATAGAAGCTAAGGCAACAGGGTCTGGCTTGTTCTTGCAAAGATTGTAACCATTTTAAAAGTTGTCAAGGAGGGAAATGCACAGGAAGCAAGCATTGATGCTTGGTTTGTTCAAGTCAGAGCAATTGCTAAATAAAAATATCTGTCTGAAGTTTCAGAGGTGCTGAAATGATTGCACATAGCTGTTTGGAAATATTTTTTATGATATGTGCATAAAGGGAGGTATTTGTTTTATCATTTGCATTAAGGGATGGGAAGGGATGTGGTAGAATGCAATCATTTTTTGGTGAGCAACTGTTGGAAGAGTCAGTAAGGTTGGATGAAGAATAACTTAGCAAATTGAAATTTGCACTTGAAATTGAATTACCAGTCTGATTGAAGAAACTAAAAAATGACCCTACATTTTTCTTGAAGTCAAACTTGTGTGAAGTCAACGTGAACACAAGGATATAACTTTAACAGAATTTGCTAGAATGAATTAAAATTACTTTTCTCTGAGGGTTTTGTCACTTGTGGAAGGTTGGAAAAGGAAGGTAGTGCTAGCTGGTTCTCTGCCAGATTTGTTTTTTCCTGAAATCTACACTGACATGGCAGGTCAGTGCTTCAATTCCAGCTGAGACCCACCAAGAAAGAGGCTTTGGACTCACAAAAGAAATTGTGCAGCTGTTTGTAAGGTCAGTTTAGAGGCTGAATCTTAACATTCAGTACTGAGAACAGCAACATTTCTACCTTTTCTAGCCTCACTGTACATTTCTGAATTTTTTCAGTGATTAAGTTTCCTTACTCAACTGAGCGCATCTCTTTTTTTTTTTTTTAATTCAGAAAACTCAGTTACCATCTTTTAAGGGTCATCTTAAAGTTGCTGGGGTTTTAGATTTAGTCTGAAGTTTTAATAAAATTAGAAGCTTGCAGTCCTTGCTTTTGGGATAGGTTTCTGCTTTCTCTTTTACTGTACAGCCACCATGGATTAATTGGGTGCTCTTCCCTGAGATCTATCCCTGCTTGAGAGTATCTTGATTGTGTGTTAAATGTTCGTTTTTGACTCATCCATGGCAGCACAGAGTGGCATTTGGTGATTTCATGGGTCTCCTTGTTATTATTTCTGTGTTATGAACTCTGCTTTACCTTGAGACCACAACAGTCACTGAAGATACACGTAACACAACGCGTCTTATTCTGTGTGCAGGAAATTCCAGAAGTTGAGTTATTTAGTCATGACATTAGATTTAACTGTTTAAGACTTAAAACTTGAAATTACAGACTTCACATTTATAGTCTCTTCATTTATAGTCTTTGTTAGCTTAAATGTAGGAAGCACCTAAAACCAAATACCTTTTGGAATTCACAGCTCAGAGTGTCAGAAGGATTAATATTGCATCCATGCATCACAGGGGCTGCTTTATCTTGGGTTATAATGATATTTTTACTCATAAGAAACCAATGATTTGGTCACAGGAGCAGTGGAGCACTCTTCAGTCTCCTCAAACTGAATGGAAATTTAAAATATGGAAATAATAACCTGTGGATAAATATAATGGACACTTAGGCTTCAGTGACCTAATAATTGAAGATGATAGTGTTTCTTTTTGGTCTTGAACCAATGTATGGAGCATAACACAACTCCACCAAACGCAGCTGCATCTCTAAGGCAATTCACTGCCATTGAAAACAGAGTTCTGCCCAGTCAGAACCAGTGCTGTGAACAATGAAATACATCCTGTGCTCCTGTTCCCTTGCAGGGAACATCTAAACCTCTGTGATTCTGGTGTCCACAAATGAGTCCAAAACAAGTATTATTACACTACCTTATTTTGATCTCCTCACAACTTGATTGAATCTTTTGAAAAAAAAAAATTGCTCTTTCAGTCATACTGCTCTAACCTATTTGCATGGACCATTCATTTACAATCCTCAGACTAAATATTGTTCCTGTGAGGAATGTTTCACTCTTACTTCAAAACAATGTTACATCACAGTGGATCAAATATTCTTCTTTGTTTCCAATTAAGTTATTTTAAATTTGTAATACAAGATATAATTAAATTAAATTATTGAATATTTCCTTTTCTTTTTTGCTGTTCTTAATATTAACTAGGCAGTTGTCCTATCTGTGCTCTGATTCTGGCAGTCTTGACTATTATTAACACAAGAATACGCTATAGCACACTGTGAAATTTTAAATACACACATTTTAATCAGTGTGACATGACTGCTTTGGTGTAACTTTCCTATGATGATCAATAATTTGTGAATAAGTAAGCATAAAGGATGTCCAGAGATCAGACAGGTAACCACTGAAAGAAGGAAAGGGCTGAATAGTGTCCTAAGAACATGATAAATGGCTGCCAAATTTGCTGGTTTTGTGTGTCCAAAACACACAATATTCTTTGGTAGGTTTACCTACTGCTGCTAAAGCTAAGAGGCATTTCTTTTAGTGGTCCTGTCAGAAAGATTCTGGTTTAGCTTTAAAAGCAATAAAAATTTTGTCTAAAGTGTTTTCTGAATCTAGTAGGGGGTTGTGTGTTTTATATGAGAAAATTCCAATTTGGAGTTGCCTGCTGCTCATTCCTGCATATGAGTGCTAATCCGAGATTTCATGACATTGTGCTCTGTTAATATAGAAATCCATACGATGCTAAAAACAAGACAGTGAATTCAAGCAAGCATTAAGCAGCAGGTGAACACAAAGGATGAAAAGCAAATTATAAACCGTGAATGTGTCTTAAAATAATAAAATTATGCTGTCTAGAAACTGTATTGTTATTAACTGCCAAATGATGAGACCTTCATTTACACTGCTAAGCCCATGCTCACTGAAGTGAATCTTTGGATATTAGTGGGACTAATTTGTAAATGCTTGTTTTTGAAAGACTGTCACAACATTCCTCAAATTTCTACATGTGTCTTTTGAAATTAATGTCTTCTGTGTTTTCAAATACATATTGCAAGAACAGCTGGTTTGTAAGTGCTTGCTGCAAAGAAGAGAATTCCCAAAATTCAAGCAAAACAACAACAACAAAAAAATAGGAGTGAGATGCTGGTACATGGCACCTAGTAAAAGAATTTTGAATTGTATCCATTGAAATATGTTTGTAGCTTAAATGTTTTATAAATAATGGGGATATTTTTATTCTTTGCCAGCTTTAAGGATTTGTCACTCCTCATTTAGCACTGTTGCTGTGAACAACACAACAGTTTTTAGAAGTATTTTGTAATAAGTTAATGACTAACAGAGTCTTTATGCAGATATTTCCCTATAGACCCTTTTTTTCCTTCAAAACTCCACGTGTTAGACCAATACCATAATTTTTTAGGCACTTTGCTGTAAATGAGTATAGCAAGACAGAACCTGATGTAGAAGACTCATTTAAAGCCAATGAAATCTTTCACAGCACAGCATTTGTGGATTAAATCCTTGCAGTAATACTTGTTAATGAAGGGTTTAGAATTTGATACTAGGCATTAATCTGTTCTCATGGAAAAAGCACTCATACACTTGTGTATAGCGTGGCATTCCTTAAAATGGCCTGAGTGAGCAGCTGGAGAGAGACTGATAGCGCCCTGGCAGCGAAATGGTTCAGGCTGCAGATGCCTTCAGGTGAGGAGCTTTCCCTCACGGATCTGTAAGCATGGGAAGCCCAAGAGTGCAAGTGCAGACGGGAGCGGAATGGGGAGAGATTTCCTGACCGCTCAGATTTGCTGTGCAGCTGAAGTGGAACAGAGAGGCCAGCCCAAAGCAAAGTGCCCCCACAGCAGGGAGTGTGAGCAAGGTGTCCTCAGCACCTTCTGCTTCACCCTGCCCTGTGCAGCTGCACCGCCAGCTCGTGGAGACAATGCCAAAATTGCTCCCATTACGGTCATTTAGTCATTGCTATTGACCCACTGTCTGTCAGACTAAAAAGAAATGTTTAATGTTCCAGGCAAAAATCCTTAGAATCAGCTTTTTAGATACCAACACCAGAGTAACTGGCCAACTTGAGCACTGAGAAGTAAAAAGAAAACCAATGCAAAGAAAAGGTAAAGCAAAGCAGACAATTTTTCCATTTCAGAGGCATTTAATGAAAAATCAGCATTTCTTACAAAAGCTTTCCATTTGGCTTGTTTTGTTTTACTTTATTCTTTTTTATCTCAAAGAACAGTGATCTGGTGTTTATTAATTTTTTATAGTATTTCCGAACTTATGTTCAATGAACAAAAGTAAATCCAATTTCCCTTCCTTATTTTTGGAAGTAGGAGGGGAGAGAAGAAGAAAGCAAAGTTGTGGTAATTCTTTGGAATTCAAGTTCATTTTCAAGGAATGTTCCCAAGAAACAAAGGAATGGTCATTCAACTAAACTCTCTGTTAATTTAAAATTAACAACCTGGGATCAAAAAATGCTGAATGCTGCACCAACTTCAAAAAATTTAGCAGATAGGATTTATTATTGCCTCATTTATTATTGTGTCTAATACATTTCGGTTTTAAACAACAGATGTAAATAAAGCTTCAAAGATACACGAAAATGTAAGAGATTTGCAGATCTTTTATCTGAAAACCAGGATGCCCTTGGGCACACGTGCATGCCTGTGTCTATGCACACTTGCTGTTGTATAGGCATTGTGGTAAAACCTAATCTCTCAGCCAAGAATTGCAGTTGACTTTGTGAACAGCTACGTTCTAAAGGTTAAAAATTATAACTGGTATATCAACCTATTTCTTAACCAAGCTGAATTTATCCTTCTATAAGCACGGTGTTTCAAAGAACGAAGAAGACATTGATTTCTGTGGAAACTTTGACCTGTACAGAATTCTGCTTTCACAATTTATTGCTTTTACAGTGCTTCAGTCTGGCAGGCTCTAAATCTCTTTCTCTCGCTATATTGTGCAATGGGCCCGGGTTATGGAATATTATACTAAAGGCTTCTGGAATTCCTCAATCCCGCAAATCTTTGCAGGAAGATTAAATGAATTCGGCAGCAGGTTTTTCTAAATTCTATAGTAATAATATCCATGCTGTCTAGACTTTTGTTCTTTGGAGTCTGTAGCTGTACTGTCACATAAGTAATCAGAGAAAGATTTCTGTTGATTTACTGAAAAATTCACTTCGCACTTCTTAGGCTTTAGCCATGATATGAAAATGAAAGATATTGATTTTGTTCTCCTGAGTTGATACAGCGGCTAGCACTGGTTTTGTTTTGCTTTTATCACATTTATTTAAGCATCTTTAAAACCCAGTTATCCTTATAAGCACATAAGAGGTACTCTTTTTATCCAGTGTGAATCAGAAGGGTGGTATTTTGCTAATGCCAACCCTCACACTCTATTTACAGAAAGCATTTGTGAACTTCTAGTATATAAATTAGACATTTAAGTAATTGCTGCGGTTATTTTTTTGTTTGGTTTTTTGGGGTTTGTTTTTTTTTTTTCTTTCCCCTGCAGATCTTCTGACATAATGCTGACCTGCTATTCCCTGGACAAATCACTTTCACCTGGCAGGGTTATTGTTTTATTAATATTCTTGTAAAAGAGGTATCAAAAAATCTGTCTCTGAACTGTTTGAATTTCTTGTAGAACAAGGGAACTAGACCATTAAAATTTTACATACTGGAAGAAAATATTAACTTCTGCACTGATTTCTTCATACAGTGCCCTTACAGCCTTGTAGGAATTTATACTTTTGCCTTTTTAACACTGTGGCAGGCGATAATGTAGGTGTCTTTTCTTGATGATAGAAATTTTTAGGTAATAAATAGACTATAAATGGGCTATTTATGGTTGTAATTCTCTAATGCACCATATTTAGAAAGCATTAGTGAGATTACCTTGTTGGAAGGAAAAGAGAATGTTTCAAGAAGACAGAGAATATCTAAAACTTTTTATGAAGTCAGTTAAGGTAATAAGCAGCCATTACCATTTATTGATATAATGATAAAATAATTCAAAGTATAACTTATTTGGTGGAGTATCTTTTAGAAGGAATCCTTCTGCACCATGTTTTCCCACTAGGCGTAATTGGTGGACAAGATATTTCATGATTCTCAGGCAGTTTTTATCATATAACCATGAGGCTGATTCAAAAGTCTCTGATTTTAATTATGAACATATCCCTGAAATAGAGAGGAATGAAAATTTTCATAGACTTTAACTATTTTTATTCCATATTGCAATGAATTACTGAATGGTGCATTGCCTTTCTGAGTTATATGCTGGCTTTGACAACAACCTAGTGTCTGTTTCAGTAAAGAATTTAGGATCTAAAGTAAATATTAAGATTTAAACTTGATCCACTTTACTTCCAACTGGGACTTTTACACTTAGTGTTAGATAGAATACCTTGCTCTATGTTCTCCACCACCTCTGGGTAACTAAGCGGTGGCTCTCATCTTTCTCAATTAGCAAGTTACATTAAATATCTGAGAAACCACTGTTTAAAATACATTGTTTCAAGTGTTGTCCAGGTTAAAAAAAAAATTGTTACAAGGCAGTATTATTCTCAAAGGTGAAACAGGCTTCTAGAGCTTTTCGGGGCCAGTTAAGCATGCACTTTGTTACAAGAATTAATATGAGCAAGTGGCTGTGAATGCCTGCCTGATCCCTCACACACGTTCTCTGCGGCTGCCCTCTATTATCGTCCCGTTTATCTCCGACTCCAAAGCACGGTGCGGCCCTGGCTCAGCAGAGATGTGAAAGGCTTTACTTCTAGAACAGGCTAGACACCAACTTCCAACTTTGTGACATTGCCTGAGCAGTCTTTGCCAACAGATGTGCTCATGTACATTTCATAGCGAAGGCAGAAGCAGTCTATATAGACAGTAGCCTTTTGTACTTTCTTTTTTCCTCCACGCACTTTGCAGAGTACTTTAAAGATGCTCAGGTGTGTTTGTACATTTTAATCTAATTTTCTTTCTCCTTCTCTGTCTTTGCTCTCTCTCTTGTTTTCATCCTTCTACCCCGTGAGACTTCCTTTTTTTTGCTGAAATTTTTATTTAAGAAAAGTGTTATGAGATGTGCATATATGTTTAGATACCTCAGTATTGTTTTGTGGATCAACTTTTGGAATTCTTAATAACCCATAATTTAATTCAAAGTTCTCAGGACTCATGCAGACAGATCTTTAAGTGTCTCATTCATGTCTCCAGGTTATGAAATATGAGCAGATTGTAATTTATTTGCAAGGAACTTCATAAAATTCTGGTTTAGTCTCACAAAGTCAAGTGATTAAAATCAAAGAATGTGTTTGTAAAGACTGAAGTTATTCTGTGAAGAATTTTCAAAGAGAAAGAGTGTAAATTTGTCCAGCAAACACCTCAGAATGGTAATGAAATCACAATAATGAAATCTGAAATAATGCGTGCGGAACTTCATGGGCGGAGACGATTGACCTGATCTGAAAGGAAAGCTCTTTGACTGCTGTTACAGCACAGCCAATGCTTCACGGAACAAAACATTCAGAGAAACAATTTAATTAGCAAAGACAGAAAGTAAAAACAGAAAAGGAAAATTAATAATTTACTGGAAATATTTTTATAGCGCATCTTGAAGGAAAAAGAGGGAAGTTAATGTTTGGAATACCAAATGCAAAATCAATCGGTTCCTCAGTAAACTTCTCACACATGAGTAGCCGGTGGCAATTTATGTATTCTGTAAAAATTTGTGTATTCTGTGCAGCATTTCTGAGGGCTTCCCTCTATGTGGACCCATGACAGGCAGACAGGCGGGGCTGGGAAGTTCAGTCAATGGAGCAGCTTTAACCAATTTAGGAACGCTTAAGCCAAGTGGTAACAGCATCCTGAGTGCTTCTTGCAAACACACAGTCCAACAAAACTCAGTGCCAAAATTCCATGGCATTCAAGATCAGCACGAAGCTCCAGAGCACTGGCTGCATTCCTGGACCTGGGCTGTCTTGGGCTCTCTGACTAAACAGTAGTTTCAGGAGCCGTTTGGGCATGGCTCCCGCTGGCTGGCACACCGTGGACACGGTGATCTGTCCAGGCACCTCAGACAGCCAGGAATGCTCAGGGCCAAAGAGCAAGACCACGACTTGAACTCAGCAGGGTGAGGACAGAGGTTCTACACATCCACCTCTAGGTTGCTCGAAAGGGTTGCTTACCTCTCGTGTCTTACAGTTGCTTATTCTCTCTCATTCTTTCCTCTGCCTCACTGAGTTTTGATGTGGTCGGTGAAGGAGAAAGGGCAGAGCACTTTGGAAACACTTGGCTGGAGATGGGGGATGCGTGGCCCAGGCTGACAATGACTGCACAAAAACTCTCAAAGCACTGCAGCTCTTGAGGGAGTCATGTAAGGAATCAAAGGCAGAATTTCTCTGGATGTACAGCAGGTTTTGTAAGAGGTTGTCCAAATCAGGAAGCATTATTGAATTTAGGAAAATAAAAGAGACAGTCCAGAACTGGTGACAGGAAAGCAAACTGCTGCATTTGTAATATTTCTGGAAGCTTAGAAAAAAATATTCTAAATCTAAATTAATCTGAGAGTCTATAATTTAAATGAGAGAATTGTAAAAAGCAGACTTTATTATATAGCTATTATGTGCTATGAAACTATTTCCCACTTTATGACTAAAAAATTAGTAAAAAAGGTGTAGAACTAGGAAAATTGCAGATTATTGTTTGGGTTTTTTTCCTCAGTTTGAGGAAATGTTGCTTATTTATTGGTTTTTTTTTTTTCCTTTTGAAAGGAAAGAGTGTTACAATTATTATTTACTACTTTAAAATATTCTCCAGGTTTTTTTTTAAATTTATCAAAAGTTACTGTAATGATGGATGTAAAGTGATTTTGGAAATACTGAGAGAATTGTGAATTTTCCCAGCTGTAGGTTTTCATCAGTTATGATATCTTCTCGTTAAAGACAAAACAGGCACAGGTATACTAACGAAGGTATTCATTTGCCCCTATTTTGGGTAAAACCAAAATAAAATTACATTAGAAGTATATTAAAACTTAAAAATCACCTCCTTATGGGGAAATAGTGAGAGATTCAAAATAATGGCTTTTGAGGAAGAACATGTGCCAATTTTCAACAAACTTATTTTTATGTGAGTACAAGAAGCTCCTGGATGAGAAAATTTATAGTGGAAATGTTGGCAGGAATTTACCTAATGCTGCTTAAATAGTACCACTATGTTAAGAAACACACTGGATACCAGACAGCTTTCTGTGGAGAATGATAAACATACAAGGTCTCTGTAGGGGATCTCAGCAGAGCCATTTTTATTATCCAGAATAGTGGGTCTCTTTCTGTGATGTTGTTTTTCTGCGTGATATATGGGAATAGAGGCAAAAATAACATTTTTAGCAGTAAAATCTTTTTCAACACGTTCTGTAGTGTGTATATACACAGTGCTTACTTAATTATTTTTTATTCCAGTAACTGTCTCTGGTACAGACTATTTTATTTTATTTCATTGTCTCCTTTGAGAGTGCATGTGTGATTCAAACTCTCAGAATTCTACTGTTGATCACTTGCATGCTGAGCTGCATGCTGGTAATAGGAAGTGCCCTGAATTAAATCTTAGGAATTTAGACTGATTCCCAGTGAAGAGGTAAACAAACAGCATGAAAATCACAGATCAGAAGTTACACCTTCCCACTCTCTCATTTCGAAACCAGACATGTTTTTAAGCCAGAATTTTGCACCTAGTCCATTCGGTATTAATTTGCATTGTCTTGCCATGTGAACAATAGTGGTTTTCCATAACAGCAGCAGAAATAAGGTGGATATGTTATTTATAACCACAGATGGAAATATCTAAGAATTATGTGCCTGATTTTGTTTCTGAACGTGAACTCTGTCCTTGTCATGAACTGTAGACTATCTTTGGCGTAGTAATTTAATCTGCATGTGCTTTCCTGCAGGGTGAGATCCAGCAGCTGCTGATTATAGCTGATCCCAGAGCTGCTTTTGACTATTGTGAGCATTATAGCCCAGACTGTGACTCCCCAGTGCCCAATGCTGCTCAGGCTCAAGATCCTCGAGTTGATGAGGTGAGTAATCAGTCGTGTACTGCTGGATTTATTGCACATTAGTGCTTGGGCTGGGGAAAAGTCACCCAAGGAGCACTCCCAGCTAAATGGCATGCATTGTTCTAGAGGTGAAGGAAGCAGCTTGCAGGAGTGCATTCATTTTTGCTGTCCACTCATTTCTGGCAGGCATTTGAAGGAACCTATCGCCCTGGTGGTGTTTGAACAACCAGCATTCTCAATGAAGTTAAACTGCAATTCTTTAAAAAATTATAGCAGAACGAGTTCGTCTACCCATCCGTATTTGTTCTTCCTGTGTATGTTTATAATTTCACTGATGCTGGGTAGCAACAAACGCCACATTTGAAAGACATGGGAGCTTTGAGTGTTCCACAACTGTAAACATCTTCTGTTAGAAGTGCTGTGTGTTTTAACGAGCTGCATGCACAAATGCATGTGCACGCAAAAGTATTTCAGCCAGTTCCACTCACGGGAGGCAAACCAACAAGGACAAAACAGAGTAGGAATTTTACCAGAAACTAGAAAGATATTTAGAGAAACCATTAGTCACTCTAGACAGTTCTCACAGCCATAAGCTGAGTAATTCACCCAGGCCAAGATAGTTCCTCATATTAGACCTCTGAGCATTTGTATGTATTGCTCTACACATTCTAAGTACTTGCATTAAACAGTATAAAGTGAAAAGCTTTTCCAAAACGCAACAAGTCTTAATTGAACTTTGCTCTGTACAGCTAGTATGTACACCATGTGTGATCTGGCTGGTTATTACTACTGATTGCCCGAGAGATCAGCATTAAAAACTTGCTGAATTATTCTTAGATGCCTGCTTTGAGCCTGTTTTGGGACTGAACTTTTCCTTATCACATGGTAATTTTAATTATTGTTACTGTTTATTCTATCTGACTGAAAATTAAGTCAGCAGGAGACAAAGGCCCTTAGGGTGCAGAACTTTCAGAGGGACTCCCTCCCACATCCATTCCATCTGAGGTGTAGTTCGAGATGTGTCAAGTCAACTACACACACGCAGAGGCCTTTACGCTGCACTGCAGTGTGTGGAGGCTGATCTTTTCAGGAGGAGCCCGTAGGACCTTCTGTCTGTGTGCCTGGATACCTGGATCTCCATATTCCAAACCAGAACAGATTGAAAGCATATCGCTGAGAATTGATGCAAAGACAGAAAAGATGACTATATCTACTTTTTTTTTTTTTTTTTCCCTTTCCTAATTGAGTTTCAAAGACAATTTAAATTTTGCTTGGGAACTTTCCTGGGCATTGCTGCTATTTGGTGTAACACCAAGAGTTTGTGGGAGTACTTACAGAGAAAAAAAAAAATCAAATATCTTAATCTGTAATGTAACATTTTAAAATGAATTTGCAAACAAATTGAAAAGCTCTAAATGATTAATAAAACAGAGAACTGCTGTTTCTGTTTGCTTTCATTTATTGCTGAGAGTGGTGATTGAATTATTTTGCTTAGCTTTCTGACCTAAGACACAATTTCCTTGTTGTTCTCCATGAGTTTCTGTCACTTTGCATAAATATTCCCAGTGAAGTCAATAGATCTCTTTAATTTGTAATAGTAATCTAAAATAATTGCATCTGCAATGCTACCAATGTGATAAATATGCAATAGAATAAATAACGAAATTTATAGAATTATAGAATTGTCTGCTAAATCGTGAAAAACAGCTTGTTAAGGTAGGCTACTTTGTTATCTTTTGAGATGCAGCCTGTCAGATCACATAGATAATTTATTTTAAGGAAATAAATGAAACAAATTTTATTTAGGTACTGAAGAAGTTCTAGAACATAGCACTGCTGATTTTTGTAAACTGTAATTACAAAATTAAAGAGGATGTTAAAGGATAAAAATATATTAGCAGCTAGTCTATAAGGAAAATTATTATTTTAAAATGCTTGATTACATGTTTTGAGGAAATTACAACTTTGATTAGTGATATCTGATAGAATTTATAGACTTAGGTCTTTGCAAAGTTTCTGACTTATATGATATTTTAATTAAAAAAAATGTTTTTTATGGTAAAGAACTTGACAAAGAGAATCAAATCTGGACGCCTTATTTCGGAAATTACTGTAAACAACAAGCTGTCATTGAATTATATCTTTAGTAGAGTTTCTTAGTAATTGTGCTAGAAATACAGAAATGTGAGTAAAAAATGGGAGCCACTAAAATTTGTCAGAGTCATGGTATTGCAGAGCAGTAAACAGTGATGGTAGCACAACTAAAGGCAGGGTCACACACATGCAAGCCAAAGAAATAAATGCAGGGCAAACATAACAAACTCATGAGCACACCCTGCAATAACAGCCTGCTTGCATGTGGTAACAGAAGAAGCTTTCATCTGCAGCAGATTGTCCCCATCTGGGGGCTTTGACTGCTGCTCTATCAGTGAAAACGATTTGGGAGGTACATGGTTTACCAGACTGGGATACCAATCATGCTGAGAACCAACTCGGAAAGATTATTGTTTAGCTGGATTGGTTTAGTGGTTCGATCTTCAATGTTTTCCACACAAACTCTTGTGGTAGGAAGAGGGAAGAGAGAAAACTGGGCGAAAGGCTCAGCAGGATTGTGTCTTCGGAGTCTGGATTAAACCAGTAGAAGCTGAAAATGTTTGTTGGACACTAGCCCCAAAAGATTCTGGTTAAAGCAGAGGAAAGAGTTTTTCCCAAAATAACACAATGCATGTCTTGGATTGTAAATAAAGGAGTAAGAATCCAGATGCAATATTACCTCTGCAGGCTGTCAGTTGAAACATGGACTGCATCATCACAAATGTTGCTCACTTACCACATGCAGAGATCCAGGACAAAAAGAAAATACTGGCTGCAGACCCGTGGGGTGGAGGGAGAAGAAGGAAAGTTAGATAATTTCCGTTAAGAAAATATCTATTAAATTTTTTACGAAAGAAAGAACAAATTATCAAAATGGTGAATCTCTAGATATCTTCAAGCCAAAGGCAGATACCTTTCTCAAAGTTTTGGGAAATGTTGTTCATACTTTAGTTGACTCATTTGCAAAGTGGCTGTAAGAAGTTTTGAAGTCTACAAATACACAAGAGTTGGCCAAGGTGGTCCCTTCTGGCCTTACATCTCTGAGCCTTTGAATTATGGCAGATCAAAATGAGAAACTGATACTTGGCTTAAAGATAAATTATGTGATTTCAGAGCCTATTAATGTGTGTTTCTAGCACTGATTGCAAAACCCAAAGGAAGTGATTGACTTTTCATCAGTAAAATAGAAAATTATGTTTGTGAAGTTGCATTTAGGATGATGAATAGGATTTCTCTTGACATTGCACGTTTTGTAGTCTCCTGGCAAGTTCACTGCCTAGGAAGGCATTCACTCTGAGGAGCTGGATTATTTTCAGACCACTGAAGAAGCATCTGGTGAGAAAGATTTCAGTAAAAAGATCCTGGTTTAAGGGCACAAGTACTTTGTTTAGCTAAATGTAATCCTCATTGCTCTAGGCAGTGTTTCTTTCCACAAAGGAGGAAATAATCAAATATCCGGCATTTTAGGTTTGGGGGCATTTCTTTCGATAGCAGTGCTGATTTAAATGAGTAATTTTCTGAATTTATTTGCACTCTATGCCCTCTTTTCCGTTCATCTGGTGGAATTGTTTATGTATTTGTTGCAGGAAGGGTCTTAAGACTTCATCTAGATTAAAAATAATTACTAATCATAAAATGTGGAAAATTATGGAATGCATTGTTGTGAGTGTCCATTAAATGAGCCTAAGAATGCATGTCACATCACTGCAGCATCAGGAATCAAATATTTGCTTTTTAAAATGTTTGAGTTTGTCTCAAGGCCTTAAGAGCTTGACTGTGCTCTCATATATAAATTTCCTGGACACTGATTTATAATTAAGTTGTCTTTACTAATGATACCTTAAGTGCTGCATTGAGATTTCCTTTTTCTTGTTGCATTTTCTTTTTACCATAACATCTCATTCAAACTGTAGCTTGGGTGATCCAACAGAGAGGACTTCAGTACCCACTTTTTACTTACAGGATCTCTTCATTCCTGAATTAAATGCTAAGTGTACCCTAAATAAAGTTCAGGAAGAATCAAGCATCTCACAACGGGATTCACAAAAATAGCAAGCTGTGAATAAACATATAGACCCAGTCAGCCTAGAAAGGGAGGATAAATCTTAAATTCTACCCTTGCCTGCAGGCTTACCCAGCTGGGCTGTCCTGATCCCCCGTGCCATTCTCTCTCAGCAAGGTCAACTCCTGCATCCTCACTTCTCCCTTCCTCTAAGGGGTTAGGTATGAGTAACCTGAGGATTTCAAGATGCAAGTTTTGGACCTGATGTGTCTTGACACTTCCATTTTAATTAAACCAGTCCCTTTCTGGATCCAAGTGACTGTGGTAGAAGTCTAAACAAGGTTTATTTAACTGGGCAACCTCTAACTACCTTTTGTGTTCAGGCCCTGCAGAATCTGTTGCATTTGGCCATGGGCCAGGACTGTGGGCTCTGCGTGAGCAGTTCAGGCTGAGCTGTTAGGAAAGATGCACGTCAGAACTGTCCCTGTGCAGAATGCTTCTGCTCCTCTGGGATTTGTTCATCAGACCTAAGTGCCATTCAGTCTGAACATGGGAAAGCAGTAGATTAATCCACACTCTTTTCTCTGTTGTTTATTATCATTTATTTCCATCTTCAAGACGTTTTAATTGAAGTGTGCATCAGTCTTCTTCGTTTTCACTTGTGAATGGCCAGGTATGAATCTCTGTAGCTTGTCAAGGTCACAGTGATGACCTCAGCAGTTGGCACTACACAAAAAGGTGTTGTCTAGAAGTTCAGGAATCTTTGGGTTTTTTCATACTGAACGTATGACTAGGTTTTAAGGATCCCATATGGGTATGAAATTATATTTTAAAACTATCAACATTGCTTTTCTTAAAATACACACCTATGCTTTTCTTATAAATACCTTGTGCACAGTCTGGCCTCTGTCTTGTTTTCAAACCCCTTTTTACTATAAATGGAAATATATTGAATTGCTTTCCAGTTCAATTGCATATGCTTGGCCAGCTCACAGAACTTAGAGAGTGAAAGACCTAGCCAGTCTGCATCATCCTTGATGCTGGGCAATGTATTTGCTGGAGTATCATCAGGTCTAGTTTTCAAAGGAACCAGCTATCACGCTTTCCAATCTTTTCTTGGAAGATTATTCTCTAACCCAGTGAATCACCTGGTCTGACTTCTGCTGAAGAGATGACTCCCTAAAGGAAATAGGCTTCATTTATTTTGGGTCTGGCCCAAACTAATGGATTATTTGAAGACATGAAATATTTTCCTTTAATGAAATGAATTTGGTAAATTAAAAGTGCAAACGGCCCCCAAATATGTTGACTTCGAGGCTTCAAGCATCCTTTTAGAACGTTGATTTAGTGCCCTTTTGGGTGTTTGACTGATCAGAAACACTAGTTTTCTGAAAAATTCAGAAAGATGATTATTTTTATGTTTAATTTAATGTTTATTGTTATCTTTAGAACTGCAGTTAGCTAATTTAACAAATATTAAAAACAGTGGTCTTCCTAGCTCTCTTTTTCTTTGCTTAGATATATAGACTTTTTATTTAAAGGAGCAACATAATAAAGAACGTTAAGGGTCTTATTCTCCTTTTGAAACAGGATATCCTTGGAAACCGAAGATAATGTTCTTACCTCCTTTTACGTCGTTGCTTGTATCACTTTTGTGAACAATATAAGGACTATATGGTAGAAGAGGCCATCCTTTAAATCTTTTAACTTTTCTTCTGCCCTAAGATTCACATCTTCTACCATTTATTTATATATATTACTGCAGCTGATTTTTAAAACTCTCATTTTGCTTGGCATCCTTTATTTTATTGCATTTGGTAAAGTGTTAGTGGGCCTAGAATATTTCAAAGTCATCTTTGCCTCTTTTGCTTGTAGATGGTTTAACATAATCTTTAGTAAATGGAAAAATTGAGCTCATGACTGTTCGCTAGTTTAGGATTTAGATTATTAATTATTTTAATTTGGAAATGTAAAGCAAAAATTGCTAAAATCTACATTTTGGAATCGGAGGTTAGGTCTTTAGAGTATGGATAGCAGAAGAATCAGTTTTCAAAGTAAGGCTTCCTTCAGAATATTTAAGTTATTTCCCAGTTCAAATAGGCCTTGCATGCTGTGATCCTCTGCTTCTAAAATTCATCTGATGAAGAAAACAGTTCATCTCTTTAATTGGAATTGCATGATGATCTCGTAGTGTAATATAATCACTCTGGTAAAGAAAGCATGAGGTCATAATGGAAACATTTTGTCCCATTAAAAACCAGCAGGTTTTATTCTTCCTTTCATTGGTAAGAAAAGAGTCATATGTAATATTCATTACAAGAGTGGCTGTTTAGTAACTTTTGGTGGTCTTGCAAGAGAAGAAAGAAAAGCAAGAGGAAGAAAATTGCATCATGTCTGAAGTATGTGGTACCTTATGTGTCTTAGCTGGAATCCCTCGCCAAGTTTAACATTTTATTGATTTTGAATTTCTAGATCCTTTCTCCTATATAGTCACGAGTCTACTTATTATCTTCCCTTTGACTAGTAGCGCAACTATGATAGATTTCTCTGAACCCCCCAACTTCTGTGAGTTAATAGCAGGGCCTGAGTTTGGCATATCCAAAATGTAACTTTTCTCAAGGTTTGTGGAGGTCAAACTGCGTGGATCATACCCCTGTCTCTGGTCACCTGAGAAAGGTGACCTTTTGGTTCCTAGCTCCAGCAAAAGAAGGGGTATGTGCCACATACTCTTAATGGCAGGGTAAGTGTGAATTGCCAGGTTCACAGCCGGTGACTAAAGCCATTAAATCTGTCCCTGGTGTTTGTAAATTTAGTCTTCATATAACTGACCAGTCCTGCACTAGTCCTGTTGTCTCCTGTTAAAAACAGGGAACAGCCTTCATCAGGTTGAGTTAATAAAGTCCTATTGTGAGTAAATCATATTTCTAAAGCAGCTCTTTACACCAGTTAGGGATGCAGAGATGCATTCCTCCATCTGGACAGATTTTGCCTCAGGAAATACACCTGGAAGAGTTTGCATCTCTATTTAACTATTTGCAGCAGGACCCACGGAGCTCAATACGAAACATATTCTCTGTTTATTGGCTGGTGTGAAAGATGAGGGACTAAGATGGTCTTTCAGAAAGAAATGTTGGGAAAGGAAGAATTGCTAAGAATAAGGTTTATCTTGTAGAAAGTTTAGGTCTACTACATACTTTCACTTGTCCGCCTTGTATCAGTGGGACAACAAAGTACTGTGATTTTGAAACTACTTGAATATGGTTTTGACAGAGTGGCCACATGTCCTAGCATGTAAATTCAAGAATTTTCATGATATCCCTCTGATACTCTGTGGTCTTAAAGTGGAAGATCTTCACCTGCTTGGCAGTAATCTGATTCCAGCACGGAAACTGTCATTCCTCACTTCTCATCCATCCCTGTGCTGTCGGTCCCTGTGCCTGCATATCAGTGTAACCAAAATATACCACTCTATTTCTGATCACATTTTGCATATAAAAAAGTTTCACTTTCTTCAAGAGAAGTGAGTGAAGCACAATACCCAAAACTATTTTCTGTGTGATTATGCATGATGTAATAGATCTGTCCACATACTTGTGGTTTTTTGTATGTTTTCTAGTTCTCATTCATAAATGTCTGACTTTTTGAACTAGGTCTCTTAGCATAAATATCAGCTTATTCACTTCTTTCTTTTATAATACTAACATACTTGGCACAGATATTTTTTCCTTCCTTTTTTTTTTTTTCCCCCAATCTACATTTCTGTTTAGTTTATGACCTCTGAAAAACTACTTGTAACCCACCGTTGCAATTTTATTAGCCATGTGGTTGACTTAATTCAGCACAGTCATTCAGCTTACCTTGAGAGAAGCCATACTAATGAGATTTGCAAAACAGTTGTAATACTGAGCAACACAGAGTTCTATTTTAATTGCCAACTGGTCAAAGTGACTGCTGGAATGAATGCTTCCAGTTTCAGAATAGGTCTGCAGTGCTTACTAAAAAGGTGTCTCTGTGCCTATAAGTTACTGAAACAAACTGCTAACAGCATATTTAAACTTCAATCTGGCTAACAATATGGTACTTCTCTCAAAAATGTTGCTCCACTTGCCTCTTAAGATATTGGATATTATTTAACAAAGGTAGTGTCTTTTGTTTGTGTACCAATAAAAATTGCATAGCAGAGTGTTTGATTCATGTTGTTTGGCTGAAGAAGCATTTAAAAGTGTGTAATTGGTTACCTCTGTTAGGGTGCAATGACTGAACTTAGAGAGGTATATTCCACTGAATACTTTTTTTTCCTTGTAGACAAACCTAGTTTGCATGGACTTCTTGAAATAAGTAAATCACTAGCAGAGATTTTATAATTTCCAAAGAAATACTGCAATTTCAATGCTATTCTGTAACTATTTGAAAAAGTCTGGGTTTATCCATGTGGTTCTTCCTTTACTTCCTTTTCGTGGCTGCTTCTAGTCTCCTAGAAGCTTGTCACCGTGTTTTCTTTTTTGGGTGGCAATGGCCACTTCTTTAGGGTCCAGCTGTATTGAGTTACCTTTCCAGAGCTGCACAAAGCAGAAAACATGCTTTTATACACTGCCAGAGCTGTAAATGCACCATTGCTGCCTGTGAGGACCTTCAACCATACCAGTTACAGGTCAAACATGTGTCATTGACTTCACCAGGGTTAGGACTGAATCTTAATTTGCCGAGCAGGGAGAGAATAATCCCATACTGCTTAAGTCTAAAATGCTGCTGGTTTTGAAAAGTATAGATAGTGTCACCTTTTTTTTGGTAACGCAAAAGATACCACTGAGGAAATCAAAGTATTGCTTACATTATATGAGGCAGATATAAAGTGTCCATATACTTCAAGAAGAGGATGTTCTCCACCTAAAATGGTATTTCGTTATTTAAATGTAGTTTGAAGTGCTCTTATTAATGTGCAATATAGTTTTGAAGAAGTACCAAAAGTATGTTGCATCCTTTTCCTATGTTTATCAAATCTCATGACTAGATATAATAATCAAAAGGACATAATCAAAAGGAAATAATCAAAAGGACAATCGAGCAAAAAGCATCTGACTTCTGAAAAAAAGGTCTGTATCTTCTTTTTAAGAAAAGCTATTGATCATAGTAACCTGAGGAGTCACAGGAGTGAATTAATGGAAACCTGTGTAAAAGGATTGTTAAGTGATTAAGGGCCTTTCAGTGTTTGTCTTATACTTCCTGAGGAAATCAACTTCTGTGCATTGAAATTGTAAGTAAAAATATTGTATCAAAAAGCACTGCCAGAGGAAGCAGTTAAACCAGTGTTTTTGGTGACATGATAGAATATAGTTTGGAGTATGGAGATCTATTTTAATCTTGTCTGTAATTTCTTCTAAAATGTCCATCTCTTTCTGATAATGATGACTTCTATGAATCCTCAGACTCGTTTGGAAGTGTAATGTACTAATTTTCTCTCTCATCAGCCTAATGAAACAAACAGATATTGTCTTCATCTTACAGACAATGGTGCTGACTTGTAACAGGAGAGAGATTTCAGAAGTGGCTAGTTCACATGAGGCACATTAGAATATTTCTTCCTAAACGAGGGAAAGCAAACACTTGTCCAGACTCTGGCCACAATTCCACCTTCCCTTGGCTCCCTGGGCACGTAAAGAGAGCTGGTAGCAACAAGGAGACTGCTTTGATTTACCAGACCAACCAGCTGTTGTAGCTTCAAGCGTGATAGGAGTGGTAAGATAGTGTAAAGCTGCCCTTTTTTCTCACCTGTGATGAGTTGTGCTTGGTGCACATAATATGGAGACCAGAATCTTCTTGGCACAGCCCAGAGTACAGCTCAGGAGTTCCTGGCTCCTTAGATCATTCTCACAACACCGCACAAGCCAAATCTAAAGCAACTTTCTCTTGTAAAAATTTTGTGTGCCAGATCTTCATTTGATAAAAATTATAGAAACAGAGCTATGGAGCAGTTTACAGAAGCTGAATCTGAAATGAAATTACAGCAGTGAGGCATTTGCTCAGGAAATTTATACCACAGAGTTGTCCTGGTTTTCAAACTCGACATCAAACAAGAAGAAGAGAGCCATGTTTACTTGTGAGCTGTGGTCTCTTTCCTGTATCTGTTCATGCCAGATATTGGCATCTCTGCTCTTCTGATCACCCTAAAGAAATACAGGTAAAAGAGGCATTATTTGAAATTTAAAGATTACATAAATATATGGTTTTACAAAGGTCTGTTGGTGCTCCCAGTAATCGAAATTACACTTGATTCTTCTTTGCAGTCCAATAAAAGAGAGTTTTTTTCCTGGCATTACTACTTAATTTTTTACTACTTTTGTACTGTGCTTAGAATGAAATAAGAAATTGTAAGGGTTTTCCCCCAAATGAATAATTATATTGAATTGTTCCTACTGCCTTAATTTTGTTAAGTTTTATTCCTAAGTAAAGGTTAAGATACTTTCCAGTGTTGCTAATCTAGTTTGCTACCACTAACATGGGAATGCCTGATATTTTTCCATTTGCAATGTAGTACACACCAGAAGATTTTATCGAATATGACTATGAGTATGGGGATGCAGATTATAAAGAAACTGATTCTGTAACAGAGGGACTCCCACTGTTCGAAGAGACAGTAGCACAAACAGAGGTAACAGAATCTGATCTGTTTGTTGTGTGGTGTCCAGCTGTCCCCTACCACATGGTTTGTCAATTTGTGTCTTCTGTACATGAGCTTAATATTTTCCTCTCCCTCATTTCTTTGCTTTGTAGCTGTAACCCTTGCTTTCAGTTAGAGATGGAAGGTCTCACGGCTGACAGCATTCATCTCACATTTGGTTACCCTTCTTTCATTCACCCTTTCTCAGTTCTCTTTTCATTTTATTTATGTTTTCCCATTCCATCTTTCATAACGTTTGCAGAAAAAGAAAGCCATGGTCAAAAAGAAGAAGAGGACAGTGGCCGCTAGCTCAAAGGACAAACCTCAAAAGGCCACAACAAAAAAACCTGAAAAATATGCATCCAAGAAGAAGAAAAGTTATCAAGCAGCAGCAAAAGGCAAACTAGGGGTAAAGGTAGCCAAGACATAATCAAGATCTTTCCCAGACCAAGACTGGAAGATCTCTGATAATAAGAAAAAATTTACCTAACCCCACTAGATGAATACATCTGGCTAATACCATAACCTGAATAAAAGTGATACCTCTGGAATTTTTCATACAAGATTTATTTTAATAATGTACCTTTTTTTTTTTTTTACTACTAGGCCAATGCTATTGATGGATTTCAAGATTATAGCATAGCTGAAAATGACTATGGGCCCCAGACAGAAGCCCCCTCAAGAACTACTGAAGCAAATGAGGTAATAAGAACTGTCGAGAAAGTCCTTGTCCCACCAGGTGTCAGGGATTAAAAAAGTACAAATGCATTTTAAAAGGATGGATTTCTATGTAACAGATACAAACTCTAACAGCACTTAATGTGATTTCATGCTTTCTCAGCCAATATCAGAAACCACTGTTTTCTTGGGCAGAACTCCCATTAATTCTATAGAGAATTAATGCTAATTAATGAAGGTTTAGCTAATTAATGCTAAACCTTCAGTCTGCAGAGTTCATGATTCCGGAAATAATTCAGTGATATATGGTGTGGGAGTGTAGTGCTGTTGCTTTCAGTGTGGGTGGGTATGGAGCTATGTCTAGCATAAACTAGGTTTGATATTAGACATAGTCCTCCTGATCTAATAGGAAGTGGAGTCTCTAATTTTTCCTGTCATTCTTAAGGTGCAGCATAAAATGAGCCTAACACGAGACAAAAAGTGGCTGCCACCATAGCAGCATATGGAAATAGAATCAGGAGCCATCATTTCCTTTTCACAGTTCTTCAGCTAACAAAACCAAATTATTTGATTTTCACTTGTTCTATTAAAAAAAAAAAATTCTATTTTGAACTGTCAAGAAAGATAAAATTATTATTTTGACTTATGTTAGAAAACACATTTCTAGAAAGCTGCGATAACAAGTCTAAACATTATTTTGTTAAAATTACTGCATCTAAGCCGGTGTTGATTAATATGTTTACATATTAATTAATGCTAGTGTTAGAAAAATGATGGCTGATTGTAAGAAACATTGTTTTCATTCTTCTTTTGCCTTTTCCTTTCAAAATTAAGATTGTTGCTTAAAAGATGTACAAAACTCCCCTCTCCCCTTCACCCAAATATTTGAAAAGAGAAAATGAGTCCCCATTTGTTCTATGGCTTTCCTCCTCTGTATCTTGAAAGGTGAAGGTGAATTAAGGTATGTTTTACTCATTTTACTGAAAAGCGTTCTTGTGTTCAATCTCATGTTTGCTTCTCTCAAGTTGATCGGCCGGTGTATCTAAATCATTCCGTTTCCTGTGCAATTCTAAGCTGACTGTACAATAGTAGAGTTGTAATGAGGTAGATTGACTGCTAAATGCTCTCCTTGGTGAGAGCAGTTCTTCATAAAGGTAAAATTTGGCTCGGAATTGGTTCAGATCTGTGTTTATTTTAGCTATAAGGTGAAAGTCATACTCCTGTAACTAATGGAATTAGGCACTTGTTAAATCAGAATCTGGCCTTCTGTATTAACTGCAATATATTTTAATTTCATTATTAGATCAAGATTTTTTAATTACACTGGATGTTGATTAGCTTCTGAATATTGTCGAGATCATACTACTTCATATTGTCTGATCATTTAGAATATCATTTTAAATGAGCAATAACTGAACTTCAGTTTCTTTCAAAATTATCCTGTCAAAAGACCTCTGTAATAGAATAAAGCAGTCCTCCTTTATTTCACAAATGGTTTTGTACATCTCAAATATAGCATTCTTTTAAACTGCTTTAGTACTTTTAAGTTGTTTGCTTGGTTTGACAGCTTACATTCTTTAGGATTGGAATATTAAAATTAATCTGTATTGTACTGGTGGAACTCTGACTCAGACAAAAAATATGTAAATTACCATGACACGCATGAGTCGAGACTTTTACTGATAAATAAACTTCAAAATCATTAACAAGAGAAAAAGAGTTTAGCTCAGTATTGGCATTTATAGAGAGAAAATAATGAAAAAGGCTGGGCTTAACTAAAGTGATGCTTGCATTTCCTCCACATTGCTATTGTAAAAAGATCTGAACTTATTCACTGCTCAGTGCATATGTTCATTCATGAATGCTTGTAAGAGTGAAACCAAGCAGCGAAATTCAGCTGTATTTGGCACTAAAGTAACATTACGCAAGCAGTACACATAATGCTGGATATATTGAATTCAGTGGTTTTGGAAATAAAAACCCAAAGTGTATGAAAACATTACTTCTTTGTACTACGTATACAAAGATCTTTTAATTACTCTGAAAGGCTGAACTTCCATTCCTTCAGACTCTAATTAAAAGACAATATGCTGTAGTTCTGCTGTTCTTTCTTCTTTTGACAAGTCATCATGGTGGATCAGCATATGCTTACATTGCTTTACTAACAGTAACCCACATATTCCTCCTATTCCCAAATCTTTGCTACTGATACAAATAGCAAAATCCTGGTGAAGAAGTATTTGCTGAAGAATACATAACTGGAGAGGATTATGATAAAAAAACTGAGGCAACTGAATATGGAAGCAGAGGAGTAGACCTCAGTGAATCTGATCTGCTGGTAGATGGAGATTTAGGAGAATATGATTTTTATGAATATAAAGAATATGAAGAGAAACCAACTGATTCCACTAATGAGGAGTTTGGTCCAGGTGTTCCTGCAGAGACCGATATCACAGAAACAAGCGTAAGTTGACTGGAGGCATAATGCAGATTAATTTAATTTAGCAATTCTTTTATAATTATACAGTCTCAGAACTGCATAGACCCTGATCCAGAGCTCCTTGTACATACTAGGTTTATTCTCGTTTTTAATAGGCTTTGGATCAAGGCCATCCTATTGTTTTAGTCATTGTGAACTCTTTATTTGTGTTAATTATAAGATTTTTGTCTCATTTGCTGAAGGGAGTAAGGGAGGGATAAAGATGGGAGGGAAATGAAAGAAGAGGTGGAATTAATAAATGATAAAATGTGCAGTTTTAAACTAGAGCTAAAGCTGGAAAGAATGTAAGTTGTAATGCAGGTGCAAGTGCCATAATTAATATTTTTATATGATTACCTTAAGAAGTTGAAATGCATACAAGTGTTTAGAATCCTATGGCTTTTGCTGCTTTCCAAGAAGAAAATTCATGAGTGAGAAGGTTAAGGTCTGAATCCCTTCACGAAAATAAGCTTAGTCAATGGTGACAGGTTTATGGTCTTGCAGAAGTGATTTAACAGCTCAGTATATAAAAGAAAGATAGGATGACATGGTAGATCCAGTGAATCATGCCCTTCTTTCTAAGTTTTATAGCTCTCTTTCCCTCTGACTTAATCACAACAAGGCTTTAACTTTCCTTTAGTTGTGCCAAGATCCTTGTTTACCAGTTTACCAGCTGTGGCAGCTGCAAAGAAAACTAATTATGGCTGAGACTGGAAGGAAAAGGAAACTCCATTTGGATGTTTTAATTAGGAAGACTCCAAATATAGGAGAAAAAGAGAATTTTGTTCACACTATTTGCTCAGTCTTATCTCTATTTTCTCCTTACAAAGTCAAAACTTCATTTTACAAAGGATCCAAGAAATAACAGCAAATGCTGTGAGGTTGCTTTTCTGTGCCAACCTTGAAACTCATTCTTCTGTGTTTCATTTACCGCTCCTTTCTAAACCCTGTTGGGGTCATTGTATTTTTTAATGATCCTTATCTGTGCAATGTGATACAAGTGTACTCTTTTCCTTCTAGCCCAGATGGGGACACTGTGGCAGAATGACACAGAAAAGGTCAGATTCTCTGTGAAGCAAAGAGCCCATAAGGCACCGTTTGTGCCTGCATTAAGCCAATGACTGTGTAGACTCTATCCCCTGGTGTAAATTTCAACTTAAAATGCCTTGGTACAAAGCTGAAGGAGTCAGGAGTCTTGAATTAGAACACAGGCTCTGGTCTGTGCAAGCTTTATTACGGTTCTCATCTGCTGAACCAGAGATGTCATATCATTTTCCTTTGACATACGGATGTATTTAGAATAACTGAAGTTCTACCTTTGATAGAAAAGGCAAGATGGAAAGTACTCAGTACCTGGGAACTTTCAAAAGGGGAAATATTTCCAAAGATGGAGACTCTGATGTCATTTTTTTACAAGTAATTTATATTAATCTAATAAAACATAATAGTCTATACCTCTTGCTACTTGATTTTTATGAACTATCAATGGGTTTATGAACATCATTACTAGTGAGATCTGTGCCTTTATAAATCAATGCAAAATGCACAGTCTGTGAATCTGTGTCTCTGTTTTTCCATTCTGAAATATTTCATATTGAACTACTGTAACATTATCCTTATCATTGTCAAATCTCTAGCTATTTTAGAGTAAATGTTGGATTAACCTACTGAAATTTTAAAAAAGCATTTCCAATTTTATACTGGTCAGAACTTAATTTCTAGTGGATGCGTTAGCAATCAAGAGGGATACTTCTGAAGAAAAATACATTATCTCATGGTCTAAAAAAAAATCAGTTTCTTTTTCTTAGCAACTTGAATCTGTCTGTTTCTTCCATTAGTATGTGTTATTGACATATTGTTTTAGGAACTTCTGTTATCTTAATCCTGAACCCAAAACTTCCTATTGAGTTGGTCCTCAAAGAATTTGGCAGTTGATGATAATTCATGTAGCGAGCAGGCATAATTGGTTATCCATGAAATATTCTTTAGTGTTCACAGTGCCACTCAGCTCCTTTCTCACTTATGCCATGAAATCACAGACCCCTCCCAGATGACTTTACATGCTGTGGATTTCTAACAAATGAAATTAGGAGCTTGAAAGGTATTGTCCATATTGGACCAAGGGATCTTTCTTTCCATCTTACTTTAGGCTGTTTCATTCATAAAGCCATGAAGAATCGTTGTTAATTGCCAGGAATAGATCCAATCAAATAAGAAAAGAAACAACGTCGTGACTTGCACACAGAAGTTTTAGATTCTAATTCCAAAGTCCTAATGTAAAACATGGGATACGTGCTCATGAGATGCGCATCTCATTCAAAAAGTACAAATTGACAATGTCCAATAATTTAACATGTACGCATACGGTTTTCGCATTTTACATTTCTCATGTATTAAGTATTTTTGATTTATATGGTTTGTACCTGTGATGTATTTTTTATAGCAGAGACCAATTCCAGCTTTAGCTTTCAGTTACAGGTTGCTGCAATTCTTTATTGTACCAGGTCCTTAGATCTTCTACTTATTTTCATTTTCGGGCTTGTTTTTACTGGCCAGGTGACAGGACATGGGGCTTATGGAGAAAAAGGCCAAAAGGGAGAACCTGCTGTTATTGAACCTGTAAGTACAGATGTCAGGGAGTTTTTCTGTAGCACTGTGTAACGTATGTACACTGGTAAAGCATCATTATCAGCCGTTGTTGTTCATGATGGAATGACAGCATCCACATCACCCATGATCTCTGAAACAGCCCCTGTGATGTGGATGGTATAAAGTGATTACAGACAGTGGCCTGTTCCAGCTACTCCTTTGGTTACATGAAGGGCTAACCGCATGTTCCTTAAAAAGGGAGAATCTTCTTGTGCAGAGGCAAACAGAGCATTGGTCTGATCTTCAGGGGCTCTGTTAACTGCATCTGGGACAGATCTACCCTGACAGCTTTCAGCTTAGGCACTGGTAGCACTGTCACTACAGCTTTCAGCAAGGGCAAGGAAGTCTTCCTCACTTTGAACGCCACACGATGATTCAGATTCTCATTCCGTAGAGAGAAGATTCCTGGAAAAGTTTGTGAGAACACGAAGAAATGTTAACTTTAGTAGTTCAGCTAAAAAGAGTTCTTATATTTTGCTGTAAAACACAATAAATTTAATCTTGTGTTTCATCCACCCCTAGGGTATGCTCATTGAAGGACCACCGGGACCAAGAGGACCTGCTGTAAGTAGATTAATCACAGTTTCCTTTATTTCATTTGATTTTTCCACTGTGCTTTTCTATTCATCAGTTAACACAATATAGGCCTTATTATAGTTCCCAAATGTATATCAGACTTAGCATTTTCAGAAGGGAATAGAAAAGGGACATCTCTAGCATTTTCAGTGACAACATGCTCCAAACTGAGGGCACATGAAAATCTATGTTTTGAATGTTGACTATAAATCTTTGTACGAAAAATACCCATGCTGCCTTATAAATGATTTTATCCAAATATGTGCTCATAATAACTTTCCAGAGAAAAAATAGTTCAAAAGTCTGCAAGCACTCAGTGTAATTATGTCATTCATTTTCTGTAGGGTCTTACAGGTCCCCCAGGTCTACAAGGTCCTGTTGGTCCTCCAGGTGACCCTGGTGAAAGGGTAAGTCAACAAACAGGGTGTCCCACGTATTCATGGGTTATCTTGCACTAATTGCTACCGGAGTGAGTTAGATCCTGATCTGAAATGCATCCACATAGGTTAGAAACTTCAGTGGAACTGAGGCTGATTCATTCAGCTAAGCAAGTCAACTGAGAATCTGGACAAACATTTTCTTAGCTGTAGAAATATGTGCTGTAAATACAAGAAGACATTTAAGTTCTGATATGTTTATATTTTTCTGTTTTGATGTGTTTTGAAATATACTAAAGTAATAGATATAAACATTTCATATGGATTTGAATGATTTAAAAAATAAAATCAGTATAGCCTCAGCTATAATATGTACTAATGTAGAGAAAAACAAAGTTTGCAGAAGCAAAACATACGGGAATATTAGTGATGGATAATATGTAGAGGATCTTGGAAGAATTTCTTGGCCATATTAAACAATATATGGCTTGAGAAACCTATCCCGTCATGAAAATAGTTAAAATTTAAGCATTATTTTAGTCTCCATGATCTCATAAACCTTTTCTTACTGCCACCACCAACACAATTTTAAAACAGCCTAAATATGTTTATTGGAGGAAAATATGCTACTAAAGGACTTTCCTGTGTTTTACAAGTGAGAGTTTGCTGATGAATCCAGCATGTTCATGCTGTATTTATATATAGAAGATGCTGAGAAGATGCTATCACTTCACTGTTTAATGAGATAATATTAAAATCCCAACAATTCTTTACCTTCCTAGTAAGTCAGCATCCACACTTCTTTCATATTTCTGTCCTAGAAATTTAGTAGATTAACTAAATATTTCAGGATTTGAACTCATTAAGTGGGAATTTAGCACATTGTTTGGAATAACTACTGAGAGTGCTTAGTTTTGTAACTGGCTGCTTATTGAATTCATCATAAGGAAATTCTTGACTAAGCACGTCATGTGCCTGTCATGGACCAGACACGACACAAATATATAATTGCAGCAATTAGGCTGGGAGGAGAATGGATTGAGAGCAGCCCTGCAGAGAAGGACTTGGGGGTGTTGGTGGACAAGAAGCTTGACATGACCCAGTAACATACTCTTGCAGCCAACCGTATCCTTGGCTGCATGAAAGAAGCGTGACCAGCAAGTCAAGGGAGCTGGTTCTCCCCCTCTACCACTCTTGTGTGCCTCATCTATGAAGACAGACTGAGCTGTGGGGGAAGGCTGCAAGAGAGGTGGAGAGAGACTTTTTACAAGGGTGCAGAGTGATAGGACAAGGGGAAGGCTTTTAAACGGAAAGAGAGCAGGTTTAGATTAGCTATTGGGAAAAAATTCCTTACGGCGACAGTGGTGAGGCCCTGTAATAGGTTGCCCAGCTGGCTGCACCATCTCTGGAAGCGTTCAAAGTGGGATTGGATGGAGCTCTGAGCAACCTGGTCTGGTGAAAGGTGTCCCTGCCCATGACATGGAGGTTAAAACCAGATCTTCAAGGTCTTTTCCAACAGCAGCCATTCTATGAGTGTAAATTTAAGTAAGTGACTCAGAAGGTTTATCTTACATAACTATCTTTTTGCTCTCATCGTTCTTCTCTCGTCCCTTTGTTCTCTTAGGGTCCACCCGGTCGCCCTGGTCTTCCTGGTGCTGATGGTTTAGCAGGTCCCCCAGGTACCATGTTAATGTTGCCGGTAAGTTACAGTTACAGGGTAAGCAGCCTACAAAAAATTGAAAAGGTATATAGGTATTCTCTTTTTTCATCTAATTTTGACTGTGGAATGAGAGAATGATAGAGAGTTTCTTTTATGCTGTAAGCATTTGAAATTCATATATATGGTGCCTTTTTTTCCCCCTCAAATGAAACATATGCTTTAGCTCCTGCATGGCTGCCAGATTGGAACTACACGAATGAATTACAGACACTGAAAACCTCCTTATATTTTTAACAGTAACTATATTTTGCTACTATATGTCCTAAACAACTAGTTTGCTGTTGTGCGGAGGGTCTGTACTCCCAACAGGCATGTGTGCTTTCAAGTCTCATTGAGAGTTTTAAGTATTCCATGCTTAAAATCAGACTTCAGTGTCCTCTTTGAAGAGTCAGTGCATCCTTTGAATAGAAATCTATGCACATAGCCAGCTCTGCTCCCACTGGAGTCAAAGCAAAACACCATCTGTTTTAGCAGGTGGAGGAACAAGCCCAAAGCTGCTAAAGTATCTTGCAGTGTTGGGGTACAAAAAGCACTGTGTGCTTGGAATTAATTATTCCTAAGTGTGTGTATGGATGCAAAAGATCCGTGTCAGCTCCGGGCACAGGCAAACTGGACAAACTGTTGTGGGCAGTGCAAGATTCATGGTCTATGCCATACCTTTGGAAAGCTGTGCTTCTTGCTGCAGCCTAGCATTTCTGCAACACTGCAAAGCTTCTGCCAGCAGTTTCATGAGCGATAACAATCCTGGAGCACAGGAATGAGTACTGAAATTTTATTCTGTAATTTATCTTGAAATTCTCAGAAATTACACAAAACTGTTTTATTTCAGATACTGAACATTTTTCAAATTTGCATCTGCCTTAATTAAAATTGCATTTTTCCTGTGGGTAGCTATCAAGGTACTGAGAATTAATTAATTTTGGTATATATTTTCATTGAAGTTTTGCAGGCAATTAAAGTCTATTTTGGCCTCTTTTTAGCCAAAAAAAAAAAAAAAACCAAACAAAAACAACAACAACAAAAAAAAACAAGCAAAGAAACAAATAGAATCCAAAATCCTATAAAATCAGGAAAATATTTGCTCATAAGGGATTAAATGTAGCCATCAGTTCTGAATTAGTACCAGTGGCTTAACACTCGTGTTGGATCCAGTGGCCTCCATGCAGCCATCTTCTGAAGTTAGTGGACTAAAGACAGTGACCTTGTGTCTTTGAAGTGGTTTGCACTCTTGCAGCAAGTAAGATATGATTTAGATTTGATAAATTTTAAATCCTTTTCTTGTTTTGATACTTGCAGTTCCGCTTTGGTGGAGATGGTGAGAAGGGCCCGACAATCTCAGCTCAGGAAGCTCAAGCACAAGCTATTCTTCAGCAGGCTAGGGTGAGCACAAGGACTCGAAACCTGATTTGCTTTAAATCCTGCAGGATGTGAAGGCAAAGATGGGAGCTATTTGTTAACACATTCTAGAGCTATGTTAGTATAGAATATTTATGCTGGCTGACAGCTTTTTCTTGATACTCTTGTTTTGTTTATTTGTTTTCTCAGATTGCTATGAGAGGTCCACCTGGTCCTATGGGACTCACCGGAAGACCAGGTCCTGTGGTATGTAGACAAAACAGGGGCACAGGTTTAAGAACACGGTAATGCAGCCCATAGATCTCACTCTGGCCTTGCCCACACCTCTGCATTTGTACTTATTTTGTACTTATTTGAAATTAATATTATATAATTGAAGCTATCCTTTGTATTCTTCTTCAAGGTCTGCAATGCAACCTGAATACTAAATGAGTTTTTATTGTAGATTTTGTGGTGTTCAGATAGAGCACACTGGTGGACTTACAAAATTAGTGAATACTTTTACATAAATAATTAAATATGCCTCTACAGTCAATCATCTCTGTAATACTACTAATACAATTTCTTGTATAAATATGAAACTCTACAGAAAGAAATACTAAAGCAAGAGTGTACAGAATCACCTTCGTTCAGTATTTAAGCTGAATCTGAAAAGTTTTTAAGAGGCATTCCTATAAGCAGTTAAGAGCCACAGATTTCTAAAAGAATTATGCTTTATTATTTTAGTCCCGAATTTAACTCAACTGCTAACACCAAATGATTTGGAAATGGCCATGTGGATGTTCAAAAATCTTAATATTTATATGGAGTGTGTACACTTTTATTTTTAAGCAGATCTGTACAAGAGCAATTCTTTTCTAGAGTAATTCTTCCAAAGTAAATAGTTGCTACCAAGCAGAGAATCTGGCTCACAGACTCCTGATTCATCACGCTTAGGTATGCAATACTTACAAAGAGTCAGATCTATTTGGTCTGTTTAGCAAACTCATACACTATTTCCAGCAGTGTATTTCATTCAAGTGACCTGCAGGATGATGTTCAGTCTCTACACACAAAACTACGGAACTGCCGGAAGCAAGGGCTTCTTTGTAAAGGTGGTGTGATATTGATAGTGGGCTGTGTACCTTTAGCAGAGGTATTTTTAGAGGCTTCGTACCTATGCTTTTGTGTTTTAAAAGCCTTCACGAATTCCTGTGTGCAACGTTCAACAAATTGATAATATTAATAGTTGTTTTGCTTCTAAACCACCAGGAGGCTCTAGAAATCCAGCTCTTTGATCTAGAAATATTTTTTGCCTACAGTTCCAAAAGCAAGTTTCTTGGTCTGTAAATTGTTTTCTGCCCAGCTTCTTTTAAGAATGAAAAAGTTGGAGCTTTTGCTCTTTATATTAATTGTATTTTGTCAAATTAATTAATAGCCAATAAGATACATTAGTAACATATTAGTTACTAAAAATCTTAAACACAGCAGTGTCAAAGCCCCAGTCTAGCATTAGTTGAGTCTGGTGTTCACATGCTTAATTAACACAGCATAAAAAATTTATGTCTGCCTACAGATATTAAATGTAATCAATTACATTAATTAAAAGCAGAGCTTACATCAGAGAAACCCAAAGAGAGAGTTACCACTTACCAAACCAATCTTCTCTCCACTGCCAGTACCAGTCTGGGATCTGATTTTCAGTTTGCTTAGGACTAGAATCAATACCTGCAAGGCCAGTGGGGATCTTTCCACTCCAAGGTGTGAGACTCAGCACCAAGCCAAGCCATTAGACTACTTCTTTCTTCCAATGTTAACACAGGAAGATTATCAATTTTCAAAGGACTGCAACATTTGTTTCACATTAAATACATACATCGGGTCAACCTGTTTCAAAGGTCAAAAATGCAAAAATTCTTTTGCACATAGTAACCATCTCATGTATGTTCTTTCCCTGAGACTGTATTCTATGTGTGCATGCCAAGATTTTTTGGTTTCTTTTGCCTGGTTTTGTGTGACCACTAACTTACTTTCACTAGTTCTGCCCCTGATTCCATGTACAGTTTCTTACCCCGGGTGAATGTCTGGTTTAGGTCTGTTTATGATTAAAATTTACTCTTGAAATCTGTATCTTCATTTCATAATAATAAAGAGATATAGTTATACAGACTCTCCACTTCTTCAGGGCCAGATGCACAAGGGACTTGATTAAAACAGCACTGAAGTTCATTACAAGATTAGACAGGGTATTTTTAATTGACTGCAGTGATCTTTGGATTGAACTCTGTGACTGTTATTTTCTGTCCAACACAGAAATAAAGGTAAAAAGAGATTGCTTTCATCTCTGTCTTATTCCCTACAATGGATACACTTCTGATTGCACTACTTATGTTCCTACTGTGCTCATACTTAGCTCTCAAATATTAATATAGAACAAAGAGTTACATTTGATCACATTCAAATCCATGGGAGTTTGCTTCGGTAAGAGAAATGTTTCTGCCCAGTTTTAGGCAATGATATAGCAAGGTATATATGTATATAAAAATGGTGAATTCACACCTGATGAATAGAGGATTATTTGTTATTTCTCCCTGTAATTCATGTATAGAAATAGAAAATAACTTAGTAATTTAAAGAAGCTTTTGTGTATTGAAGCAATATATGTTGTTTTTTTCCATCCAGGGTGGACCTGGAGCAGCAGGTGCTAAGGGTGAAAGTGGTGAACCAGGTCCCCAGGTACAATAATATTCCCTGTTATGTTGGAGCATGTTTTATCTTTAAGAAAATGTGTTCATATAAATTAGAAGAAATCAATCAATTATATGCTTCCTGAATGCAATTGAAGAAAAATGTCCTTCATAATACTATCTTATAAATTCAATAGCCTGATCAATATTAAAATGGTGGTTAAAAACAATAGCTTGATTATTCATTCTGAAATACGAAAGTAACAGTCCTTGTATAACAAAGAGCAATTATCACATGTAGAGTCTCATCACTTGAAAATCTGTTTTAATATTGTCACTTCAGGCTCTTTTCTCCGTTCGATAATCATATGTTGGTCTGCAACTGGATGACCTTGGCCTCTGAACTTATCAGATCTCATAAAGGGAGGGAGGTTGAATTTAGCTGGTAATTAAACAGGCTATTTTCAATAAAGGTGAGACGTAGCAGACATAAGTCTTTAAGAATCAGTACATGTTTTGCCTCTCAGCTTACTATTATATAAACTTCTCTGCAGTGATGTCAAAGAGCACTGAAACACATGGAAATCTTTCAGCTTAAACCTAAAAGCAGTAAGGAGATTGTGAAAGAAATCATGACAGAAGTATCTGGAACGATGACTTTGCCAGATCTCAAGTGGTGTCATGGATTTCATACATTACTGAATGCCTGTCTTAAAGCTACACATCGATACTTTCAGTAGAAAAATAAAACAATTAAAACAAGAAAAAATGAAAATGCATTCTGAACAGCTGGTCGGTCTTTCAGCTTGCTTACTTACATTTTTAGTATTTTTTTCTTTCCCTACACAATATTTTTGGATAGTTTGTCCTTACCATTGCTTTTCTTCACCTGAAGATGCCTTTGGATGGGGATGAGAAAATTTCCACGGTCACGCCCACACAGCCCCCAGTGAAAGTTACAAATGTTTGAAAAGTGGAATGAGTATTTTCAGTCTGGGGCAATTTGGTCTCTCTCTAGCTAAACTCATGTTGTGTAACGCTAAGACAGCATGTGAGCTGCAGACCAGCACAACTCATATGTGTGTATGAGTTAGGGCTCTGAAATAAGCACTCTTTAGTTTTCATTAAATTATCGTAATGGGACTAAAATAATTTTGGCATGAGAGGAAGAAGGTTTTTCAAACTAGAGGACTGAGATTTTTAAAGCCATGAAAAGAATGTGAGAACTTACATATTAAAAGGAAAGCTTTTGCCATGTATCATGCCATCTCGTGAAAACTGGTGTTAAAATTGGTAGTGCTAAGGTCAGTTTGGATGCCCATGTACTTTTAAAACTAATGGGAATCTGGGAACCAGAATCCATCTCCTAGGGAAAAAAAAATTCAGCTTTGTGTATAAAAAAAAATCTAATCCCGTTCTCGAGGTGAGGTTTTTAACTCGCTATTTGCTGGCATTAATGTGAGTCTAAGAATTACCTTCTTTAAATTCAGGGTCCTCGTGGTGTCCAAGGTGCCCCTGGTCCAAGTGGAAAAGCTGGAAAAAGGGTAGGTAGTATAGAGATCAGTTCTGCTCTGGGTAAATAGTTTTAATTTGAATGTATTTAAATATTAACTGATTCCATTGCATTTTCAAATGTTTGCCCCTTTGGGTTTTTGCAGGGACGTCCCGGAGCTGATGGTGCCAGAGGAATGCCAGGAGAACCTGGTGCAAAGGTAAATAATAATGAGACCTGAGGCTTTATTTCAGTCTTGGAACAGGCTAGACAGATTTTATGTAGGTACCACAGGTAGGTAGTTTCAGCCAGGCCAACCCAAAATTCTTGTCTCAAGTGAAAATACTGAGGTTTCAGATAGCTGGGTCAGATGCAAGAGCTGAGAATGAATCATCCATTTAAAATATGGTAATTAATGGTAATTCCTAGTTGTCTGACCTTGAAGGAACTCGATTCTTGCGGCATGATTTCTCTCTCTCTGAGTCAGTTTCTAGTTGCAGAGTATCAGTAATAGTAAAGTCAGTTTTGCAGGAACTGCAAAGTGCAACTAGAATCAAGCTTTTCTTTTCAATGTGAAAATTTTGTTTATAAATACCATAACTACAGCACAGTGAAAAAGCTGTGGCATCTTCCCGTGCTACAATTTGTAGAAATAAATCTTGTGAGTTCGGTCTATATGCTCACCCCGTGTGTTTCATTCAATAACAAAAGTGTACATATAGCCAAGGGTAGAACTTAACTTTTAGGGGGATGGTGCTATTTATTCACACAACTCAAAAGTCATTTACTAAAGCTGTGATTTCTTTTCTAGGGTGACAGAGGATTTGATGGTCTTCCTGGCCTCCCTGGTGACAAAGGTAACCGGGTAAGAAAAAAAATATGTATATTTATACAACACTAAACTAATACTGTCCCCAAAATAATACTTTATTTGTTTAGAAGAGCACTAAGGACTGAGGAGAAAGTTAAAACAGAATGTCAGCTTTTCACACTACACATAATATCTGTACTGTCAGGCAATTTATTCCTCGTGAAACTTTTGAGTAATATCAATCAATAGACAACAAATGTATATATTTAAAATTTAAATATATTTGCAGAATTTAGATCACATCCTCAGCTATGTTTTGCTCTAGTTTTTCGTAGTTCAGGAATTTTCCTGTTGAAACTTAACTCATTGCTCTAAAGGAAACAGTAATAGGGAAAGGAAATTAGCATGAAGTTTCTGTATCAGGAGCATGCCAAATTTTAACCTGCTTAGAAGCTTGCTCAAAAAAATGGATATGAATATTTCAATTGCAAACTGAATTGTTTAGTGGGGCTTATTCCAATAACTGCAGCTTAAAGAGAGGTCACAGTCAAGTCAGATTAGTTAGGAAAATTTTTAGTAATATTTAAAACAACTAAAGTACTTGTTCCTTTTGCCATACAAATCTATGAAGTGAGACTTCATCTTTTGCTACAAAGTGCAGGAATAATCACAGCCAGGGATTTCTGCTTTAGATTATACCCTTAATGTAGGGGCTAACTTACTGAATGTCCCTCCTTTACTGTTGTCCTGGTAAGTGCCATGCACCAAAACAGAAACTGTGGATGGGAATGTCAACAAAACCATTTCCATACCTGCTAAAGCTCAATGACCAAGGAATTGTTACTGCACCCTCACCCTTCAGTGGGTAAGCACAGTTGCGCTTCCTAGAAAACCTCAACGGTGTTGGCTGCTGGACCCTAATGCAGTTCTTTTTAATAGCATCTAAGGATACTCTTTTGAGTTCTATTTGCAATGGGGAAAGAACTTCTGCTGGCACAAAGAATTTCGTTATTCCTCTTTCATAATCCCCTTTTAGGTAAAGAGTGTGAAGCAGTCAGTGCATCCCATGATGGAAGCCCAGTGTGCTCAGCAGGCCAACAGCAGAGGGGGCTCGGCATTAAGCACTTGCCACCCGCACTCGGACAGCTGAGCAGAAATTTGGCCTGAGTTGGGCAATGTGTGTCTGCTTTCCAGCCTGGAATGCTAGATTTGTCTGTGGCACATTCTAAGCCATAAAAAAAATTTTTTTTTTTTTTAAGTATTCACTTTGTTTCATATTTCCTAAATAAATAAATAAATAAATGAATTTCACTCCCCCTCCCTCCCCTAAAAAAAGACCAGAAAAATAAGTTTGGGTTGAAATCTGAAAAATAGTAATGAAATAATGACTTATTTTCATATTTTTTTCATCTCACTATGTAAAAATCAGTACATTCTTACATTTCTATGCAAATCTTCTATAAAAGTATGCTTTGTGGTCCTCGTGAAAGCAGCTCAGTTCAAGGCCAGTTAAGATGGCTGTAGCTTCTGGAGTCATATATAAGTGACAACACCCATTGTAAATGTTCAGTTCTCTTTGGCTTGCAATAATAAACACAGCAAGACAAGTGAAATAGTTCTGTCAAAGTTATACTTCAGCTGTAAAACAATCAGTGCTGGAAACCCATAACTTTAGAGTAGAAGTTTCAGGACTGATTTTAGAATTAGTCATATTGGACATATGAGTTGCCAACTGAATGTCTCTCCTAGGTTATGTCTCTGTCAAACACAAGTTTTCAGACAGGAGTTACTGAATGAGATTCTCTGACTTCAATAGAGAGCAGATCACATCACAGGATGTCATATTTCTTTTAACCTCCAATATCTATGACTGTGAATGTTTCTTATTTAGATTTACTAGATGCAAAACTCTTCTTCAGTATAAAAGCAAGACACTATGTACTTTAGAAAAAGGTCCAAAGAAAAAGAAATTCAGGCTTTAAGAGGACATTTGAAGGGAAGAAATAGAGAACTGAAAAACTGAAAATGCTGATAATGATAGGAAGTTTTGTTCTTACTAAATGGCAAGAACAGGACACTGAATGCACACTTCTAATCTATATCTAAGTACCAAGTGACTGCAAGAAGAGAAAGGCAGCCCTTAAGGGGATGAACTATTTCAAGATGTGAAAGCCTAAGTCAGTCTTCACCTGGATATTAATTGGAAACCAGAGGACAGACCTCTGTCATCTTTCATAAGTGTCATTTAGCACGTAGAAAAACACATTCTCTACCTGCAGATAATGTCGAGTAGTTCCAGAACCTGGGGAAATATAGAAACCGCTGTATTAATTCATCTTGAAGGTATTAGAGAGCAGTTCATAAAATTTCATTTTCTCTTCCATTCTGGGGGAGGACAGAAAGGCACTAGAATAAAGTCCTAACACCCCTAATATTGGGGGATGTGCTCTGGGTGTATGAGGGTTACCTAAAATTCCCTAGGAAAGCTTGGAAGTGTAAAGAACAGAGCCACTGAACAGTGGCTCCATATATCTCTACCAGAATCCGCAGCAGTGGTCAGGCTCCTTGGAGACACTGATAAAATTAAGGCACACAGCATGAATACTTGGGTGTTGTCCAATGCCAGAAGGAAGTCACAGTCTCAAAGCTCGCTGCCCAGAAGGAGGTCAGCCAGTGGTGTTTGAGCTCTGCAGCACACTGGCTCGCTTTAGGAACTGGGAAAGAAAAATAAATCCTACAAGTATGGTCCAGAATCTACTGAGGCTCTGCATATACAGACTTGAAAAGGCCCAGCCTCTGAGGGGGAGTGTGGAAGTCTGGCTGCCTTCCAAAGCCTTAGACAAACCAGCCCCAAGGCTCTCAGTAGCTGGTGCCAGGGTGCGTGGTTCTGAAAGGTGGGTAGCAAATCTCTGTATATTCCTGGGCCCTGAAACTGGTTTCTTAACTTCTGCCCCATGCACACAAATCTCTGTATATTTCTGGGCCCTGAAACTGGTTTCTTAACTTCTGCCCCATGCACACGTCTTATTTTATTGGCAGAAATACATGGTGTAGGGGAGAGGGAAGGTGGTGATGAGACAAAGGAAAATGTGGGTAACACTACCTTTTGTAGGGGTAGCTTGTGTATGTTCTGTGGCCAAAAATCACAGAATCACAGAATATTCAGAATTGGAAGGGACACTCGAGGATCACAAAGTCCAACTCTTGTTACAGGGTGAAATTATACAAACACAAATTACTCATTGTTTCAAAAATTGTCATTTGTTTTTATACCAGTGTAATGAAAGATTTTACTGAGTACTATAACTTACAGATCTGTATCACTGTGTCAAGACATGTTTTGACGCATCAAACTTCAGCTAACATATTTGCTTTCATTTCCCTTCCCATCCATTATTGTTTCCAGCAGCAGAAAGTTTCCAGCAGTTATTTTAATGACTTTCCTTATCCTACAGGGAGACCGTGGCCCACAGGGACCTCCTGGCTTACCTGGTGAAGATGGATCAAGAGTAAGTTGCTATTCTCACAGGAGAATCCAGATTGATTCCTCATATAATGGGAATAAGGTCATGGTACATGTTTGGGCTTTTTCTAAAACTTGTTTTCCTTTTGCACAAAAACAGGGAGAAGATGGGGAAGTTGGACCAAGAGGCCTCCCAGGTGAAGCTGTAAGCAATTCTTTCTTATTCTTCTGTTTCTATTACAAACAAAAGTCACTTTCAGATTTTTTTCCATTCTGTTGACCTGTTCTGAATTCCAGGTATAAAAATTATTGCATGTCTTTGTATATAGAGAATACTGTTTCTGGCTGAAAAGCAAACAAATGGACAGTTTTGTTAGGGTTGAAACACCACTTACAGGATTAGAATTGAGTCAAGGATATATCCAGCTAAGTATATACAACTTCCAGAAGAAACAAATGCTGTTTCTTATCCTATTGTGTAAAATCAGTCACTGCTGTCCTTGATACATCAGAATACAACCAAGCCCCTGTTGTTTTTAAAGGGTTGTCTAAACATCTACTTGTTAGAAAATAAGGACCAGGCTCTTCTCTTGTTTCACACTACCGTGCTTCATTGTGTATTTTACACTTGATTCACAGACAGAATTTCTGCTCCTGTCTGTTGGAATTCTGCAGGTGCTGTCACTGCAGAACAGAGTTCTGCATTGCAGGCAAGAAATCAAGCATCAGAAAGGGGAATTTCACCCTAAATTCTGATCTGCTGCTGCCTACTCACAAAGTACAAAGAAGTTGCTCTGACACAGTCAGTGTCCGTGATTTGTGACTGTATCATACACGAGGAGACTGGAGACTCGGTTCTGCCTACTTTAGCAGCCTGACATGAGTGATGACACAATGATGAAAACTAGTACTCATTCACATAGTAAAAGACCAAAAGATTATGTTATAAAAAAGTCTTCACCTTATTTAGGAGAATAACCACTGATCTTTTGTGAAATTTTTTAGGGGTAAGAGGAATAAATCTGATTTTTGTTTCCATAATGTCTTGTATTTATTGTAATAAAATTATTAGCAATTTTTAATTACTTATTGGATCCTTACTACAGATAAAAGCTTTTTTTTTGCACTTGAATAGTAGTATAGAGCATGACACACCGTCATGTTTTCAAAAGACAGGAATACAAATAGGTATCTTACTCTTCAGGTCAGACCTTCAGGCCAAGACACAGCCGAAATTTTAGTGGAAGATGCTGTGCCAATGTTCTGTACCAGGAAATACAAACAGCACTCTCCCACCTTTCTCTGCAGTGACCATACAGAGGCTAAATCAAAGCTTGCCCTTCCACTGACATCCTGTTCAGACATATGATGTCTTTGAGGAAAATCTGTTACCAGTGAATTTTTGCTTTTTTTCCTTTCTTTCTTCCTAAACACCACACTGCCTTCCTACTCCTTATTCCATTCCTCGGCCACTCCTGCTCACAGGCATCTCTGTTCAGAAAAAAGTCCTGCAGGTGTCAAGAGGTGTTTCTTCTCTTTCAGGGTCCACGGGGTTTGCTGGGCCCCAGAGGAACACCTGGCCCCCCCGGACAACCTGTACGTATGAGCTGTTCTGCATTTGCAGTTTCCAGAGGAAAAAATGGAAGTCCACTGAAAATTGCTCTTGTTATTGTTTGTTGTAGGGCATTGCAGGTATTGATGGACCTTCAGGCCCAAAGGGAAACATGGTGAGTAAGGAAACTGGGAATTAGAAAGATCCTAAGAATGCTTTCCTCATTCTCTCATCCCTGCAACTGTGCCATCACTTCCATTTAATTAAACTTTCCTGTCAAACTATTCAGATTCATTATAATTTTATATGGGAAAGACAAGGCTTCTGTTACTTAGTTTTCAGCCAAAAGGCCTAGCCATGCTTTCTCTCAGGCTCCTTTAGCACCATGGACTCCAGTGCTTAGGTCTTATGTGTGGGCTGTTATTCTCTATTAAAGGAAAGGTCATGATATTCAGTAGCAGGAAAAAATTTCATACTGGAGAGAAAGTTCCTGGTAGACTTTAAAGAGGGAGGAACAAAGATGAGTTTGTACTCCTTTTAGTCCTGACAATGAAGATCTGTAGTGCAGAAATGCAAACCTAATGCCCTACTATTTTTTTGCATGGTAGGGTCCTCAAGGGGAACCAGGACCTCCTGGTCAGCAAGGAATTCCAGGCCCACAAGTAAGTGTAAAATAACTCTCAAGAAATACGGTGTAATGCGCAGCAAATGTTTAATAAATTGAAATTACTAAAAGGTTAGCTTTTCATGTGCAAAACCGATAAAGCTTCGAGGATTTTATAAATAATGCTGCAAATGTGCCGAGGGCAGTGGGAGCAGAGTTTTCAAGCAAGTTTTCAGAGGCATTTTTCATTCAGGAGAAAAATGACTCATTCAGTGTTCCTGGAATGCAGCAGGAATGGCCACACCTGGAGGAGGGTTCTGAATAGGATCTTGTTACAGACCTACTGCCAGCATAGTGGCTTGAGCAAAAGGCTCACACAAAACTCCTGATCTAACTTGTAAGGGGGGGGAAAAAAGCCACTTATATTTGCCAGTGTGTTTAAACAGATTAATGAGGGACCTTTAGTAGGGTGAATGTATGTATATTGTTCTCCCTGGTTTCTCACACTGGTTTCTTTCTCACAGGGGCTTCCTGGTCCTCAAGGTCCTATTGGGCCTCCTGGTGAAAAAGTAAGTTACGGCATTATTTTGTTATTTCACAGTCACTTCTGTGCAACAGCCTTGTCTGTGAGCTTGAGGGCTTTGCTATCTTTTATGGAATAGTAACCTAAATTTAAATATTAAATCTTCCTGAAATCATCAAGTAAATGAATAACCAATGAATAAACAATGGCTTTCCTCTCATGTACAGTCTTTCACTAGCAGAATTTCCTCCCTTTATTTTGGATTAATTCTCTGTTATTAGCTTCAGAATCCCATCTACAATATTAATCAACGTGTACTTGTATGTTACTTAATTTCACAGCAAGCTGTCAAAATTATTTTTATTAATCTGTTCTTTATAACAAAATTTTACCCACTCAAGTCTGATTCTGTTCTGTTTGCAAGGATGATATTGTGACATAGCTCTGCAGTGTAATTGGCATACTGTGGTGACATTTGGTGGCTTTTTCCTCATCTCTTTGCCCATGTTCTTGTGGGTCTTCTGGTCATTTTAAAAATGTCACTATTGATTTTTATGCCAATTTTACTTTTCTCCACTTTTTGCTGAATTCCTGCTCAATTCATTCTTCTTTGATTTTTTTTCCTCTTCACTGTTTACTGTACTTTTTTGGAGAAATTGATGCTTTATACCTGTCAGTGTGCTTAAGTATTACTGTAGCAAAATGGACAAGTTCCACACTATATGCGTGCCCTAGGCTTTCACAAAGGCACACCATGCCCTTCGGCCATGAGCACTGGAGCTCTGTACCCTGCACTCTTTGCCTCTTGAACTTGCTGATAGCTTTCATTGGCAAATCCTTTTATTCCTGGAATTCTAAATAATAGTTCATTTTGTACACTGGAAAACTCTTCCCTGCCTCGTGTTAGGTGTGTGCATGTTTACGGGGTAGTTCCTGAAGCTTGTTCTCAAGCAAGCACTTCATTGAAAACTGTGGGTGATTTGTGTTGGCTAAAGATTGTAAGAACTGGCCTTGCACTTATATATGGCACGATAGTGTCATTCTGGATTTAGTTTTGTTATATTTTTGGTTTATCCCTGATATCCATATCAGAGGATTTAGGTATAACTGCATTTTATATCCTTAGCTCTTAGGGTCACATGTGTTGGACATGTTTGCTATTGTTTTTAAGATGTCTGTTACTGCATTTAGGGACCGCAAGGCAAACCCGGCCTTCCTGGCCTTCCCGGTTCTGATGGGCCTCCTGTAAGTAAACCAATATTTAATCCCTTGAATGTTTAAATACTTTTAGCAAGTGATAAATACTTCTGGATACCTGTGTTGCAAAAACAAAATGGAGGGGGAAAACAGTGTTAGTCCTGGTTGGCAACAGCATTATAAAATTCATCTGAAGCTCCTGTATCATTTGAGCTGTTAAAAATCAGAGAATTACATTCTTGAAGCAGCTGCTAAAAACATTTGTGGGCTTTTAAAATGTGGTCCCAGATGATGAAATGCATCTGCAACATCTTCAGGGATGTGTAAATAACCTACTAACGCACAAAGGGCCAGATACTGTTCCACTGTAGTCCTACCGTGGCAGCATGGAGAGCAAGTCACCTGTAAAAGTGCTCACCACTTGTTCTCTGAGGAAACTTGGAATAGACTCGATCTTTCTCAGCCTCCTGACTTAAGGTGCATATTATGTGTTTGGGATGCTTCTTGCATCGTCTAAACAGGCCACACCTAAGCCACGCTTTGTGACCACCAAGGAATTCAGCTTCACTCTGAGGCTGCATTTACTCGTGAACAGAGAGTGTAACCACCTGAGTAGCACAGCTTGGGGATTCAGCTTAAATGGAATCATTGGCCATAATGGCATGCCCATAGACTTGTTTTCTTGTAGCAAAAACTTAATCTTTTTATACCACCAAGAGCCATTAGACAATGCTGTGTCTGAGACCTTGTCTATCCTCCCCATGCAATTGTCCCTTACAGTTTTTCCTTTAGGTGAAATCTGCATTTCTTAAACCTGACCTTCAGCAAGGTTTAACAAGATCACTGTAAATATATTGTAAACTGTACGCAGGGTTCTCACAATCTGCTCTTTTACTTGCCAAAGTACTATTTTAATGGCGAATGTTGAGCGTGCAATGATAGTCCAGCTGAGGGTCTGTATCTTGAATCATTGTCTAAACATTTGAATGTTTCCCCTTATCCTTTTCAGTATGCTGGAAACAATGTTAAAATTTCCAAACACAAGCGTTAGTTATCATCTGCATCTTGTTAAACCTTAAAAGCAGGGGAGAAAGGCTGTGAGAGAGGAAATGAGGTGCCAGCACAGGCCTGTACCTGAAACACACCCAGGCTGTGCTGGGTTGATCCAAGCACCCACCTGCTCACTGGCTCGCTCCTCCCACAGCAGGGTAGGGCAGAGAATCACAAGGTCAAAAACAAGAAAACTCGTGGGCTGAGGTAAGAACAGCTTAAGTGGGACAGAGCTATGCAGCAAACAAAGCAAAAGAAGGGATTCATTCACTATTCCCAAACTTCAGGCAGATGGCCAGCCTGAAGCTGGGAAGTTGGGCTGCAGCACATGTAAGGGTTGCTTGCAAAGACTGACACCATGATGGGTTATGAATGCCCTCCTTCCTTCTGCCTTCCCTGAGCTTTTATTACTGAGTGACATCAGGTGCTACGGAATATTTCCCTGCTCAATTTGCGACCGTGTCCCAGCTGTGTCCCCTCACAGCTCCTTGCCCACCTGCAGCCTAGTCACAATTATCTGTTAATCTTTAGTTTCATGAAATTGCCTTTAAAATTTGGACATTTTAGTGCAAATATTGTAAGAAAGAAAAACAGTGGATTGGCTGATGTTTTGAGTGCTGTAGTATGTGTCAGTCAGTGATACAGAGCAAAGTCGGAGATGTAAATTTATTTTGTTTTAAAAGCAAGTCACAGTTTAGAACAAAGACATAGAATGTTGAAGCTAAATCAGCCTTCTATTGAATCTTTTGATATATTCTGTAATTTAAAAAATATTTTTAGGAATGTTTTCATGCTGTATTATAAATCACCCTTGCTTCAAAGTCAGCATTGAGGGTCTCTTGCATTAAAAGCCTCTTACTGCTGAAACATCAACTAAACAGAAGGATTGGTTTTTTATTCCTGAAAATATTGACATGAATGCAACTACTGTCCACCTTTTTCCTTTGTTATGTAAATGAAATTGGTATTGAAAGTAAAACCTTTCCTCAAAATTTTGCGTGTCTGTTCTAATACAGAAGAAATGTGATTAATGACCTGAAATCCAACATTTAAATAATTGTATTTTTATAATAAAATATCACTACTTAAAAATTACTGCTTTTCAAATCAGATACATTTATCTTAAATCAGGGTCATCCTGGCAAAGAGGGTCAGTCTGGAGATAAAGGTGCATTGGTGAGTTTTAAAACTTTTCCATTTATTTACAATGATTTCAAGAAAACTTTTGGTAGTTTTTCATGTTTGTGACATGTTTGTTGCTACAAAAACTATTTAAGAAGATAATAGAAAACCCATGATCCATTCAAAGCATCTTTCTGCAGACAAACATATATATTCCAAATATTAAAGATTGTAAATAATATAAAAATTATTCTTTTAAAGTAAACCTCATCTTGGAGTTGGCAGAGTGGCAATGAGAAGTTGCATGCCCTTCAGACAAATAAGCTGCAGATATTTTGAGTTTCCAATTCTGTTTTATGGCGTACTCACAAAAGTTGTTCAGAACCTGTTTTTTTGAAGGTTTAAAAATGCATGCAGAGACCTTGCATTTTTTAGGTCATCTTCAACTTTGTGTCGGTGTAAAGTGGTTTGCTTTTTTTTTTCTTAGGAAACCCTGATGGGCCTTGGAGCTCCTTAAAGTGTTTTGCTTACTCAGTATTGACCCTTATTTATCCAGAATAAATAATAATCCCTTTATAGCACCTGAATTCAGTTTCAGTTTTCAGGGTCAATACTAAAAGCTTGTGTCCTAGATGACAGGAAGAGTGAATTAATAGGACATTGCAGAAAGTACAGCACACCTGACATCAGCATATTATATTTGTCAAAAGTGTTGTTATCTGTAAAAGATTTGTAAATTTCATCCTTGTTTCTTAAGAAAATAAAGATTACACACGGCATTTATGTTTTGAAAGTACAGGAGTGTGGCCGTCTGTCAGTTGTTTATGTCTTTTGAATTTACTGATCAATTTCAGCCAAATTTAATAGAACGTTCAGTTTCTCAGGGATGTTAACAGTCCAAAGGTTTTGTGAAAAGACACACTGGAGAGAGGAAAAAGACCTTATCCATGTCCCCATTAGTAAAAGATTTTGTTATCTGTCCATCTCAGATACCAGAGAATCAAGAGAGCAACTCGGCCTCAGACAGAGCTATCATGTATCCAGGCTTCCTTGCTTCCACCCTTCACAGAACTCAGTTTCTCTAGGCCCTGCCATCAGATTGCACAGTATCCAAGTTGAGCATCTTTAAAATACTCAGCAGAATGTAACTAACAGAATCCAGGCACCAGTCAGTATTGATAGCACCATGAGCCTTTTAGCTTCCAGCCTTGGGATATCTTTTTTGTTCTGATTTTTATTTTTCCCGTTATTTTGGTCTCTATTTTTGACTTGTGTCATCACCATAAGTAGGATATGAATTTTTTCCAATAGAACACCTCTGGTTTCTAGTTGGCATTTTTTTGTTTGTTTCTGATTGTTCCTTTTTACACTTACCGTTGTTTCAGGCAATTTAAATTATGGGTAGATGCTTCCCAAATATACAAGTTAGATCCAAGTTCATAATTCTATTAATAGTTTGTAGTGACATTGAAATGTGCTTTGTAATGCCTTAACTTTTCTTAGTGGCAGGCAGCCCAGTGTTATTTTGCTGTCTCATACATTTTAGTGAAAGAATAAGGATTAGATTCTGAAGAGAACTGCTTGCTAACCAAAAACCGTACAAACAAAGGTTCTTTGCTTCCATATATTTTAGGGGCCTCCAGGTCCTCAGGGTCCAATTGGATATCCAGGCCCTCGTGGTGTAAAGGTAAGATAGAGTTATTGCATTCCTCCCCTCACCCCTTTTGAATATGTGCGTGTGGGTAATTCTTTATATCCATCCTTTAGGGTGCTGATGGTGTACGAGGACTCAAGGGATCCAAAGGTGAAAAGGTAAATCTGACTGCAGTTAATTCTTTTCCCCTTTTACACTGCAAGATCGACTGCCTCCTTCACTGCAGTGTGCTTTATCTCACAGCAGTGAGCGTATTTTTGCCTTTCCCTAAGGACATACCAAGCCCAATTCCTAAATCAGTGACCTCCATGGTTATTTACACTGGTACAAAGTGAATAGAAAACCTTTGGTTGTTAGAATGGTTTTCAATCCTCTTTGGACCAGTTTAACTAACTTCTCTCTAAAGTGGCCTTAAGCAGAGAATTAGACATCTCCTCTCTTGTTAGCAGATACCAGAGTGCTTATTGAGAAGCTGGTGCATCAGAGAGATTTGTGGTGACAATGCTGCTTTTTATCTGCTTTGACAGAGCCATAAGATAGATCTGTATTTTTCATGTACATCATGCCATGGCTTTCTAGGCTCAAGGTATTTTGTCCCAGCTCTTTGTCTTTGCCAAAGTGATGGACAGCCCCAGTCAGATCCGTATACATGAATGCGAAGAAAGCTCTTCTTTTCCCCGATGCCATTAATTCTGTGTGTAGAGCTCTTACCAGGGCAAACACCAACCACTGCTGTGATCTGTGCTGACTCCTGATGGTCTGCGGTGGCTGAAACTGCAGCCAGTGGTGGTTTAAATTCGCACTTCATTCAGCACTCAAAGTAAGAGACACACAACAGACACCATCAGTCACACCTCCTGACCACACAGGAAAATTCACTCTTGTGGCTCTGGAGGCTGCTATATGTGTATACAGGTATATAGATATTTATAGATATTTCTAAAGCAGAGGACTCAATCTTGCCAAAAAGACTTGATTCAGAATTTGGCTCAGATGCCAAGAGATGCTGTTCATTTTCAAGGCTTCCTATACCACAGTTTTTCTGGTCTGCACGTTCATTTTAGAGTTGCTCATTAAATTTAAGCTGAAAAAGAGTGTGTTTAACATCCGTGGAGACTGGACAGTTCAAAAACCCAGCTTTTTCATGTGCCTTATTGGATGATTAATATGCAGCTTGGACAAAATACAGGACTTGTATATAAATACATTTAATATATTTGAGTATATATGTATGTGTGTATATCAATGAATCTGTGTATTTCGATGAATACTTATTAGCATAATATCCACAATACTTCTGTGTTCCTAAAATTGATCTCTCAGTTGCAGTAAGACAGTGAATTCTCTACAGTCACACAAAGATATTTCATAGTTTGTTCTCTCAGTGCTTTAAGGGTGTGTCCACTGGCCTTTTTTACTGAAATGGTTCATCTGCCATTCCATGGGGGAAAGCACCACAAGAGAACAGAATAAACAAACTTATCATTCAGGAAAGCCTCCAGAGATCTGGAATGGTCCAGGGATATCAGAGGAGGCCTATCTCTGTACTGACCAGTAAATGTGACCAGAACTCCTTAGCGATTCTACTTTTTGTTAACAGCAGAAGAGGAAATAGAGCATTGAGCTCTCTCCTACTACACACAATAAAATCAGCCTCTTGTAGATCTCAATAGCTGGAACCTCACTGTGAAAGCTGAAGAAGAGTTTCAGTTCATTTGGCAGCCATTTGGTCAGTAGCTGGCACGTGGTCAGTCCTTGCTGACGTGTTGCTAAGGGTTCTCATGTAATTATTACTGTCCACGGCCATAACTGAGCAACTTTTACAACTATAGCTTTTTGGATGTCTGCCTTTTTCATTTCTTTCTAAATTTTAAGAAAAGCCACCTTAAAATTTTAATTTATTCAATATAAGATGACCACATGAAACTTTGTTTCACCATTTAGAAAGCATGGGAAATGTGCTTTTAGACTGGTTTTTAGTATATTTTTTTTCAATGAATCACAGTGTCACCTCTTTTGGTTTTTTTTTAACATGAACACATTTTATTGAGAAACTATATTTGCTTGTTGATTTGTTTTTCTTTTTTTTTTAACTTTTGATGCCTCCTTGCCTATTTTGAGCTGTTTACCACTAGCAGATCTATTTCCATCACCCTTTCTAGGGTTATTTGTTGCACGCACTGTGACTACTTCCAAATTCAAAATGGCTTTAGCCCTGCAGTCCATCTCACTTGTTGATCAGGGAGAAGATAAGAAAACTTCTGTGAGCCCAGGAATGCAAAAAGCAAACTTCTTTTTCAGTGTGAGGATTAAATACAAAACTTTCTTGCTTCTTTTTGTTTTGGTTTTTTTTCAGTAACACAGAGCACACTGCCACTCTCTCCTGGCTTTATTGACAGTCCAAATATTGCTCAGATTTGAAATCAGCAATATTACTTTAGCATATAAAAAAACCAATGGCATCATAACAAAATATTTTACTGTGTTCTTACTCATCACAAAGCCCTTTGCTGCCATGTTACAAGTAAGTATCAGGTGAAAATGGAGTCAACAACCTTCGTTGCCTGGGTTTTGGAACAGGATTTTCATGATGAGTTAGTCTCAAAGAGAGAACCAAAGGCTGAGCAGTTTATGCAGGAGCAAGACATAAACAACTCTGCTGCAGACATCTGGAGATTTCTGCTTGTGTCTGAACTAAGTCACACAGGTGTAAATGAAACTTGTCTGAGTACTGTCTGCTTGTACCACAGCACGAAGACCTATTCAATTGCTTGGAGTGAATTCTCTGCCAGAATTCTCTGTCAGAATTTGCTAGGTAGTAAATAAATAACTCTTCCTAGAAACAGCAATAATGTGCACCTCTTTTGCCACCCTGTACGGATTCAGTCTTAATGTTCATTTGTTTTCTACTTTCTTACAATCACTTCAGCCAATGAGAGTAGGCAGGGCTGAGCCTTGCTGGATATCGAACTGCTGTATAGAAATGACTGCTTCTTCTCAGTTATGAAAACTATTATGTCTTTTGTTACTAATTTTTTTATTTCATTGAATGGATGACTGTGTGAATGATAATCAAAAACAAGAGTCAAGAAAGGACTTCGCAAGATAATTTATGTTAAAACAAACAAAAAAAGACATTGTTTCTACCTTTAAATAGATTTTTGAGCAGCTGTTATTAAGAATTTTCAAACTAGAAGTCCATTTTGTGTAGTGCACTGGTATATTTTCTATAAAACAGTAGTAGCCAGATTAGATCTTCTGGTGTCTGGAGTTCCCACTTTATCTATGCAAGTTATTTTAGTCTGTAATGAATGTATTTTCTTATCCTTTTTGTAGGGGAAAAAAAGGTTCCTCTACATTACTTAGTCTTTACATGGATTTCTGTCTTTTTTAGGGTGAAGATGGTTTTCCAGGATTTAAAGGTGACATGGGTCTTAAAGGTGACCGGGTAAGCATTTGTTCATAGCCTATATGTTCTTAAAAGTTTAAATGTTATTATTTTGAAAGCATCACTGAGGTGAACAAATATATTTAAACCAAAAATAAAATTAAGGCTAGTATCTTAAATTATTTCTATTCCCTGTGCATGCACAAATTTGAGCCAGAGTTACAGTTCTTGTAAATCAACAATGACACAGTCCTAAAGAGGAAGAGAACGTCTGTCTTGAACATCTTTTTCACTAAGCTTCTTCCTAGGGAATCTCCTTTTCCACATTCCAAGATCTCCAGTATTTGCCTGAGGAAAATCTTATCTACCTGAGGAAAAAATTATCTACCTAGGATATAGATGTTTCCATTCCAACCCAACATGTTGCAAATCTCTTCCAAAATGTTTATAAAGCCCAATGGGCAATTCCTTCCTTCCACAGCAAGTGCTGGGGAGGTTTTAAAAAACCTTCCCATGAGAGGCTCCTGGCCATAAATAAATGTGAAGCTGGAATCCACATATAAAGACAATTTTCGTTCTGTAGACTGCCAGAGTGCCTTCACAAGAATTTAGCAAAGGGAAAATAAGAACACACAGTTTCCAAATGCATCTGTCTTCAGGCAAGACAACTAAGATCTAACACTTGTGAAAGTAATATTCAGTGCCTAATTTACATATATTTGCATTCATATAATGAACATAAGCAGTGGTATTTTCCTAATAGGAAACTAGGCAGGGCTTACGGCAGCCTGATCTGTTTGGAGATGTCCCTGTGCACTGCAGGAAGCCTGGATGACCTTTAAAAGTTCCTTCTAACCCAAACTATTCCATGATTCTATTCTCTATTTAGATTTACTGAACACTTATTTTCAAGTAATTGTAGGTAACCTTTCCAATATATGCATGAAGGCAATTGTTCCGTATTTATAAGGTGATGTATTTCAGGGAGAAATTGGTCAGCCGGGTCCTCGAGGAGAAGATGGTCCTGAAGGTCCAAAAGGTCGAGCAGGTCCATCTGGGGACCCAGGTGCTGCTGGTCCAGCCGGGGAGAAGGTCAGTAGCCACAAACCAACATGACCATGCCATTGCCTCATAAATGGATGGAGCCCATCCTCTCCATCACTAAAAACCAAGCGTTCATAGCTGCAAAATCTTTAGCTGCTTACCAGTATTTTCTGTGGCACTGCTGCAGCACACCCCTGGAGCTCCCGTTTGGTGAAGGATTGGGAATCATTATCTTGTAAGTATGCCAAGAGGCATTGGAGTCCTTCACCGGTGCATAAGGCAACTCCATTCTTGTCCCAAATTACACACAGTGCATGCCAGCTGTGGAAAACACAGTGCAAAGAAAATGGCTGGGCACAAAGGAGGATAAAGGTGCTGCTGAGGAGTGGATTAAGACTGAGTCATGTTAAAACATGTTGTGATATGGGAATTGTTTTAAATGAAAAACATTTCCTGAGTAAAAATCCGAAATGGAGTTGGCAAAAAGGGAACGGGGTTGTTAAGAGGGAGGACTGAAAAAAGGATGGTGGAAAAAGAGAGATCAAGGACAAAGTACAAGTCTCTGTAGAATCCTGGCCTCCACAAAAACCATTTGAGTTTGGTGGAAAGGGTGGAAAGGAGGCTGAGAAATGTGTGTGCAGCTACTGTATTTCACTGTGTGGCAGAATCACAAAGGAAAGGTGATTTCAGCAGTGGTAATTTAAATAACTGGAGAAGTATGATAATATAAAATAAAGTAAAAATAATGATTCAAAACATATAAGCTAAATATCACTAAAGTGAGAAGATGCTGATGAAAATACTTCCCTTTAAATTTTTTGATGAACAATAGCTTCAATTCTAGTTCTCTCTCAAAAAAAAAAAAAAAAGGACAGAGGGTGCAGAAACCAAATCAAAACAAAACAAACCTTTTTTTTTTAATAGTTGGTAGTTTATAAATATAAATTTGAGCTATTTTTGGCTCTTTTTATTCAAATTATTCACTATGAATATAGGTTTTCAAGCATTTCTTCTTCACTGTGACATATTTGGGACTGTCACAGTATCACAAGTCTAGAATCTGCAGTCCTAAATATCAGAAGATATTTGAAAAAATTGTTGTGTTGATAACAGTATTATCTGGCCGTGGAATTTTAGATCCACAGTTTTCCCTTTTCTACAAATATTTATAGCTTTTCTTGCCCACTGGAAGGCACCCATCTTCTGTGAATATTCTAAGGATACTTGGCCAGAATGGAATGGGTCGGAGAGGAATTCTGTGGGGTTGGTCCTTATTGTTTATTTTAGTGCAAAAACTAGAGTACTCATTGTGAACTTTTAGATCTTCCCACATAGTTTGGAAAATTTGTAAGATCAGATAGAAATGTCTTGTCCTCTTGTCATTCCTATGATGTATTTAACGCAAAGGCACTACTCTTGTAAGGAAAGCAATGAAATTACTGGAGTAGTCTCTTATTCTCTATGTTCAGCTGATTCCATGATAAGAAAACTCTCTTTACCCAGCAGAGCTAAAGATGGATTTGCTTAGTTAATACAGTCTCAAGTAGGGTGCCAGAAAAATTAAGGAACCTATCAGGAAGCAGTTTATAGCAAAAAAAA
>VZRN01005387.1:610212-663848 GCA_013397935.1 Dasyornis broadbenti
CTGTGTTCACACTCACAACCTGGGCAACTGGGCTTGCTTACTCATAAAATTAGGGACAAAATTTTCCATTAATTTGGCAAGAGTTTGATGTGCTGTCACGCTGCAAAACATTTAAATCCCTGCAATTCCACCTTGTTTCAGGGTGGCAAATAAAATTGTTCTTCAATAATGTCTCACCAGACACATGCACTTACATGAATATGATAATACAAAACATATTTATTTATGTGCTGTATTTTTTACCAACAGATATTTTTGGGAAAATTTCCTTCCCCATACACGTTTCTCCTTCCTATTTTACCTTAGCTAAGGTTACTGCAGAGTGCCATATGATACTTTATAGTCATCTTTTCCATTGAGATCTTCTCCAAAACTTGATATTCTAGAACGCAGACAGATTCTTCCCCAGAGTTCCCATCTTTCGAAGTCTGAAACTGCTTTCCCTTGCCGTTGAAAGTGGCAAACCATCACTCATCCTCTAGAGGTCTAAAGAGACCAGCTCAGTGGAGTAGGCGACTGTATTTCATTTCTAGGAATGGCTGATGTCAGTGCTGATCAGTCTTTTCTGAACACAGCGAGTTGGTAATGTTTGTTGACAAATCCACGGTCAGCAAACAATCAGTGGGGTATAATTTATCATAGTCTTGGTTTAGAACTGTTCAAGAAAAAAATTGATTCTTTAAATGCCTATTCATGAAATGTCAGCCGTCACACAGTACAAATTAAAAATAATTTCTTCTCACTTAAACTTATTAACACCCTGATTTCTTCGAGAGTATTAACTGTTTAATGATCTCAGCCCCATGGCACTGTATGGCACTTCATGGGGAAAAAAAAACTGCAGAAGTATTGGTTTCTCTGGATTCATTAACTGGAATGAGATTTTTTTATTTAAGTTTGGGGCACTAAGCCCACTGCTGATTAATTGTAAAAATGAGAAATTGATTTAATTTAATATTACGTTCCACGGCGTATCATCACTGTATATTGTGGGAAAATTATTTTGTTTAGAAGCTTGCTGAACCGCTAAGGAGGATAAAGTAAAACTTAACACTGCCTTCTCATTGCAGGGTAAGCTCGGTGTGCCTGGATTGCCAGGATATCCAGGAAGACAAGGCCCAAAGGTGAGCTGTAAATGCGCTGTAAATGAGCTGCGTAGTGAGTGTTTCGACACTGGTCACAGGCAGTTATTTCATTTCTCTCTTTGGGGAAGCAGGGTGTAGATATCAGAGAAAGGGCCATTTTTCTCATTTTCTTTCCTCACAATGATATTCTGAAGTTAAATCTTTTATAATGTGGGCTTCCTTATGTCAGGCTCTTTGTGGAACACTGTCTCTCCTCTCCTTAATATACTTCCCTTTACCGTCTTCTCATGACTTGTATTGTGCCAGCATCAGACTGGCGTGCACTAAACACTTGGAAAATGAAGGAATTGCTGATATTCTTGAAAGAGAATAGGCACTGTTTTGACCAATAAAGGGATGCTGATAGTGCTGGGAATTTTCAGTGTGGTACAAGGATTCCATTTGTATCATTACTGCTTCTTCCACGGAATAAGCCATATTTCTTTGACTTATATAATTTACAATTTTCATCATGTTTTCCTTTAGTTTCTTATAAGTCAAACAAAACACAACCCTTAGTTAATTTATGTGCCTGTATTTATCCCTCAGCTATCTTATATATTTGGATTGCAATAGAGAACCACACAGGGGGCTTCTGGTTTAGAACATTTTTATGAAACATATTTCTATCAAGTTCATCCTAACACATCTTTAGGAAATGGGCATGCCAAATTAATTGCAAGATCTCTTTTCTGAGATGAGAAAGAAAAAAGATGGGAAAAAAGCAGCGTAGTTCTACAGACATTTCCCTGTGTAGAGGAGACCATTAGAGAGACGTTGTAGCTCCAGAGCCTCTCAAAGAAGACGTATCTGGGTAAATACCACAAGTAAAAGAATCTCTTACCCCTCCTACACAACTGATCAATCGACCTGCAGTCAAATCCTCAATTCTGCTCTACTTTGCATCTGTTTTACACAATTTCCTGACTGGCTAAGCAAAGTGTTTTTCTGACTCTGCCCTATACTTTGAGCCTTTTCAGTCAAGTGAATGAACTATCTGAAGAATGTTTATTCATTGAACACTGTGTTAGTGAAAAATACTAAAACTATTATGGAAAGTATTCATGAAAACTATTCACCTTGAAGGACACAGGGGTTTTTGCTTCATTTTCTTAACTCAAAATGTCTGAGGTTTCTGTCTCATTGTTCTCCTTTAGAACTGTCTTTTGAAAAATCTCAGATAAAAGAGTTTTACATTATTTAGTTCTAAGGACAAAAATGATGTAACATTTTCAATAAAAGTTGATTGATTCTTTTTTCAACAAAGACTTGATCAAGGCTTTCCTTGCATTAAATTTTTATCATATTAAAATTGAAAATAGTTCTCAAGTTGCGTTCACTGTTTGCTCTTCTAATTTGTTGCTTAAATTTCCAAGAAAGACTAATGGCAGCTACAATACAAAACTCACTAGAGACTTCTTTGGAAACTGATTCACAGGCCAGTTCAAATTAACAAAAGGGAGTGAGAAAAAAAGCGGCAGAAAAATATATCAACTATGTAAAACAAATAGGAAATCTTGTCCTTGTCAAGAAAGTTGACATCGTTCTTTTTGTTGATACTTATTTGCTTTTCATTAATTTTTTTTTAAGAATTGTTCTTAAAAATTGTTCTGCCTTTAGCTGATAATTGTCACTGCTTTTTTTTTTTTTTTTTTTCCTCCAATCTAGTCCCTCTTGATTAGCACAGTTGCAGAAATTACTGTACATGTAGGATACAACCAAGTCATGACTATTCCTGCCCCATCAGTTGGTCTGGTTTTTTCCAGCCTTTTAATTTTAAAGAACATGTTTGGGCTTCAAAGACTTGAATTTTCAGTTTTATTCTTATACAAAGTTGTAACCAGTGAAGAATTTAGAAGTAAGAAAGCAAATGAAAGGAAAAGGAATCTAAAAGGAAAGGGAAGGAAGAAAAATATTACTTTTCTCCCACCAGTCAATATCAGTAAGGGTTTCATTAGAGTCTGTGTTAGTGGAGTTGTACTGCCCCTAAGTCTTTTATGGATAATTGGAATGATTATATAAAACAAGATTCATTAGAGGAAAAACATGAGTAAGAACAAGAGGAAAAAAATGGAAAAAAATTAATAATATTTCAAAGAAGAGCACCAAGAAATTATATTTTAGGTTTTCATAATACACATTCTGTTTGCTACAAAAATGGTAATAACAAGCTGCACAGACATAGGTGACTTATGACAGCACAGAGTCTGGCTACCAAATTTTAGTGGCTGACCAAACCAAACCCTCTCTTCTTTTTCATCCCCAAACAGTTAAAAGTATATTTTATCATGTCTATCACCTCTTTGATCCCCAATTTCTTACGAAAAATTAACACCTTGGCAGGTACACGCTGCTGTCCCACTGAACCCGTATGCCAGAAGCAAAGAAGAAAATGCTACTGTTTCCATTAGGCTGGGCAGTTAGCAGAAGGAAAAGGGAGAAAAAGAGAAGGAGGAATAAAGCTGGGAGCAGTTTTAAATCAGATAATCTCATAAATTCTGCTTATGTATGAGTTGCGTATATCAGTTAAATGAAAGTGTCCAGTGGTTGGTTTACAGAGAATAAAACACTTTAAGTATTTAATTTAGTGAATAGAGGATGTGACGAAATCCTACAGTTTTTTCCAAATTGTTTTTTAAAATAATTATTTTACTGTGAGGCAACAAGGCCTTGTTTATCTGTCTTCATTATGATACAGTTATTTCGAGTGGGCTGTTACTAATTATTGCTTTCCTACTTTAAAAAATGGTGCAGATTTAATGAATATTTTATTGCCTAATAAGATGACAAATAATGTCCATTCTATACATTGATTTTTTTTTTTTAATGCATTCTGGACTCGAAGCATTATGGTAAGTTTATTTACAGCTTTCATAAGTTCATTCACAGCTGTGACACTTGCAAGTTTGACATGTACAATGTGCACGATTTTGGAGTTGTGCTTTATGTGTCAATTAAATGTTGGCTGTCCTGTTGTTTTGCTGTTGGTACCCTCTGACATTGCATCGATTTCTTCCATAGGGCTCAACTGGTTTCCCAGGGTTTCCGGGTTCCAATGGAGAGAAAGGTGCAAGGGTATGATAATTCATTCTTGCATAACACCTAATTAACGTTTAAAGTTCGACGCTGTGGGAACTCACTGAAACCTAAGGATACAAATTGCTACTGAGGCACTATTTGTCCTTCTTTAAGGTATTAATCTAAATATGCAAGAACTTGGACACCTGGCTGCACATACTGCCATAATTATGTAATTTGAAAAAGAGGGGGACAAAAATCACCTTTGCTGAAGGGTTTGGGGGTTTTTTTGGGCAGTATAGCTGAGTGAGTTGGCAAGAGCTATTTCCTGTATCCCATGAATTATCCTGCTACCATGCAATTTACCCTCAAGGAAATTCAACTTGTATTTCATAAATATTCTGACTCGCCATAAGGGGGTTTTTTATAGGCTTAGCTTCAAAAAGGCAAAATATACCAGGCAAGATGAAGAACATGTACTATTACATATATTAAAGAAATGTAAAATTACATTGCTGCTTTGTCTGCTTGAAGCAGATGAGGGGAAATCTGTTACGCATGTTCTTCAAACTGCAACAATAAAAAATGGATTAGAGAGAAGGTGACTGTGCTGTTGTCTCTAAAGCTCAATTGAACATAGCAGGATATGTTAGAAAGATGGTGAAATTAAGAGATGAGTCAGAATTCATAGCTGATAGCAACATCAAGTCAAACAGATAACATATTATTATTCTTAAAAGCAGAAAATCATTATTTTAAGATTAAATATATGAAATCCAATAGCAGCTGAATTACTTATATATTATTTAAATAGTTGTATTATTTTAGCTAAGATAAAGATATGTTGCTGTGTGCAGGCACAAGCAATAAAGCAATGCTCAGCTCATCTGTGTTTTGCAAAAATGAGACAACTGTTAACAAAGACAGCAGATTGAAAAAAAAAGCAAAATGATAGGCTCAAACAACAGACTTAAAATTATGAAAATCTAGTTAAATTGATCTGTTTTCAGGCCTTCATAAATCTTTCAGTTCAGTTAAGGTTTTAACCACGTAATTAAATACCATGCTTGTATACTTATGCTGATCATCAATGAGACCCTAACTGCAGGTTTTGTAATGAGAATCAGGTATTATTGTAAATCTTGCCTACAGGGTTATCATTGTGTTTTGTGCTGCCACACAGGAAAGACAGTCCCTGTCCTTGAGAGGATCACAGGCTGTGTAGCATTTCAAAAAACAACACATAATTTTTATTCTGATAGGTGAAATAAAACCAACAGGAAAAAAAAAAAGAGAAAAAAAACTTGTCAAGGAAACAGGTGTGGGCATTTAATTGGTTTCCAATAAAAACAAGCTTTGTGCTAAAACATCTCTGATGATTTTTTTGTTGCTGTTTTGTTTACCTCAGAGATTAGAAAGTGCCAGCCATCAGGTTCTTTCTTCTACCTGAAGAATACTCTCTTGAATTTTAAGATTCTTTGCATTACAATGCACAGCAATTTCAGAGCAGAACCTAAAGAAAAAAATCCCATTGAGTACGATTAGGAGATATATTAAAGCAAAAAATTAAGGGCTGGTATTCTGGCAAGTTCTGTATCTCTGTCAAGTGTGCATAATTTTGGTAGGTATTACAGACCCCATTTCTGTTGTAAATGAAGAGAGGCTTGCCCTTTCCTCTCCCCATTAACCTGTGGGGCTCTCCACAGGAACCCCTGAACTTTGTCTTTAAGGCTGTGATGACATTGGCCGTGATGCCAAGGCCTTTAGGCTACTGCAGAGGGACTCTGCTTGTTGTGTGCCACCTTCAGTCCTATTTTAATGTGGTTTAAAATGTTCTAGTGCCTCTGAGAGAATTTGACTCTCAGGCTAATTTCGTGCATGTAGCCACAAGTCCCAGTGAACTCAGAAAGAGAATCAATTTTATCAAGGACTATGATTCTGCAAATTGAAATGCAAAGTAGATAGTTAAAGGTAAAATAACATTTAAACTGAAGGGAGTTGCACTCTGCCTCCACTTCAGTAAAAAAAAGTTTATCTCACAAATAGAGTGCTAAGATGATTTCTGTGAACTTTTCTTTACAGGGATTGCATGGCAAACCAGGCCCCAGAGGACAGCGAGGACCGACAGTAAGTTCTTTTGATTTGCAATTTAGAAGCTTTCCTATATAAATTGCCTCCATTATACCGTGAGGAATTATTTTTATTAGATTATAGCATCCAATATTTATCAAGTGCATCTGTGTTAAATTGACAGGGTCCAAGAGGCTCAAGAGGTCCCAGAGGTCCCACTGGTAAACCAGGTCCAAAGGTAATTGTCAAGCACGCTGTATAGATTGGCTACAGGCTGTTTCTTTTAAATAAATGTAAATCCTTGAACGTATTGTCTTTCCTTTCCAGGGCACTTCAGGCAATGATGGTCCTCCTGGCCCACCAGGAGAAAGGGTATGTGAAAGCTCTCTTTGTACTTGTGTTTCCCACTCTATAGGAGCGTGATTTTAACGTGGGAGGGTTGTTTTATTTTCAATTCTCCCTCTCATATCTTTGTGCTCCTTTGACCAGAGTAACCAGAACTAACAACACCTCCGTTCCAGCGATGCTTTTTACAAAGTTACGAAAAGGGTGGCTGAAGTTTGCTGAAAGCTTCTTCCATCTGCAGTTCAGCTCTGTACGTACAGGACTCAGAGAGCACAGACACACTTCGTGTCACATCCATGCACTTTGTATACATCCATGTGAATTACAGGTGTACTCAGCACCTTAGGCTCTTCAGAATTCCCCACTTACTGCAGTTTACTGCCTGTTTCTTGGATTTCCAAACACTCAAGCCGCTTCCAGAAGATTCTGTGTTGAAGCAGCTGAGTTGTTTGTCCTGATCAGCTAAGAACTCCCTTCAACCCATTTTCTGCATGCTTCAGAAATCCTATTGTTCTCTCTAAAACAAAATTTTCTGCTTGCTATTATCTTACCAATCAATACACCAGTCCAGTACACAGTCAGCTCATTGCACAGCAGAATACAGAAAAAGAGTATTAATAAATCAACATTGTAATGGCAGCACTCGCAAACCAAGTCAGCTTAAGTGGATGAGCTTTCTGTCAAAGTATTTTTGCAAAGCTTACGAAACTTTTCTTCTGTAGTCATATTTCATTAATCTGCTAACATTTTTCATACAGGAGGCCTAAAGATCTTCTCCCAGTATCCACCCCCAGGTCCCAGTGTTTTCTGGAGTCTTCCTCTTCAGGAGGGAGCTCCTTATGCATTTTCCCCAGCCCCATAATGTCACTTTTTTTTGGCATAAACGAGGATGTGGGATGGAGAGAACCAGGCGTAGTCCAAGAAAGGAAATGTAGGTTGCTTAACACTGAGGAGGATCAGAGGCAGAGTACCAGAAGGGGAACAGCAGATCCCTTGAAAGAGGAGTTGCTGACAGCTCCAAGAGCTTGCAAGGAAAAGAAGTTGTGGGGGTACTAAAACAATGAGCAGATCAATCCAAGATGAAGGCATCCCTGGAGAAAAACTGATAAAAGCAAAGAGATGAAGAATCACAGAGCACCACGGCTCTCATCCCTTGTGTAATATAAATGTGAGGTATCTGTTTGCTTCCCAATAGGGGTGAGTGTCAGCCAAAAAATAAAGCTGTCATTTCCACTCCTCTGAGACTATTTCAGCTACCAAACATGAAAATACTAAACAATCTGTGTAGCTACTGTTAAAATGAAATTTGATAACAAAAATGAAAATGTAGTTTTGATAGCTGTTAGTATTCTAGTGCTTTTTCTCACATAATCCATCTGTCCACTGACTTGAACCCTGCAAGCCATTGTGAATGAAAAGAAAAATGTGATTTTTTTCTTCCTTAGCCTCAAGATGCGAGAACAGGGGAAATTTATGAGAGAGGAGGTGCATTTCAGTGTAAAACTTGGAGTTGTGTTCCTATAACCCAATTTCTGAGAGTGACCAATTTCATTCAGATATTTTGCACAGTAGCTGAGTAAATTTTATGAGTTTTTCTCTATAAAGCTCCTCCTTTTTCCCCCCTATTTTCCACAATAGTAAAAATGCTGTATTTAATCCCAGGTAACTCTGGAAAGTTTATTCTTTTTGGAATTTTCTACTGTTTTACTGGTTTGAAATATTGTCAGGGTTTAAGAATTGCCAAAGATGAATGTTTGACTGAAAGTTAAAAAGACGACCAGACTGTTAACTAAATCCCCTGGTTTATGCAGCATAGAAGATCAGTGCCTCTCACTCATGGTTTTTTCCTACTTTATTATGCACAGTTTTAGGGCTAAGATGCAAACATAGTTGATATGAGTAGTTTTCCTCTCTTTTTTCTGCATTCCTACACAAGCACTATTGCTTTCAGGAAATCCCTCCAGTGTCTGTGCATGCGAATTGTTGCTACCGATATTCATGGCACTATAGTGGAGGCTTTTTGCTTAAATCCAGACATTATCTGCAGAGTCCATGTATTTTATAAATGAAATGAACTTTTCAATCCAGTGTCAAGACAGCTTGAGTAAAACTTTACTTGTTTGGTTGCCTTTAATCCAGGGACCTCAAGGGCCTCAGGGACCTGTTGGATTCCCCGGACCAAAGGGACCTCCAGTAAGTATCTCTTTTATTAAGTAACAGCAGGAATGTTCATTTGCATACAGTGCCTCTGAAGGGAATATTTGAAAATGGATGTAGGGGATGGTTTATGTATCGATTACAAATGCGCTTGTTGAGCCTTAAGAATATGAACTCACATACTGAAGGCTCTGAAGGCATTCAGAATAACACACCAAAATGCAAGTCTGGCCTGTCCTGCCACTGGCCAGGTGACACACGGAGTTAAGGCAAAATGTTGCTTTGCTGCTGCATATTTTCTTTGAACAGTTGAGGAAAATGAGGAGGAAAGAAGCATTCATTCGTGGCAGAAAAGTATAGAAGTAATAGCACATTTGAGCTCTGGTGTGCCTCTGCTCATGTGAAGTACAAAAGCATCAAACCGCCTGTGATTTTTCTTTTGTTTTTTTGCATTTGTTACTGTTATTTCCAATTCCAAAACCTGAAATTTCATCAAATACTCCTGTAATACTTAGATCTGTGTTAATTGAGTCATTAACCAAAGAAAAATGGAAGAGAAGTATAGGGACTGCCCATGATTTCTGAATTTACAGGAATCTCTTTGGAATGTGTTTGCATTTGACAACAGTCGTTCTCCAAGCTATTGTTAAGATGAATCAGGGAGGACACAAGGAGAAAATATTGTTAAAATCCTAGCTGGCTAATATAGGAGCAGTCAAGATTTACCAAAGACTAGTCTGGAAATAAACAGAGAGCAGAGATTCTGGCAGCTAATTGCACACATTTTTTGAGGATGGCCAAGAAATTGTTTGATTTATGTATTTTATAATTTCAGGGTCCACCTGGGAAAGATGGCTTGCCTGGGCACCCGGGACAGCGGGGTGAGACTGTAAGTAAATGTGCTCTGCTGTGTTAGTGCTGCCCTAAAGGTCATCATTATGGGATCAAAACTAAAGAAATAGAGACAACGGGGAAAAGGGAAAGAGGCTGGCACCAAGAGGTTACATAAGGGTACTTCTCGTGTAGATTGGGCAGGAGAAAGCTTTATTGTGCTCCCCTGATACAACTGTGAGGTTATTCTTTGCTGCATCCAGTTAGGAACATCACAATGAAATTAAATAGTCAATGGAAGTAAAAAAGATTAATACACAGATCTCAATTTAAATTAAGCTTTACTATACAGTACTTTTCTCACTGAATGCCATGTACCATAAATAGTAACATATAAAAAAAAAAAAAAATATCTTATTGATGGTAAGCAGAAAGAAAACTAAAAAGCCAAGAGCTTTGGAAAGTAGGATCAGGAATGACTGAACCTATTAAAATAAAATTAAATTTTAAAACTGTGTAACTCCTCTAAGAATCACAATAAATAAATTCTGGCATCCAAGTGAAAAAAAAATAATACCTAATACTTTTAATTGAATTATCTTTAAAAAACACATTATTTCTGTAGTGCCAAACCCTTACTCATATTCCACTATAAAGTGAAAATTCTCACTTGGATTTTTCAGAGTTAGAAAAAGCCATAAATTAATTTAGAGAGAAATTTTCTCAGCATGTAGAATATGCTTTAGTTTCCAGCTTCACTGGAAATCTGTTAGTGACTGCTGAGTCACTTCCACTGCTGGAAGGAGGAGCACAGAGCTGGCAGTAACACATCACTCTGAAAATCTCTATTTTCTTCTGCTAGTACTGTAGCATTGTGTCACTGTAGTGCCTCGCAATGATCATGGCTTTTGTGTGCGTGAGAGAAACATTATTGACTACTTCTTTGTTCTTTTCCTCTGCAATGATGCAAAGACCGGTGTTGTGTACCTTAAGAATAAATTGTAATCATCGTTTACAATGCAGCAAGCTCAAAGTTGTTCTTTAGTCTGCTATTGACAAGTTACTGTTTTCTTCTTAGTTTTACTGATTTGAACATGAGCCAGTGATGTGCCAAAGACAGCAGAGAGCATCCTGTGCTGCAGCAGGGTGATCTTTTCCTTCTGTTCAGCCCTGGTGGGGCCAGCAGCATTGTGCCCAGTTCTGGGCTCCTCGCGACAAGACAGAGCTACTGCAGAGTGGCCAGGAAAGGAGCACCGAGATCATTGAGGGACTGGAGCATCTGTGCTGAGCAAAGACTGCTGGAGCCAGGACTGTTCAGCCTAGAGAAGGCTCAGGTCTTACCCAAGTACAGAAATACCTGAAGGGAGGCAATGAAGAAGATGGAGCCGGGCTCTTTTCAGTGGTGCCCAGTGACAAGACAAGAGGCAATGGGCATGAACTGAAGCGCAGGAGGTTCTATCTGAACATGAAGAAAAGCTTTTTCCCTGTGAGCATGACCAAGCGCTGTCAGAGAGTGCCCAGAGAGGCTGCAGTCTCCCCCTGAGGTGTTCAAAAGCCATCTGGACATATTCCTGAGCAAGCAGCTCTCAGCAGCCCTGCTCCAGCAGGGCACTTGGACAAAAACACTCCCAAAGTCCCTTCCAACCTCAGCCATCCTGATGATTTCTTGCATTCACTCATGGCTAGAAACGAAATATTCAGAATACAATGGAACTGTGGACTCTGCTACCGTGTGAGATTCGAACCAGGTCCCTCAGGATTCAATCAGTGCTATCATTCTCTAATTTAGTATCACTTTGGGTTTAGGAGGGTTTGACTGATAAAAAACTTGAGTAACTCAGGAGCAAATGCAGCTTTTCATTAGCATTATTTTCTGCCCTGTGTATTTGTAAACTTGTGCCAAAATTATCTTTAAAGTCTTTTCCCCCCATGGGTTCTCATATATGTGTTTTTGTAGAAAACCAGATGGTTTTAAATCAATCAGCAGGCTAGTTGACTTTCTTTTCCTGATGAATATATCCACTTCAGGTTTTTTAAAAAATGAATAAATCAGAAAGCTTTCATTGCACTCACTGGTAGATCAGGGTACAAGGAATTCTGTTTCTTATTTAGACACATATCTTATTAAAGTTCATTGGTGCATATGGGCATTTCAGCATTTAGGGAATCAGGATAAGAGACACAGTCAAGCTTAACAAATTAGAGAGCCAGATTCCCAGGCTGCATTCTGCAGCTTCTTTATGGAATCATATTTTGTGTTGACAGCAACTGAGGCAACCATTGGTGGAGAAGGGGCCGCGATTTCTTCCCCCAGTAAGACATCTACACTTTGAAGAACTGACATCGTTGAAATCGCAGGCTCCTTTCCTTACATCTTTAACAAATCTGGATCTTTAGGAACAGATAAGCTTGTAACAGAAGACAGAAAGCCAGGGTAGTAACCCCATCATTAGCATCTAGAAACAAAGGATCAACGCATTCTGCAAAACTGGGAAAAGCAGGTCTTCTCGAGGTACTTTCAGCACGTGGATGATGTTCAACACTTCATCTTTCCGTAGGACAGGCTTACAGAAGAAGCTTTGACTGTGTAAAGGAAGGGACACGGGAATGATTCCATCTGTAGCACTTCTGATTTTCTGTCATTAGAACAAAGGGGTACTTTTGTCTTTTTTTTTTTTTTTCCTTTTTTTTCTTTTTTTAATCTGGATCATTTCCTAAGTCTGAGAGAGTGGGGCCAAACTGAACCATGGTAAAAACCTGGCTGGCAGCTGGAATAGCATCAGATTGAGGAAGGTAGAAAAGCTTAAACTGGAACTGATGGAACTGATGGAACAGGGCAACTCCCAGTCGGACTGTGCCCAGAGAAGAGCTGAGCAGGGCCCAGTATTTGAAAACATTGGTGACCCCTTTGTTTTTACACAGGTGAGCAGAGTAGGAGGCAGACACAGGCTGTTAGGTAGGCAATATTGTGCGGGAGCCTAATGTGATACAGCAGGAATGCACTGTCCAACACTCCTCCAGTATTTGTAAGAAATAATTCAGCATAATTCAAAGCTGCATGAAGCAGTGCTATCATAAAGTGATGTTCTCTTTCAGTTTATTGACTCATTTTGGCCCTGGGGCCACTGATTAGAAAATAAAAATTCTGTAAAATTTGCTCATGTTCTAAAAAACTGTCTCAAAAATGTTTCCTTTCTATTCTGCTTTTGACATCACATTAATTTCTCATTAGCTTCATTGTTTTTGTGGCACTCACTTTGCCTTTCTTACCCTTTCTATATAACCTTCAACTTCCCTGGATCTTTATTTCTTTTCATTTTCTTTTTGTCTCACCTCCACTTTATCTTTAATGCCCTTCTAACTTAATCCACCATCTGTGTCTTTCCTTAAAAAGCGTTTTCATGTCGGGCTTTATGATTCATAATACACGTATGTAAAAATGTATTTTCAATTCTCTTTTAGCTACATCACTTATGCATTCAAACTCATCTAATCAAGTTCTCGTAGAGAGATCTGTAAAACTGATGGCAATTTTTACTGCTGCACCACCTCAGAGAGATTGGAACTGAGCGAAGGAAGAGAGATTAATCAGCATTTCATTTCTAACCACACACAGGCAAAAAAGGATTTCTCTCTTTTATTTCCTGAAGAGAAGGAATGTGCGACACGGAATTTCTCTCTTTCCTCTTCAGCACAGATATGAATTTTGCTCTTCTATAACTTGTCCAGGGTAATGTAATATTCTATAATTATTTCACAGGGTTTTCAAGGAAAAACTGGTCCTCCTGGTCCTGGTGGTGTTGTTGGCCCTCAGGTACATAATTTAATTTCTTAGTTAACTTCATAAGACCAATGTTTAATGGTTATATTGTGAATAAGGCAGCTGGTTTTGTTGTATTAAAAGGACCACATCAATGGTTATATTAACTTTTGTAACAAAAGCTGTATGACACTAGTAGAAAGCTATACTTAGTAATCATCGGTGATTCCACAAAAAAAAGAAAATATTTGGGTTACCTTTTCACTTCCTTTCTTTGTTTTGGTTTGGGTCTTTTGTTGGCTTGTTGCTGTTGTTGTTTTGGGGGTTTTCTATGTGATTATGAAGTTGGTGATTTAGAGAAGCCAAGAAGAGAGATTTCTCTACCATTAAACATTTTAGGCGGAACAATGCAACATATAAATTTTTTGCCAAAGAGCAGTTTTCAGTAACTTTTAGATTGTGGAGAGATAAACTACCCAAATTTCATTTGATCCAACCTTACTAATTTGCAACTTAATCAAGCATTTGGAGCTTTTTTAGCTAAATCCCTCAGTGGAACTTTTCAGCCAGTGAATCTGAGGAGAGCTCTTCCAACACTCTTACCTTACAATTCCTATTATTCAGAAAAAACAACAGCACAGAAGTGTTTCAAGACAAGAATAGTACATGGATTTGTCTCCTGTGTCCTTTTTATAACCTTCTCCCATACGCGCTGTGTTTTAAAGCTTCAGTGCTTAAGGAACAAGGTCAGGATTTCACTCTTTGGAAGCTGCTCAGACGTGTCTGCAGGCAAAATGCAATGCAAGATTTATTTTATAGGACAAAGATATTTTGTAAGTCAGCTTTGCCTGGAGGGAAGGTGAGGAATGTATGCTAACCAATGGTAATACTGCTCGGTAACATAACTGCTGGATATCAAGAATCTGCTCCTCTCCACTTCCTCCCACACCCCACAAGACATTCAATAACTTCAGGTGCCTAAAGTTTTACTTTTGTGCGTAGGGTCCGACTGGTGAGACTGGACCAATCGGTGAAAGAGGTCATCCGGGTCCTCCTGGTCCCCCAGGTGAACAAGGCCTCCCAGGTGCTGCAGGAAAAGAAGGTGCTAAGGTATGATGTGGCTCTGGGGAGCAAATGGGAAGGGACAGCTAAACTGCTGACAGTGCGACATTTCAAATCGTGTGATTTGAAACTTCGGAGCTGTGTCTGCTTCCACTGAAATAATGAGAATTCTCTTGAGCCAATAATTAATACTTTTGTAATAATAAAAAAAAAATAGTTTGCATATACTATGCATTCTATATGGAAATACTTAGTAACAGCATGTTCCCACCAAGGTGGACAATTGCACATTGGCATTTAAAGTCAGATGTGTAGCAGTGACTAAAAGGCCGAATTTCACTGACTAAATTTAACTCCTTGCTTACTTTTTGGCCACTATTGGGGAACAAGAAAAATATTACTTATCTAATTGTTACGTAATTCTAGTCAACTTTTGATTACAAATGGGTATCAAAAATTTTTATTAAATATATCTTTAAACTTTTTTTTAATGGCCTCTTGTGTTTTTCACTATTTGTATTCCATAACTAGTACTGTATGTTGTCAAATATCATTCTAAATTTAACCATAGACTATTGAACTGATAAAAGAATTAGTGGGTGAATAGCTGGGGGCACAATCTTTGTTTTCATTACTATAACTAGGATCTGGTAGTTCATTTTCATCACTCATAGTACAACTAATTTTTAAACATATTTTTTAATCAAAATGTAATATGTTTCCCAGGGTGATCCAGGCCCTCAAGGCATTCCTGGGAAAGATGGACCAGCAGGTCTTCGTGGTTTCCCTGGAGAGAGAGGCCTTCCAGGTGCTCAGGTATGATATAAGTGCTAGAGCAATTGGCATGATATTTCTAAATGCAAGAAGCAAAATATTAACTCCTTCATTTCATGAAGTCTTCTACTGTGCTTAAAATAAATGCAATGAGAGAACAGACATCAAGCATCCAACATTGTTCAATATCATTTGCTATATAAGAAAAAAAGAATTTATTCAGGTTTGTTTCTTTGGATCTTTACATTTTTCCTAATATATGTGTTGCAAAAATTACTCTTGAACGTTCCAGTTTAGTAGCAGGCTATTTTTCTCTTTCCATTTTTTAGGGTCCAGCTGGTCTGAAAGGAGGGGAAGGCCCACAGGGTCCACCTGGCCCAATGGTGAGTAAGCATAATAATTTTATGAAAATATAAACCCCTCCCTTCTCCCAGGCTGAACTTTGCTCCTGATTTTTGCTTTATCCTTCCCCCAAGCAGTGCACGGGGGTGGGGAATGGGGGTAGCCCTCAGTTCGTCACACATTGTCTCTGCCACTCCTTCCTCCTCATAGGAAGGACTGCTCACACTCTTGCCCTGCTCCAGTGCGGGGTGCCTCGGATGTGATTCAGTCCTCCATGAACTTCTCCAAAGTGAGTCCTTCCCACAGGCTGCAGTTCTTCATGAACAGCTCCAGCGTGGAGCAGGAGCCGTTCATGAACCCCTGCAGGTGCAGTCCTGCAGGAACAGGCTGCTCCAGCGTGTGTCCCCCATGGGGTCACAAGTCCTGCAGCAAACCTGCTCCAGTGTGGGCTCCTCTCTCCACAGGGCCCCAGGTCCTGCCAGGAGCCTGTGCCAGTGCTGGCTCTCCATGGGGTCACAGCCTCCTTTGGGCACCCACCTGCTTCAGCATGGGGTCCTCCATGGGCTGCAGGTGGATCTCTGCTCCCCCTCTGGTTTTCCCCATTTCTTAAATACATTATCCAAGAGGTTCTACCACTGTCCCTGATGGGCTTGACCATGGCCGGGGTGGGTCCATCTTGGGGCTGGCTGGCATGGGCTCCACTGGGCATAGAGGAAACTGGCATCTGCTCACACAAGTCACCCCTGTAGTCCCCTGCTACCAAAACCTTGCCGTGCAAACCCGGTACCGCTGTGTTCCCTTTGTACGGCTGGGTAAAACCATGCCACGCAGGAATTTTCCTTCCCCACTCAATAGGAGAGTATGCTTCAATTCTCTGTTGTCCTATTTTATGCAAAGAAGGTGCACTGGTATTCAAAACATGATACAGTTATTCCCAAATGTGAATTGTGTCGATTTTGACAGTCATCTTGTCAGCTTATTTCTTTCTTTCAGCGCAACTGAGGTAAAAAAAGAAAAAAAAAAAAAATTAATCATCACAGCTATTCTTGTTTGGGGAAAAAAAAAAGTAATGGAGGAGCTGAATTTCTATGTATTTCAACAATGACCTCTCTTATGTCCTTGCAATTCAGATTCAGATTAGAATGCATTAAACAAGAATAAAAAGACACACATAGTATTAGTAGCACAAGTAATACTCGGTACTTGAGTTCTTAAAATTAATTCTTGAATTCTTAATGCCTTTAAGCATCGATTCTTTAAAACTTGAATTTATGGCTCTTAACACTGTGCAGTATAAATATATATATATATTCCCAAAAGGCACCAAAACAAGGTAGATGGGATGGAATGGAATGGAATGGAATGGAATGGAATGGAATGGAATGGAATGGAATGGAATGGAATGGAAGCCAGTAGGGAGAGTCAAATGGGATATCACCTCACACATCTGAAGAAACTGAAATGTTAAAAGAAAAGGTGAATCAAAATCAAGAAAGCACAGACCAGAATAGTCTCTTCAATCTAAAGGTCACGTCTTGATTTTTTGTGGAAGGAGCCCCTGAGGCTGGACTGCACTGTGAAGCAGATAGCTCAGGTGCAGTGAAGCAGAGCCTTTCCGAGCATGCACAGAGCAGCCAGCAAGGCAAAGCTGCCCTCTGACTCAGTCAGCTTTGCCAGACAGCATTGTCCACACAGGAGCTGTGCCACTCACATCACATAAGATGTGAGGTAAAAGTACACACTTTATTTAGTGATAGTTGTCTATATTCTGAAATACATGTGTTTGAATTTAAATTCAGATGATCCGTGTTTTTCTAATTCTTATAGGGTGTGTATAAGTTAGCGTTTGAGTTGAAAACGTCAGAGCTTTTTTGAGGAGGAGGTCTCAATTATCCCCATTTACCATCCTTTGGTTCAAATCATGGAGCTCTCTCAGAGCTCATGAATAGTATTCCTTTCATGTGAAACTAAATTGATAGAGAAAATCCAGGCAAACTATTAATACTCCCCAGCTAATGGGAGTTCAGTGCCAGACTGAAATCGTCGTTAATTATATTCCAGAAACACACGGAGTATGGGTGTCAGGAGCACACTACCAAGGACTTGGGTTTATAAATCCATTCCTGTTGGGGCCACCCTTCCTGCTAACAGTCATAGAAAGAAACACTTGGGAGGCTGAGAATTTTTTGCATATAGTTTTTCCAATCTTTAAGAAACAAATGTAGTGGGAGCAGGAATTGAAAGAGAGTTTAAAGGACAAAATTTTAAATTTTTTTTTTAATATATTTTGAGTTCATTGTACTACAAGTGGGCCACTTGAGGTACAAACAGGACCAAGGTGCCCTTAAAGTATTCCGATGGTCCTCAGTGGGATTTTTATCTGTTTCATCTTTAATTACTAACTTGTTATCTTGAAGCAGTTTTCAGTGAAAAAAAGGAGTATAGGTGCCCTTAATACTGGGTTTCTGTGCACCTTCAAGCACCACAATTAAACCACAATTGTTTACTTTTTTTCACAGAAGCTCACAGCTTTCCATGAGCATTAAATAATCCTAAAATATTTTCCCATCTATTTTTAGCCAACAGCAGCTACACACAGAAGTGTAATTGTAGTGAAGTCTTCATTTGCCATTTATAAAAGGAAGAGAATTCGTGCCACTGGATGACTTTCCTGCGATTCCCTGCCAATACCAATTGCTTCTCACTAGCATATATAGTCAATTATAATCTTTATTTGGCTGCTGCACACCAAACAAACGACTGCTCCAAATACTGTGCGTGCCAGTTACTCTGTTTAGAGGGATTTGGACAAAAGAAAGAGATGCATGAATGCACGTCAGAGCAAGGGGGGGTTCTGCTGGACTGACGGGGGTATTTTCAAGATTTGGTGGTTTTTTTTCTTTGCAGGGAGGGGGTTGTGGTTGTTTTTTTGTTGTTGTGGGGTTTTTGTTTGAGTTTGTAACAGGTCTCTTGTATCTGCTGTCTTTGTTGCTTCTGTTTGTTTTCCTCCCTTCTCCTGCTAGTGCGTGGAATGCTGAACGCTGATGAGAGAAAGCTCTTTGGAATGTCAAACAGTCATTTTTCATTTGCTCATTTAGGAATAGGATGCTCAAATTGGACTCAGAAGAAGCCAGCTGTAGGCTACCCAGTTATCAGTACTGAGCTACCTAGAGCTCTCTTCATCTCTCTGATAACACTTTGCAGTCATGGGGACCTTCACTTGTTGAGCACTTTGTTAACCATCAGTAAAATGTGTTGCTACTACTATGTCATGTGAACAAGAGCTGTAATTACACGTCCTCATAGAAAGTGAGATAAAACCAAGGCTGCTGATGAGTTTATAGTCTGTATAATGGCGATACAAGACAAAACATGGCACTTCCATTCTGTAGAAAAGTTTATAAAAACAAAAAAAAAACAAATTAACAAAAGGTTCGAGGATGTGAGTATCACAAGAGCACAGGTTAACACGTGGTTTCATAACATAAGGAGTTTGTTCCATAGCGGGGCAGAGTGACCAGAAAAGATAACAAACGTAGAGAGAACAGACTTAAGAAGCTGCTTAAAAGACTCTTCGAGTCGTGACTGTAGTTTAATATGTTCTGCTTTGCTCAGAGGCCATTCTCTCAGAGAAAGGAGTGGTTCCTTGAAAACGGAACTGTTCATAACTCATGTGAAATGCAAAGATAAATGTGAAAAGTTGGCTGGTTAAAAAGAGCTACTAGAAATGATGGCCTCTCTTCGTGTCTGCTGTCTGATACAGGAAAGATCTATGTGTTGTTTGGGTTTTTTTCCTCTCTATCCTTACATCCTCCTGATGAGATGACCTAAAATTGTTTAGCTTATGAGAGCTGACAAGATCAGAGACCATGGTAGTATGGCTGCAGGGTAATGACTTTTTCTTGTGGAGTTCACTGAAGCCTTAGGAACTAAAATAACAGAAATAGGACAGAAACTTAGACAGCCACCCAGACTTGTAAAAAAACCCCAACACCTGGAAGGATAAAGTAATCTATGAGTTCCATATAAATACTTCGTTTGAACACTCATGCAAATTTAGATCTTACTGAAATAACATGCTAAAATATTTGAGGAAACCATTCAGCACTCCTTTCTCCAGTTATCTGGAGGGAAAAACACCTTATTATGGAATTAGTACCAATTATGCTAATGAGGTCATTCCAGGAAAAGTATATCATGAGTAAAAACAAAAAAATAGGGTCCTCATAGGTGAAAGCATCTTAAAATTCCAGAGTCTAAGAGACAACAAATTTGATCTTGCTTAAACATGAAAAAAAGGCTATTTAGAGTCTCAGGCTACACCACCTATTACTTTTCTATTCCATGATGTATCATCCCACTTCTAGTATATCAATGGAAAAAGTGAAATTACCAATCATAACTTTGAAGTGTTGCAAACCATTTTGAAGGTGTAAAGCTGAAAAGTTCGGGAAATATTATTGTACATCAAACAAATCTTTAACAGTACTCTGTTGATGCAAAAATTGTAAATTATTTAAAAGAGAGAAAACAAAGATGCAGTTCTAGTGGGTTTCGATACATAATGCCTGTCTCTTCACCTTTAATTTGTAATATTAGATTTTTAACTTTTTCTGTGCATGTCTGAAGATGTCTGTACATAAAAACCTCCTGTGTAGAACACACTATAGTCATTATACTTGAATAGATTTTTGCCGAGGTGAATTGAAATGCAGAAATGTGATCATCGCAGCGATGAACAACAGAAAACTTTACTAAAATGTACTTTAAAAACACAGAAGGAAATAAGTTCTTGAAAACAGACTTGTTTTAAGCACATTCTCATTATGATGAACAAATACAGGAAGCGGTATTTACCAAAAAAAAAAAAAAACCAGTGTTGTATGAACTGCATTGAGTATGAACTTCAAGTTAGTCCTTTCAGCCTCTTTTCTTCCCTTGCACACAGGATGGATGCGCAGCCTTCAACCCGCTGAACTCGCACTGATAAACAGCTTCTCTGTGAACTTGCCTCGTGAAAACCACCAGCAGTTATCAGGGCTGTCTCTGAATTCCCTTATCCTCTGTATTTTTCCCAGGGCTCGCCAGGAGAGCGTGGAGCAGCGGGCACTGCTGGCCCCATTGGTCTGCCAGGCCGTCCTGGCCCGCAGGGGCCTCCAGGCCCCGCAGGAGAGAAGGGTGCTCCCGTGAGTATTCACCATCCCATCAAACTCAGCGCTGGCTTCTCATTCCAGAATGTTACTTGGTCCCACTCTAGCATTTGCCTGTTCAATACATATTCTCAGAATTCCCAACCCACTCATTTTAGATTTACAAAAAAGTACATAGTAAAACATTTATTATCGTGATCTCTAAGACCAGGAAGGGCTAAACCTGTCATTATCACAGCAGGGAGTGAATATAAATCAGTCTTTCATTAACTGTGTACCCAGCCCTCTGTATTAGAGTACCAGTGTATTTGACATCAGCTTCCATTATTACTTCATATAATTCTATTATAAATTCTTTTCCCTTGATAGTTTTCTTTCTGTTGTGGAGTATTCTGTTTTGTTGGGGGTGGTTTTTGGAGGGGTGTGGGGTTTTTTAATTTTGTATTGGTAATGTGATTCCCTGTACTGAAATTTTCATTACTTTCCTGTCATAATGTGGATTGCTTCATTTGCTTCAAAACCAGGGTGAAAAAGGTCCCCAAGGTCCAGCTGGACGTGATGGAATACAGGGTCCTGTAGGACTTCCTGGTCCTGCTGGTCCTAGTGGTTCTCCTGGAGAAGATGGTGACAAGGTGAATCGTTATAATTAGCATTAGTGCCTCAGTGAGAAGATCTGGCAGCACAGTTCTCTGTTTGTAGCTTTCCTCACAATAAATTGAGTGATGAAGCAACAAATCTTATCCCTACCTCCCCCAAATTCCCTCTGCCTACTGCAAAAAAAAAAAAAAAAAAAACCTTAAAACCTATTTCTGCAGTCAAATGTCTGAGAGACAGATGCCATGGGACACTGGGATTTGTGTTAAAGAACTCGTAGGATAACATTTATCCTGGCAAAGAAACAAGGCTGAAACTGTGGCAAAATAAATTGGGGCATATAATGCCAAAATTGATTTTTGCCCGTTTTAGAAACTTGGTCTGCTGAATGAGTAAGATGAAATGTCTTCAGTAATATACAGGGATTCAGAACCACTGTTGATAGGTTGAGGGTGTCAAAATAATTACGTTCACAGCAGAGATATTCTATTGACTGCTGGCAGAATTTAGAATACAGCACCTTTCGGGATCATCTGGTGTGTTTGCTCGATCCAGCACTTCTCTGTTAGTTAGCACAGAGTAAAGGTAAAGATTTCAACATTCATTTTTGTGATTTATGAGTGTTATTTATCCCACAGAGAGTATTTTCTGTGATTGAATTTAATAGTATTTTATTATTGTATAAAGAAAACATTATTTTCTAATATGGTTTCTTGGTGATTTGAATAATTTTGAAGTTTTGAAATACTGTACGCTCCAGTGAGAAGCAGTTCAGTCACAAACAGTTAGATGAGTCTGTAAATCACGGTGCTTTCATTATAAGTTCATATTGAAGGTGGCATGAGGAACACAATTTCCTTTATTTAGAGCTCAGTGGCACTGTACTTCAAAGCCAGGTCTTGTTGCCCTTTTCAATTTGGCAATCAAAATCTGGATTAATATGACATCCTATTGATCACTGCAGAATTGCTCCCTTTAGGCTTTCACACTTGAAGCAGCAGCATAAAACGTAGAATAATTGTATGAAAGGCAACATTTAGAGATCCCCTGATATTGACTTCAGCTAAGTGTGAAGGAGACCATTTTAAACAAGTTTAACTTTTAACTTTCAATTACAGGGTGAAATTGGTGAGCCGGGTCAGAAAGGCAGTAAAGGTGACAAAGGAGAAAACGTGAGTAGCAAAATCCTTCGTCCGTTACATCTGTTCTTTGTAAATAAAAAGCAGTCATGCATGAAGTGTGCAGGTAGCCTCGCTACATAAATGAACAGAAACAGAGACACGCTCCTAAAATGTTCCTTCAAAATAACGGTTTGTACTTACAGATGCAGGCAGGTGTTTAGTAGTGCTCATATTCCTAGGGCTTACAGAATCTTCACAAAATATAAACGGCATTCTTAAGCACCCTTCCTCTATCGCTGGAATTCGTCCATTCTGCATTTGAACCGGGAGAGATGAAGAATTCCCGTACATTCTCTTGCTGTGGTAAACATAACTTTAGTTTTAAAGTTTTTAAAGGATATCTAATTCTTGGGGAGCACAATGAACTGATGGCAACATTTCAAATCAGTAAAGATCTCAGAGAAAATGGCTTATAAAAGTTTTCATATATTATCAGTAGGCCTATTAGTGAACCTAGGACTAACCAGGCTTCTACTGTTTTAATCTGACATTTTTCTGTCTTCAAAAATTAATTCTAAAGTTCAAGCACTTCATCTTTTTATTTAGGCCAGAAATATAAAATTAAGCTTTTTCCACTGTGAAATTTGAAGCTAGAAAGATTAAAACTAGCATTTTTTTTATTTCTTTTTGATTATGGTTTCTTTCCTAAAAATTAAAAAAGGTATGTTTTCACTTCTGTTCAACCTCAAGATAAACTGGTACTTTAATTGAATACTTTTCCTTAAGAAAAAACTGACAAGTAATGGTAGAAAGATCTCTTTTATTATTAAACTTCAATACTATTCACAGTTAGCAAAGCTCAGAACCCACTACAGGGGTATTTAGACTAAGTATATTTATCTTGAAAACACCGTGTGATTTTTGACATTAACAAGTTTCAGAACAGTGTAATACTTTTGAAAGTTACACCAACTCTATGGCTTACGCATTATCAGGTGATGTTTTATGGGAGGATACATACAAACTCAAGCAAATCACAGCTCAGAGAATCATAGAATCACAGAATGGCTTGGGTTGGAAATGAACTTCAGGATCAGCTAATTCCAACCTCTGATCCAGTTCCACTTCAGGCTTTGCATGTGACCAGAGGCAAAACCTGTTTTCCCCTTTGACATGCCTCTTCATTAGAGATGCATTGCATCAGAGAAACTCAGGAAAAAACACGATTCACTTCAGTGTTTCAGATAATTTTAGCACAGCTCGTTCTGATCAGCATTAGACTGTGACCACAGTTCCCATAGTGAATACTAACGCGTTTGGGCATGTTCCAGCAGATCTGCTTCACAAATAAAGTGTCTACAGCATTATCGTTCAACAATGTATCCTGGACTCTCAGTCTCAAAGTTTAATGCATTTGCAAATGTTACACATTTCCCTTGAAATACAGAATTCAGTGTTCAGCCTGCTTGTAACTCCAGTTGAAGTCACGTCGTGAATCTATTTGCCCTCAATTGCAGTCATCCAACCCTGACAATTTCAGAATGTGCTTATTCTAAATCTGCTTTCCTTTCAACACGCTGGCAGTTGTGTATTGGGGCAGGAGAAAGGGCTTGTTGGTCACCTCTGAAAGGTTCTCAAGAGGAAGAGCCCAGTTCTGAAATCACAGGACATAAAGAATAGATATTCACAATCTCTAACCACCCTCAAAAGGCCTTGGTGGGCATTTAGAGCCTTATCACAGCAAGGATCCTGATCAAAGAACCTGATTCATCTTTCCTGTTTAAGAAGAGCTGGAAACATCTTCAATTCCCTATTGAAACTAACAAAGATTTATTTTTGTGGGTTTGAAAACACTGTGCCTAACTATGTTGGCGAATTCTAGCTAAGACAGCACAATTTTGTTGTTGATGTGCTGTCCTCTCTTGAACTTCAAAACCTCCACAGTTACCACAGCTGCCTTTGTTAACTGAAGATTCTCCCCTGATTCTGATCAGTCTTACTCCATTTGCCCTTCAGAGCAATGGAAAGAAAGAATCTGGCCATGTGTCCAAATAACTCCTCATTAATGAATTGCAAAGTTCGTTCCAACAGTGCTTTACATCAAAATGGGTTTTTAAATGAGTTTAAAAATGTGTAGGCCTCATTCCAGACCCTATAAAATGAAGGAGCACATTGAAGCATCTTGCAGAGTGTAGAAAAATCCACACTTGCCAAATCCCTTTCTCATGGTAACGCTTCCCAGTCAGCTGGAGCATTCCTCGGAGTCCTATCATTTAGATATGTCACCATAGAGGCCAGAAAGCTTTGGTTCACGTGTTACCAGCAGGTATGTGACAAAGATAAAACTGTAAGAGAGAAGAAACACACAGCTCGACGCTTCAAACTCCCTAGAAAATAAAATGCTCTAAAATATACATAAAATCCAGAGAAACAAATAGACTACAAGACTTAAGAAGTCCCTTTATTTAATTTCCCTTACAAAGGGCACAAAAATTTAATTTTAGCCCTAGCGAAGTCTGTAAATCCTAGCATTATTCTCCTCTAAATTGGAATTTGAAGCCAAGAAGTTGCAGGCAACTTGGCATCTGAAATAGACTAGAATTAGCCTGGTGGTTTTTTGCTTTCTTAGCTTCACTCTTTATCAGTCCAGTTCCTCTACTGTTGCAAAAACAAGATTCAAACTACCACATCATTGAAACCCCAGCATAAAGTAGTGTCTTGCATTCCCATACCCTGATAGCTTCATTACATCTCATCTGCATGACTGACTTCTAAATTATGTGCAATATAACTTAGTTATCATTCTGCAGGGAGAGTGAAAAAAAGAAGTTCCTCTCAGAGACTGGTTTTTTGCCATTCTGTTGAAAAGAGGCCTAATATCAAAGAGAATGTGAATCCTGGAGCTCAGGAAGATCTTGTACTTTTTCATCTCTCCTGGAGGTCAAAATAAGCTTTGTGCTATTGCAAAAATAATTAGCAATTACATAAAAACTACTCCAAATAACAAGCATTTGAATTAAAGATAGATTTTTAGATGCTGCTTTAAAACTTGAGGGATTTTTTTGCATAAATCACATTGAAAGTTTTGATATTTTTAATTGTGAAAAAAAATCTTCATTTTGATTCATGTTTGCTTGGAAATCTATTCGGAAGCATTATAAATGAGCTTCTAACAAATGCTAGCTTTGTCTATTATAGATGTGCAAATCTGAGTTTTTGAGAAATAAACTGTTAGTGATTGCTTGTACTGAATGGAAAGGACTTGTGAATAATGCTGCATCCTCTATCCTCTCCATCCTCACTGCATCCTCTATGAAGAAACGTGGAAATGCTTCATAGACTGTGATCGTGCAAGTAGGGTTTTCTCTCATCTCTGTGTTTGCTTTCAAAGTCATTGCAGATGTCACAATCACTAACTTGTCCTGTTGGGTGTGTTTGTTGCAGGGTCCTCCGGGTCCGCCAGGTCTCCAGGGTCCTGTTGGTGCCCCGGGAATAGCTGTAAGTAGCTCCTTCAGAGCCAGCCCCACCCTTGCAGAACTCAGCTGATACCGAGTCCTTTGAACTGTTTGCTCCTTCCGCAGCAATGGATTTCCAAACACCACCAACACTTCTGTCACCGTGCACTTACACGCAGTTCTTTGTCGTAAACAAGCCCGCACGGGTGGCAGATTTACAGCAGGGCAATAATTTGACCAAATTATTAACAATTAAATAGTGTAAACAGTGAATGGGGGCCATCATTTCAGTGAACTTGTCTGGCGGTGTGTATGACAGCTCAGTACAGACGCAGTTAAAAGAGAGCATCTCTTTATAAAATCCACCTCATGCCAAGTGAATTGATTCTTATTTTTATTTAGAAGGCTCTGAATTCTTTTATCCTGAATATTAGTAGAACTGTATGCTACTCATACTTACTAATACGTAGGTGTTCAACAGCTGGAATGTTTATGCAGATGTGAAAGAGACGGAGAATTCAGGGAAAATTTTTGTGAGACATGCAGCAATTAATTGAATTGACCTGTATTAAACCAGAGCATGGGGCTGGTGTTCTGTTTGTACAACAGATTCAATTCAGCCAAGATGGTGAACATGCATTTCTAAAGGCACTTGGTGTGATTCTGAGCCCTCTTGTAGTTCTTTTCCACTCATTTCCATGGAGCTTTTCCTGTTATTATCAGACCTGTGATAGTTTGGCTTTTCATTGTTTCCAAACAGGGAGGTGATGGAGAGCCAGGCCCAAGAGGTCAGCAAGGGATGTTTGGGCAAAAAGGTGATGAAGGTCCTCGAGGCTTCCCCGGCCCTCCAGGCCCTATTGGCTTACAGGTAAATTCCTTTATTATTTTACCTTCCATCTGTAAGAACCCTGATTTTTGCTTTATATATAGATCTATGAATACGTACCACAGCATAAATCAAATTATCCAGACCACCTGAGCTCTGGATAATCCTAGTAGTGCTTCTAAAGTCATTCACTTTAGCATTTCTCTGTGTACTTTCTTTTTTTTCCCAAAAAAAATTTTGTCTCACCTAGTTTAAGCATCCTAGGACTACCTATACATTTACTGTAATATGAAAAACTCCCTTCCCTTTCTTTTCATTTTAATGTGAATAAGGTCTTTTTTCTTTCTTGTTCCGCCATCCTGCCCCCTCCCAAGTTTACAAGTTGCATGTGTAGATCTGATTTATATGGTTCCATATTGATTTATAACTAATCATTCCAGGGACCCTACAATAGCATTCTCCTCTCTGTTTTGTAGGGTCTGCCTGGCCCACCAGGTGAAAAAGGTGAAAATGGTGATGTGGGCCCAATGGTAAGACTTCTCCCCCATTGGTCACTCTGAAGGACATAAATATTCTCCATATATTATTTTCTTTCCTCTGGAGCTCACCATTTGATAAGAGACTCCTGAATTTGCTGACTGAGTATGAAACATTTTGTGTAACATAAACTCTCTCTGGGATTTACTTTGCTTTCCCACATCTATCCCCTCATCATTAATATCAGGTTTTATGAGAAAATACTCTGAAAAATAGATAGCAAAGCAGAGCACGGTGTGTCTGAGACAGGACGGTGGCAATCAGGTTCAGGAAAGAAAGAGGAAAAGTAGCTACCACTGCACCAGAGAGTCTGGAGCTGCTTTTCTGAGGTTCAGGACTTTGTTAGTCACATCCAGCTTCAGGTGCTTGCAGACCAGAAGACGGTGAACACTGTGTGGCTGTGTTTACTCCCTCTGGCTGATGCATTTTCCAGTGGTTTCTCCTGCTGACAGAATGCCCTGGGGGCTGTTCCTGACTACAATTCAAGCTCTCTGTACATTTGCCTCCAGCACCTTGTGCCATGTCTGGATGCTTCATCCTTGCCCATCAGCAGGCACCACGGTGCAGTGCTGCCACGGGGCTGTCACAGACAGATGAGCTGGCCCAGGGCCTTTGCACAGTGGGATGGGCGTGCAGGTACCCTGTAGGGAAAGTCAGCGCAGGAAACCAGTCCTCAGGAGTCCTGAGCTTCAGATCATTTCCAGCTCAGGTACTGTAACACAGCCTGGATCTTCTGTCACCTTGTGAACTCATCCACTGGGCAGCAGTCTGGCCCTGCTGTTTCTGTTGCATAGCGAAGGTTAAAAGCCCTCCACAGACTGAGTACATTATTTTCCTTTGGTCAGAAATCCCTGCTGGACTTCCTCTTTGTGACTGTAACTATGTTCTATCTGTTCTGTGATTCTGTGACATCAAATTGTCTCTTTGATACAGGGTCCACCTGGCCCACCAGGCCCAAGAGGTCCCCAGGGTCCTAATGGAGCTGATGTAAGAATCAACCTTTTTTTTCCTCTTGCTAATTCAGTAATAAGCACTCTATTTTGGATAACTGTATTTGGGATAACAAATATCTTTTATCACTGTAGGGTCCTCAAGGTCCCCCAGGCTCAATCGGCTCTGTTGGAGGTGTTGGTGAAAAGGTAAGTGTGGATGAAAACCTCCCAGAAAGAGAAAACACTGGAATAGGAATGCTATATGACATTCATTCATGGAAATTATTTTCATTGTTATTTTCAGTTCTCTATTCTGAAAATTTTCTGCCAGGATATGGAGTGAGTTTGTTTGGGTACTTTTATTTTCATATTTTACTCAGGGAACGTGCCAGATGTATCCTCCTTTCTCTTAAAGGGAAGGTGATGTATGCATGGATATAAGGGCTTTTTTTTCTCTGATTATTCTGAAGCAAGAGCAAACTCTTCTATAGTGCTGAGCAAGCACAAATTTCAAAAGAGAGTCTTAAAGTGCTTGTTTATGTTTATTTTATCAAGTTACATGACCTCGACCACATCACCTGTGTAAGCCTAAAAGCCTTTTGCTGTAATGTTACAGATTTAGCATTATTTTTTTCTTAAACTTTGGAATTGGAGAGAAGATTGTGCGTAGAGCATAAGATGGAGGAAACAAAATAGCAATATATTCCAGGCCGCTATATAAATCGGTTATTGAGAAACTATGTAGTTTGCTCTTGAGTATTTAATTATTTGCCACAGAGTATCACATATATTCTAAGAATCACCAATGTCAGTGAATCCTAGAAAAGACGTCTCTAGGAATGTCAGTATTGGTAGTTTTTGAGAAAGCTTTCCATATTGTTAACTCTCCAGAACATGAAGCAAGATTTCCCTTTTTCTAACTAAACTAGCCTTTTAAAAGAATCTTCGGGTGTTTCCTGATATTTTTCTCCACGCCCATCAACTAAATCCCTTACCAGAGCTCTGGGATATGGCGAAGAGTGTACCAGAATAATATAACACCATATTTGATTTGATGGAAAAATATCCTACTTTGCCTCCCTTGGTGTGTTTTGACACCAGAGGCTACCAAGCCCAAGCAGCTGTCAATGTCTCAAGCTGGCAGTGCTTCACTGCAGCCCTTCTTTCTTAGGATGTGGCTCTGAGCATTAACTCGCCTCTTGGGAGCAGCAGCGTTCTGGTGTTTTCAATCTTTTTTCCCCAAAATTGCCCAAGATGTACAAAACTCGGTGCCCTCCTGCTTGGCTGCATTATTAACAAGGATATTCTTTCTAATGTCGCAAGCTTATGACATTGTTCATCCAGCCTATTTTTGAAAAGATCTTGGCCTCATGAAGAGCTGCAGGATTTGGTTGTTTTCTCTCCGGGAAGAGTGCCAGAAACGTGACACAATCTAAGAGTTGATAGAAATAAAAAGTTACTGGGAAAAGAGAGTCTGTATGTCAGTGGAATACAGACAATGATGGGCACTGTGGGAAGAAAAGATTTTCCTGTGACCACAAGGGAACTGAGAAAAATGTTAATTATGAGAACATCCAGGGTAGCACCCAATTATTTTCAGTGCTTTAAAAAAACCCACCTTGTATAATATTGCGGCCCATTGAACTTGATAGGAATTTTGCCATTGGTTTCAGTCACCTCTTTAATTTTCATTGTTTCATGATCAAATTATATTCCGGTCATTTTGTGAAAACATTGGCTTATATTGAACTCCTTACTCCTTTGTTTCTCCCTGCGACTCAACTGTGTGATTTAGAATCACTATTTGTGATGATTAGGCCACGGAATTCAATTCAAGAACGTGAAATTCAGGCTGTTTATCACTTGGTTGTCATTTTTTATTTCCTCTAGCTTATTTCCCATATTCTCTGCATTCACAAAGAGAAGCTTCCAAATATATTATTTTGGAAGTTTTTATTGATTCTAATTACTTTCCTCCCTCCTCCTCCAGTTTTAGTACATGCCAGGGTTTTCCCTTGTTAGGATATCATCCTTCTTAATTTCAGTTCCATTTAATGACTTTTTCAAGCCTAGAAATCATCAAGAGTTGTTTTGTCAGGGGGAGTTCCTGCAATGGGAGGACAGTTCATGCTTTTAAACAAAACATGCATTTTTTTCTTTTCCTTTTCTTCCCACACATTTTTTTCCCCAATGTTTTTCTTATGATGTCAGCGTGCTTTGGCCTCTGCACCCCTCGCAGGAAAGACATACCATACTACAGATAATTCAATGCAATGATTGTACAGTGTGGATAAACATTTTGGCATCATCCCCGTCACTGCTGAGAAGTAGGTTTCCTTCTTACTTTCATGTTTGAATGGTTAGACCAGGAGATATTTGTTCATCAATAAAGGGGCTTCAAAGCCCCCTTATCTTCTGGCAGAGATAAACAATTTTTGTCACACTTAGTGCCGTGCATTTTTGACCAGCTTGTTGTTTGCCCTGCTCTGCACGCAAGGGCCTGAATGTTCAAAGGCATCGGCACGGCAAATGTTCCTGTAGCCGTGCATTGTTCATGCTGGAACCTCCACGGAGGGCCTGCCAGTCTCCAGACCTACACTCAACAGAACCACTCGAATCCAGCTGCCACGCTGAGAGCAGGCATTTGCTTGTGCTTTTAATTAGGAAAAATGGAGAACTAAAATGTACCAACGCGTGCTTATCTCTAATTTGATATCAAAGGCCTAACGTGCAGATATTCTAAATACCCAGGAAGTTGCTCAGGACTTCTTAAAACTGTGCCTTAGACATTTTATGTAGCGTAGGAATTTACAACAGAGGGAAAACAGATCAAGTAATGATAACCTCACACTTCCACAAAACCGAATGAAATAGGTTTCTAATTTCTAGGCCTTTCTAATTTAGATTAATTTGTGATAACTGCACTCAGTACTGTGCTGTTCTTCTACCCTTTCTCCCTTCCCCAGCAGGTTATAAACTATCAGAGTCAGACAGCAACGCAGAACCTAGGCATTCTGTCTGTAGCCTCTCAGAGTCCAGACCTGGTTTACTGTATCAAAAATTCTGATGTTAAAAAACAGCTATACTTATCTAGGTTTACATTTCTTCCTATTTTATTGTTCTAAAATGCTTTTCAAAGTAGTACACTAATAAGGAGTCCGACACAAGGAGTCGCAAACAAGTGAAATCAATAGTTCTCATGCTTAATCATTGATTTGTGCCGCAGATAGAAGTGAGAGGACAAAGTCAATTGAGTATGCTGGCTCTTAAATTTAGAAACATGTTTGATAAATTTGATCATTTCATGTGTGCATATCAATTTTCCATGCAGACACTGCTAAGTACCTAATCAAGATGTGTCTGTGACAGTTTAGGCTACCTGAATATCCACCCTAACAAATCACTTTTAATAACTTTACACGACCTACTGACTGTGATTTCTTCTCATCCTTCTCCATCTCTCCAACATGCTTGTAAACATGAGCCCTCCCAGAAAACACAACTTTGGGATTTCTCTCAATTCAATTTAGTTCTCCACAGAGCCATTATATATAACACATATGGAGACCTATGCAAAAGGATTCTCTCCTAGAGTTAAAATTTCTCTCTTTTCTTTTTTTTTTTTTTAATTTCTGTTTTGTGAGAATGGCAAAAAGGAGCAAAACTGTAACTTTTCACAGCCCAGTCAGTTGCAAAGTTCCCTCTCATAGGTACAAAATGAAACACCACGTCCCAGAATTTAACCAAAAGGTGGCAGCCTTCCATCCACTATCTCTGTGCTTTGTATGGGCAGTTCTCTAGAACAGGTCATGAGGAAAACAACGTTTTTCAAACTTTTAAAACTTTAAAAAAAAATTGTTTTCTAAATTTGAACTTTTAAACAACTTTTCCTAGCTTGGTAGAAACCATTCTTGTTGCTTAATCCAAGAAGGTTTTCAGAATTAAGCATGTCTGCAAAATGACATGATACTTTGTAGTTTAAGATGTCTGTCTTTGCTTGTTGAAATTCTGTCAGAGTAAGGCTTTGCCTGAGAAAGACCACACTAACTTTTAAAAGATCTGAGCTGGTAACAAAAGAGAAAAAACCTCCAGAGGTGGAATAAATCTGTTATTAGATCATAAAATCTGTTTCCCAACAGAACATGAAATATTTCCCTTGGAGAAGGTGCATCAGGTTCTGAATTAGTGCCATTGTTACTAAAAATGAAAAGAAAGACAAGGGCCAACAATAGCTATAGATTACACCGTTTTTAGCTGCTATAAATATGCACTCTGTAAATATATACAAGCTACAATCTTCTCTATCAAAACATTGTTTAACTCCCTCAACAGTTATCTAAACCAAATACAGCATTTCATAGTACCTCATACTTGGAATATAAAAATCACTGTCAGATAAAACAAGGACTGCGTATATGGAAGAGGCAGGTTTTTTAGTAGAGCAATGACATAGAAATATTAATGTGAGATGAAACTTTAACTGGGCTCGTCTTTCACAGGTGCCCTTTAAGGGGAACATCTTGACATTTCCTAGCCCTTCCAATTTCTCCGTTTTCCACACTGCTGCTTGCTGGGAGCCGCTGCGCACAGAGCTCCTCTGGGCTGCCTGCTCCAGCCAGCGTCACCGTGCGTGCTGGAGCAGGCACCCCCAGCGCCCGCTTATTCCAGAGAATAAGGAAATGAAGATTATGAATTTTCCTAGAAAACAGACTTCATGCTTATTGACCTGAAGTATCCACTGCAGGTTTTTTTTGTTTTAAAATGAATTCTGTATCACAGAAGTAAATGAATATTAAGTACTAAAATGGATCATTAATTTTTAAGACTACTACAAATTTAAGTATATCTAATAAAACATACCTGAGTTTCTAAAGGCACATTCATCCTTTAATAGTGCACTTTTTAAAGGGCATTTTAATATTGCTGCTAAAATGTTGGTTATCTCTTAATTATTCTAGTCTGGAATTCAGTTGAGGGGTACTGAAATCTTTTTAATTTAATCTAATGAAATATTTGCATTGGGCCAAGTTCTGGTCCCAGTGAGGTTACCATGCTGCTATGAGCTTCTGTGGGGGAAAAAAAAAAAAAAAAAGTTCAGTATCTACACCATAAGATTTGTTTAAAAGTTGTATTTTGTGATTTAGAGTTTTATACTGACCACATGGAAAGACAGACATGCATGATGTATTAACTGAATTGTCATAAATTGATGAGGGGTGTGCAGCTCACACAGGTTAGGAGGGATACACAGATTAATTCCAGTTTTGTGAATTCAGCAGATGATTGGGTAAAATGCATTTTCAGCACCGAACTACTGTTGTTCGTAGATGTAGTTATTGGCAACATTCATTTGGTTTGGTAAAAGAATATAGCAACTGGATTGAAATGTTTGGGATAAGCTCTTATCTAAGCTCTCCATGGCAATCACAAAGCATATTCTGTTATCCTTCCACAGATTTGTGTCCCTGTGATGCTGATAACTGAATATTCTACTAACGGAAGAGTTTTCTATCAAAGTTTATGTATCAGACCACTGAGCTAGAAAATAATTGGTCATAACTAAACTTTAAAATGAAAATTTGAAAACACAGTCTTTGAGACAATACTGTGTGTTAGCTCAGAAAGAGGCTGAATTATCTTAAAGGCTCTCTTCATAGTGCACAATCTTTGACTTGCACAGATTTTCTTTTCTTATGGTGTCATCCTGAAAGCCATCTGCTTTACTAAATAAATTCCATCCCTGGTAAATACGTAGCATCCACCTCTGTAGCCTGTGGAGAAAGTTTTTCTAATTGATGCTATTATTTCATCCTTGGGTTTTTCTTTATATAATGTTTTCTTATTCTAACAGTAGCTATAGCAATAATCAAAAACAGGAAATTTGCAGTATATCGGATAATAAAGGGGAAGATCTTCCAAAGCCCAAAGGGAAGTTCAGTCTCTCTGGCTCAAGAAAATATTAGTTTGATGTATTATCTCTCAAATTTCAGACTCCAGTTCTGCAAAACCATATATGTAACTCAACCCCCTCTAGGCAGACCAGAAAAACCCCAGTTCTTATAAGCTGTTTACATTAAAAAGCATGGGAAGAATATGTAATAACAGAAGTAAATTCATAGAAATATTCTCCCTAATGACTCATAAATTCATTCTTGTGCATCTATAGGGTGAGCCTGGAGAAGCTGGTAACCCTGGACCTCCTGGAGAATCTGGAACATCTGTGAGTATTTTGTTATTGTCTTATCATTAACAGTTATTATGGTGAAGTGAGGTATCTCCTAGTGCTTGCTCTGGAAAGCATTTCCTCAGGTTACTTGGGTACTCGTGTCTGTTTTCTTTGACTTTTCAGTGAAGAATTTACATCATTAAAATGCAATTTGTTTCCATATCATCAAAGCCACATCTACTAGCAGAGGACAAAGATGGAGATTTCCTAAAAGAATACCTATTTTTTCTCCTAAAAAGATTAACTTTGGCTTGTATATTCTTCTCTCTGAAAACAGTTCACTGATGCAAACTGGGTGCAGAATTTGGCACTTGACCTGAGAGGTCCTAATTTCCCACTCACGTGCCAGTATTCATTGAGAAGTGACATTGCCCTTGTCTGAAATGAGTTTGCCATTGTGATCCTTCTTCTTGGCCATTCAATTCCCACATGGCATTTTTGTGTTCGTGTGTTTTCTGCAGGGTCCAAAAGGTGAAAGGGGAGAAAAAGGTGAAGCTGGTCCACCTGGAGCAGCCGGACCACCAGGTGCTAAAGGACCTCCAGGTGATGATGGGCCTAAGGGTAACCCAGTAAGTGAGCTTCATAATTCTAACCCAAACCACTGTGAAGCGTTGCTCAAGTTGTGCTCTGTACAGAACCCTGTAGCATTTCCTACAACTGCACTGCATTCATCCTGTGCTTCAGAAAAGATTTGTGATGAGTGCTACCTGCTTGTCAGTGGATGACACATTCCTTGCTTTTTTCCTGATTTTTCTAGGGCCCAGTTGGTTTTCCTGGAGATCCTGGGCCCCCTGGGGAACCTGGTCCAGCTGTAAGTATACCTTAAAAATAGTTTTAGGCCCTGGTCTTAGTTTGCACTTAACTCCAGTTGACCCTGCCTCTTTCTTGTCTGGTGATGAGCTCTTGCCTGTAACATCCATTGCCTTTCTGTTCACATATTTCATAAGTCTTAAAAATATTTAGAAATCTTTAAAATGTTTTGAAAACTAATGTCCTTGGGAAAATGCTCTGTAGAAGAATAGTGCTCTTATATTCATATATGAAACACAGTGACTTAAACTAATTTTTAATTTTATTTTCCTTGAATTCTGTAGGGTCAGGATGGTGTTGGTGGAGAGAAGGGTGAAGATGGTGATCCTGGTCAACCTGTAAGATTTTTCTCTCATTTTATTTCACCTGCATGCACTCTCTGATGTTAAGAAAATATCTACTGCCAAATCAGTGGTTTCTATGCAGTCACACTTAAAAATATTTTCAAAGTGGATGCTTTTTCCCATTATACTGAAAAATAACTATTTATTTCCTTGCAGAGGTAGAACTACCCACATTATAGTAATACAATTGAGCAAGAACTCAATTTCTTTTAGAAGTAGTGATGTGTTAAAGGATTTGTGCTGGAGCTGCTGAGGAGCACTAAAAATAGAGCAGCTCCGAGCGTAAGGAAGAAATGCTGCAGCCAAATCATCTTCATTAGCTGACCTGATGAAATTAAGCCAAGATCTTAAGCAGTATCTGAGCAATACTCATATTTAGCATCAAATTCTTCTGTTTCTGTAGATTCTGTCCACTGAAAGGGGCTAACACCTGGCAGATGTCTGTGGTATTTAATGAAGACAAGAGCTTCATTCTTTATCAGTGCTGAGTTTATCATTTTCTGTTTACAGGGTCCACCAGGTCCTTCAGGTGAAGCTGGCCCACCTGGTCCTCCTGGGAAAAGAGTAAGGAACATCTCATGTTCTCTTGTACACTTCTCTTTCTGAGACACCGTGTCCTAGAGAATTTCAGCCACCTGTTCCATGCTGTGACACCATGACATCATTACATATGATGTTTGTAATTTCTTTTAAGTAATGAAATGAGAGGAATGAAAAACTAGAAACAGCAGAGAAAGCTCTCTAACATGGCTAACATGGAACATAACGAAAATACATAGGGAAGAATATATGGCTTGTCTATAAAGGTGCTTTTTCTTTTCACTCAGGAATTCAGTGTCTGCTGAATTAGTCTGCCAACAGGAGGGAGTTGTCATGGCAGTAACACCAGACACCATCTTTAGGCACACGGCTGCTCTCAGGGAGCAGGAAGAATGTGTCTGTTTTGGTCTCTTTAGTCTCTGAAATAAAATAATTTCAATGCAGCTTTTGTGCAAAACTATGTCATCCCCTCTGCATACAAAATTAACAGGCAGATATTTCTGTAACTTACGGAGCTGTTCCATTCTTTCTAAAGCCTTTGAAGGTTCACAGGCTTTACAAAGATAGCTCATCAAACCCAGTAAATAATGTTGCACTCACAGAACTGTAGTGGATGCATCAACCCTTAGGTCTGCTTTGGAGAGCAATTAGATGCAGTTTTTACACTTTAAAAATCAGGAGAAGTGGCATCATTAAATGTTAAGCTGAGAATTATTTAACAAAATATGTTAAATTGCTTTATTTAATGGGCTTGAGTGAACTGACAGGCCTAATTAGTTTTATCTGTTTTACACAGTAATCTATTTGCTCCATCAACATGCAGAGTATTTATAATACTGTAAAAGATTATGGTAGCATTAGCAACCTTATCACTAGAACTGAAATATGGCTCCACTGAATATTAGTAATTAGTATGTTTGCTCGACATCAAATTAAAACTTCCTGCTTTATTCTACAGGAAGGCAATAGCTCACTACTCATAGATGGGCCATTTTCTATCTGATTGTCCTAGATAAAAAAAATCCAATTTTGAAGCACAAATTCCATGTTACCTGTGGTTTTACGTATTTCCAATTTAGGGAAAATCTAAGGCTGAATATTGCAATGTAGTCCCATTTCAGAATTTTGAAGAAAACATTTTGTAGATTCAGATTTTAAATTACTTGAGTACCAGAATGCTTCAAGCTTGTAGGGAATCTGTGTTATATTGATGTTACACCAGAAAAAAACAGTGAAAGACTGAACGCTTCATACTTAGCTGGGCAAAACACTTTTTGTTAGTTTTCATCACTTGTGTAGTAGAATAAATTTCAAGAAAAAGCCCTAACAAGAGTTTTTTCATTTGGATTGAGAAGGACATAACATTTCAGCAGTAATATTGCTGTCTGTGAAGTGCAGCTCTGGCTACACTACTAGAAAGCAATATTCCACCCCATTTCTTGTTTTTCTGTCTCTGAAATAAGCTGGCAGAGCTCAGAGTTCATACTTTTAATTAAAGTCTCTTGAAATCCTCAACAGCAGTCTCCTTACTTATTTTATTTTCATTTTCATTCCCCTCTTCCATTTTATTTTGGAACTGGCCTGAACTCAGTTTCACTGCCCAGGCTGCTGAAATGATGTTTATTACGGGAGTCAGTTTTGAGCCATCTCTGCTTAGTATTGCCAGTTACAAAGTTTCCCCAGCTCTCCCTGGGAAGCAAATTCTAGTGAAAAACACGGACATAAGTTGTTTTTCTGTTGTATCTAAGAAATTTATAAGCCAAAGCCATAATCTACAAAAACTTTGTGACATAGTGATTGATAAAGTCTTTCAAAGTGATTTTTTAAAAATTTTCATTAAATAATAGTCATTATTTTACTGATTCTGACTTCTTAAATGATCTGTGCATGTACCAGATCAGAAAAAAGCATGCTCAGGAGGCTTTATACATCAATGTAATTAGGGTGCAAGTAATTGTAGTAATTGTGGCTGCTTATCTAGAAACAGAGGCACAGACTAAACCACTCTACAGTTACATTATTATTATTTTTCTGATCCCTTGCTCTTACTTTTGGGACTTCTTTTTTGTTTGCCGTACAGTACTGGGTAACATCTCTAGCTTGAATTCGTTGATTTCCATCTGGAAAACGTTAAAAACAGCAAGGGGAACAGACACCATCAGAGAGTATCTGTCCATAACATCCCTACGCAATCAACCAAATCAGCACAGCCAGTGCTCCTTGCCTGTGCTCCCCCCAGCCCTTCAGGCTCTCCAGCCCTGGGATCTGCTGCTGGGCTGCTCTCTCTGGGAGTGACATTTAGATGTCTACACCATGGACGCATAAAACTCCACATATCAACCAAAAAGTACTAGAATTTAAAGTGCAAGACTAAGATATATTTTTGTTCTCAACTGGAGGCCAGTCAGCTTCCATTAAAAGAAGAGGTGTCAATACTGAAGCAAAGCCAGTCTCGTAATTTTGCAAGGCAGAAGTTTATTTGGTTTGTTGCCTTTAAACACAATGTTGAATAAGTTAGGAAAAAATAAGGTGTTTCTGCAAAAGAGATTTTTTTTCCATTTTGGCTACAGCATGATGCTGCCTCAGCAGGGTGCAGTCACCACTTAAAAATTAAGCTGATTTTCTCTCTTGATTGCAAATGCACAGAACACCTAACGATATGCCAGGTTCCTATCTCAACAGGATGATGAAATGTGGTAATGGTTTTCTGTGTTGGAAATCACGTTTTAAGTCAGATGACAGACAGCTATAAACAACAATTTAAATTATTTTAATGAAATATGGAACAGCAGAGAAAAATATTCAATAGGTTCACATAACAAAAACTGAGAAAAAAATTTGTTTCTGCATGGCTTCTTTTGTCTTCTTGGTTCATAAAATGTATCAGGCAGTCTGTCCAAAACTACAGTGCAAGGATCATAACAAATCACCATGGTAGCTGGGCTGATGAGGGGGAGAATTGTGCATTAATGTAAAATTACTGTTATTGAGATCCTTTCTGTCAGCTCAAATTTACCAGCCACTCCGCCAATGCCAGCGCAGGAAGGTCAGATAAATAATAATGAGCAGTTTGTCTCTGCAGAGGCCCCACCCGTGCCAGGCCAGCCACGGCAGCCTGCGCCAAGGAGCAGCTCCTGCAGCCCCTTTGTGCCTGGAGCGGCGCTGGCACTGTTTGATAAGGAGCACCCCCTCTGCTGAGCGCTCAGCACTCACTGGATTTGATCTGCAGCCATTGCTGTGGGTTAACCCTGCTAATTAATTCATGCTGCAGCTGCATTTCTAGATTATGCAGAGATCATATTTCTCAAATACAAACTACCACTCTCCACCCTTTTCAGTTTCTTAGGGTGGATTATAATCCATGTGGGAGCTTCAGTGCAAGGAATTTTCAAGGAGTAAAGACAATGGGCGTGTAAATTAATTCATGTAAGAAAACAAAGTCATGTTTCTGAAATGTTTCTGAATTTATTTATGTACCTGTTGATTTTTCTTGTTATCACTGCAAACTGCGATCCACCCAATGAATTGCAACCTACACCAAGGGGTACATGCATCAGACATTATTATTTATTATTGGACAGCAGGGATTTAAATTATTCTTCCAGTTTTACAGAGTCAGCATTTGGCCCAGGGCTTTTAAGCTTCTCTGTATTTTCAAGAAAGAAAACTAAGTCTTTTACCACTTATAGCTCTTAAACATACCAAAGATACAAACCTGTTGGTCAGGTTTTTGACAACATTTGACAACCAGTGGTCAAGGTCCACTGTGGGTAATTCAATTCATTTGGCATTATCTTTGATGTAAAGTCTGAACTATCTCTCTTGGCCAAAAGGTTCATACAGTGCTGCAGATGTTCAGTGTCACCCTGGAGAAAGCTTAATTTTAGAAGCAAATGAATGATCTTAATATACTTCTATGTAAATAGTTATAAAATGAATATAAATTTCCAGGAATTAAAACTGGTGGAGTTGCCCAAGGTATGTGCCAGGAGTAGTGGACAGTGAAATATATCAGGCTATAAAAAGTTTGGGTTAAATTCAGCTCTAGTATGAAAAAATGGCTTTAGGTCAGACATTGATCTAAAGCCCTGAGCTCACAAAGCAAACAGGCAGATGCTTGACTGGAAGTACAGTTCTTATCTGTAAAATTAAAATTGTGTTCTGGTGCTTTACCTTTAGGGAGCCTGCATTGTTTTCTAAATGTTGTTATGAAGTGAAAAGCAGTAAATAAATGAAAGTGATTGAATTTTTCTAGTTGCTGGTCTTTAGAACTTTATTTTACATTTCTGCATAACAAACTGCTTGTTGCATTAATGAAGAGATGAGTCTTATACAGATTCACAAAATCACAGCGTTTGATCACGGTCACTTTACTTTCATTTTGCTTTAAGCTGCTCATTTGTTGGCAAGAAATAGCTACTTGTAATAAAGACATTTCCCAGGCTAAAAATTAACCTTGTAGGAGAACAGTTGATCCATTATCTTGAGTGCGTCTTTTCTAAACTAAGCATATAAGAGAACCATTTTCAGAAGAGTACATTAGATTCTAGACACTGCTTCTGTTCATAACTGAGGCTATGAATATTAATTACCTGACCTAAAAATCAGCCCTTGATGTTTTGGAGGAGAAAAATGCCTTTTTATTTTTCACTTTCATATTCAATGGATAATGTGTCAATTTTTGGCTGTCCAAATGTAATCAGGCCGCTTACTGAGCCCATCCCTGACTTACAGAATAAAGTATTTGCCACTCTGTGCACAGTAGAATTTCAGACCTTTTTGAAATCAGTGGATAAACTACAGGGAATAGATAGGAGCCAATGCATAGCAAATTTAAAATTGTTATTGTAAATATAAATTAGTATTGCCCTTTTCCTTTTATATCCTGTTTTGGGTTTTTTTTTCCAAGTTAATTCTTTGGTTTGAACGGCATCGTGTCAGATGTGTTAGGCAGTGCATATTCTTTTAGATATTTTAAAAACCTAGAAAATTTTAAAGGGGGAAAAAAGCTGATATGATGGATTCGTATTTTTTATCCTGTTAATAAAATGTCCCCAAAATTTTTAATGTTATTTTGTAAGCATTTACTACTTATTAATATGGTGGGAATTGCACTTTCAGAATTTTTTCCACTGGTTATATTTGAAAAAGCCTGAGGTTGTGAGCTCAGTGTCCGTGTTTTACAGGGACCTCCTGGAGCAACGGGTGCTGAAGGCAGACAAGGTGAAAAAGGTGCAAAGGTAATACACTGAAGATTTTTTTTTTGAAGCACAGAAATATGAACTATTTATAAATTAAAAGTAAGTTGCTTATGATGCACTGAGTGTGCAACGTTTCAAAGTAATAATAGATAAACTGTAAAATCCAAATTCAGACCCAGAATTCGTAGCAATGTGTAATGGGCTGGAGCCAGCAGTGCAGGCCCAGCACTGCTCACCTGTGACAAACAAGGTGAGACCGCTTTGCTGGCACCACAATTTCTGTGGAGCCAGAGACATTCACTCAGGAAATCCTCCTGGGCAGAACTCTGACTTTTAAAAAACGCTTTGCATCTTGTAATGTGTGCCAGTGCCAAACTCTCCCAGCTCCCCATCTCTGACCTGGGCTGTTCTTTCTAGGGTGAACCTGGTGCAGAAGGGGCTCCTGGAAAAACAGGGCCAGTTGGTCCACAGGGACCTGCAGGAAAACCTGGCCCAGAGGGTCTCCGGGGCATTCCTGGCCCTGTGGTAAGTAAGAGGAGCACATAATAATCTTTTTAATGTTGCATTTCCTGTATCTACTCTGGTAAAGCAAACTTTTTGTTTTTTTCTAGGGAGAACAAGGTATGCCTGGAGCACCAGGTCAGGATGGCCCTCCAGGACCTCTGGTGAGCATCCTTTTCCCACATGTCAGTCACAGAAACCTCCAAACACACCACCAAAAGATCTCTCTTCTAACATTTGAGAGCTTAAATATGCAAATGTGAAGCTGAGTATATTAATGTAATGAACTACATGCTCACAAACGCACAGACTTCCCGTCATGTGAACAAGAACTTTTCAATACATTGCTGCAACTTGATTTTGGATTTTAAGAAAGTAAAGTTGATATATAAAAGTTGCTGAGGTTAGGTTTCCTTCCCTCCCCTCTCAACCTCCACAGAAGATTGCTATCAGGAGAGTATGAAACCCGATTTGCACTAGAGCACAACACACTGCAGGTGAAAAGTCTGATTCTGCATTCCAAAAGCCTACAAATTTCACATTTCATTCATGAATTATGTATTTGCCTAGGTTTTTGCATCTAATGATATCCTGAAGTGGAGATGGAAAGCATAAGCACTGAATACTATTTTGTACATGAAATGTTAGGGCACTTTTGAATATGTGCCAGGTGAAAAGGTCTCTTATCACTGCTACCCATACCAGCACTTGTCCACTGCCACCAGCAGAGCAGTAGTGAGGAGACACGGACCGAGTGCAGCAGCTCTACACTTGATGTGCACGTGTGCAGTGGCAGATTAACAGCCCCTGAAAAATTCTTGTCTTTTGCATAGGCACTGCATGGCCTGAAATTTTTGCCTAATTCTGCACAAATGGCACAAAACCAGCATTGCCACTCTTATAAAACCTAAAGATTTCTCAAATCAAGGATTTAGTTGACCCTCTGCTTCACAGATTTCTATTCATATAACCCTTTAAAGATTTCTTATTATAAAGTAATTTAAATACCACTGAGGCATCATTATGACCTTTTAAACATACATTTCAACTTCATCTTGGGCTCTGAATCACATCATCAATCACAACCAAAAACCACTGAGTAATTCTTCTTTGATTTGCACTGCTAACAACATTTCAAGAAAACATGATGTGAGCACTATGTTAAAACTTATTTTAATGTTACTTCCCTTGATTTATATAGGGGCCACCTGGCTTGCCTGGACTGAAAGGAGATCCAGGTTCCAAAGGAGAGAAGGTATGATTTACTCTTTTTTTGTGCCTTTGTACCTTTGACCCAATCTAAAAGTGTGTACAAAATTAGCAGAAAGAAACAGCAGGGTTTGTATCAGCAAGATGACCTGCCGTGCCCATCAGCCAGCTTCCCACAGCCCTAACAGCAGTCATGGAGTTTTCAGCCAGATCTGGTACCCTGGAAATACCGAGAAAGAAGAAGCTCACTGCCTGTGTGGTCATCTATGGACCACGTGATGCTTGTGATGAAAATCCCAAAGATATTGGGATGGAAAGAGAACTGTCAGATTTACAACAAAGCAAATAGAAAGAACAAGTACTGGAAATTTTTATTTTAAAAGAACAAAATATAAATATTTAACAGCTAGAATACTTTCTTTTGAAATTACGATTGAGACATTTGGGATAGCATTTTCCTACAGAGTCCCAACAATCCATTGATTGCTTGTGTATCACAGTAAAACTGTAGAGAAAGGGACATGAATATGATTATACCTTGTGAACTTCAGGTTTTATTTATGTGCTTGGATCAGCTGTTGATGCAGCCATATCTCATGTGGACCTCTATGAGATGCTGATAGCGTCTAAATGTGAAAACTGGAATGAGATTTGTACCGGGGTACTGTTATTTCTGTATCAGTTTCAGTAAGAACTACGTTGCACTTCGATCTTTCACTGAATAAGCAGTCACAACTTGCAAATAATCTTAAAGTTTAAAAGGCCATCTAACAACAACAAATAAATTTTAGAATAATTTGTTTTCAGGTTGATTGTTGATGAGCAACAGTGCTAACATGTGAAAGGTCTAATTTATGTGTTGGCAAAACACCTTTAACGTATGTTGAGTTATAACTATATTTTCTTCAATCTGTTTTAGGGACATCCTGGTTTGATTGGCCTGATTGGACCTCCAGGAGAACAGGGTGAAAAGGGTGATAGGGGTCTTCCTGGCCCACAGGGATCTCCTGGAGCCAAGGGTGATGCAGTAAGTACAACATACTTGTGTTTCCATTCAAGCTCCACGCAAGCAAGCGGTACATATTCCAAGCCTTCTTTGAAAGACATGAAGTTGTTATAAACATTTAACACCCAGAGTCTCCTGCAAGAGATTAAAACTTCCTAAGACGTTGTACAAACCCAGCAAAATTAAACATCCTAAAATGAGGTTATAGAGCGTTTGAGGAAATGAAGGAAACACATGCACCATAACATGCACACGTAGCGCAAGTTAGCAGCAAGACAAAAGTAGCAGCAGCAATCTCATCACATTTACTAATTGGATCACCCAAAGTAACTTCCTCTCTCCTCGTTACCAAGCCATGTTTTTAAGGCACTGTGTAAAATGTGAGGTTTCTGAGTCAATCTGAAGAGGAACACAGCTGTGACAAAACACTGCAGTCAGTGTAGGAACAGCTACAAGCAACTCAAACTGTCAGTATTTTAAACTTGCCAACTATCTTGGCCTCTAGAAAACAGCCTAACTCAAAACTCATCACAGTTGGACATAGTGGGACCACCTTTTTCATAGATACGATTTTTTAACACAGTCTTGTATGTAGAATACTTTAGCTCTGTGCTTATTCTCTCATTCTTTTTTTGTAGGGAATTTCTGGTCCTGCTGGTCCGCTTGGACCCCCTGGTCCTCCTGGATTACCTGTAAGTAATTTCATCCAGCCCTCCTGTTCAAACCACCCCGGTGTTGTGTGCATTTCTCTCCAACCAGAGTTCTATGTTCTTGCCCATAGGGTCCCCAGGGTCCAAAAGGTTCCAAAGGATCCAGTGTGAGTAATTCTCCTCCATACATTTTGTTCTTCTCCTTAGCTTTTGTGTGTGTCATTTGTAAACATTGTGTAGCATGGTCAACACTGCACCTCTTTCATTGCCTTGTAGGGTCCTGCTGGTCAGAAGGGTGACAGTGGGTTACCTGGGCCACCTGGTCCTCCAGTAAGTAACAATTCTTACCTTGGCATTACGCTGACGTGATGACCCTGTTTTGACAAGGGTAAAACACAGCATTTGGGAACCAAAATCTGAATGATGGTTTGAAAATTCATTTTTCAGGAAACACAGATCCACCAGGCACAGAAGCACGTATCTGCACTGAAAAAGCCGTTAGAAACTAAAAACAAATAAACAAAAAAGAACACCCAAAGAAAACCCCTACAAAACCCCCTAAACAAAAAAAAAAACACCCTCATGCAATAATTATTTAATATGTTATATTAAAGCACAGAAAACACAATTCTACTGTTTTCCCCTGATGATCCTCTTCTGTTTCCATATTTCTTTATCATAACAACCTAAAATGAAGAATCCAAATCTGAATGACGCATTTCAATTTCTTGAACTCAAATATTGCTTCCTAGATCCCAAGTGGAAATTTGAAGTTTTATCATACGAAACATTCGCAGTTCTCATTTTTCATAGAATATGCCTGTGCTTGGGGGAATTGCCAGGGATGCAGAGTCAACTACAAGTCAGTTCTGCATGCCACTTGTGTGAGGGCAACACACACTTCCCCGAAAAGCAATGTAGTGAGAAGAGTTTACAGCACAACAATGGTTTGGCCTTCTACAGTCTTTTTTTTTTTTTCCTTTTTTGTAAGTAAATCAAAGCACACAGGTATGATTCTGAAGGAAAAAAATAGTCAAATAAAGAAATAAACACCTTGAAGAAAGCCTATTTGAAGCAACTCCAAGCCACATTCCATGGTGCTCCTCTGCTGAAAAACTAACAGAAGATGTAATTAGATCTGTTGTTTTCCACTCAGGGCCCTCCAGGTGAGGTAATCCAACCACTGCCAATCCAGTCAGCCAAGAAGACAAGAAGGTCTCCTGATTATATGTTGTCTGATGCTGGTGATAACATTCTGGATTATTCCGATGGCATGGAGGAGATCTTTGGGTCACTGAATTCACTGAAGCAAGACATCGAGCACATGAAGTTTCCAATGGGCACTCAGAACAACCCAGCCCGGACCTGCAAAGATTTGCAACTCTGCCACCCCGACTTCCCAGACGGTGAGTTTATATTGCATGGCACAGGCCCACAGAGCTGAGCTCAGCGTCTGCCAAGACGCTTTGGCAGAAGAATGCGTTATTGGTAGAGGGCTGAAACAGTCGCTCAGCAAATACAGTCTCATGGGATGCATTTGTATAGCCATGAAAGCTTCAGAAATGCAAGACGTTCTCTTGGTAAAAGCCAAAGTTCTTTAAATACATAACCTAAGCTGGTTGGAGAGTTACAACCTTTTAAGGTGACGAATAAAACACAGCAGTTGTTTTGAAGGGTGGGCCTTGCGTGTCCAGCACAATCCAAACAGGAGTGTGATGAAAGAGTTTGGCATAACAATATAAAACAGCATTGGTATTTTATGAGATTTATATTCAATAATGACTTTCAAAAACTTTAGTCGTTTTTTATCCTTGGAAGCAATAGTTTTCTCCACTGCATCAGCACTGTTTTTCCTAGATCAGCCAGCAAAGAGACATGGAAGTTTCTTTGATACTGTTTAATGCTACCAAGTAGTAGCATAATAAAATGCAAAGTAATATGAACGAGACACATTGTTCCTAAGAACACTTGATTTTATTATCCTTTGTTGTTTGTTTTTTTTAAACAATTTTACCCTTCTGAAAAGGTTTAAATGAAAGCCAGCCTTCACTAAATTTTCATCCTTTCATAATTTTTTCAATTGCAATGGATATTTTTCCCAGTTCAAAGCAATATTTTTCTACTTTTAAATGGGAAGAAAAGTAGATTTTGACAGTTTAATAATATTTTATTGCTTTCACTGCAGATAGATAAGAACAGATGGTTGCCTTGAGGAGTAGTTAAGCAGTGTATGTGCTATATGAAAAGTACATATTTTACAATTCAGTACCCTCCATAATAAGGAATATTTTTTACAGAACACTTTCACCTTCTTCATTTACCAGTATTTGCTTCTTCTTTGGAGCTTTCTTCATATAAAAGTAATCTTATTTTGTTTAAAATAAAAGCAAATGCATTCATTAAAATACAAAATTCTCCAGGGATAAGACTTACAGAAAGGAAAGACTGTTTTCAATAAATACAGCCTGAATAAACAGAATTGTTAAATCCCATAAATACTTTGTCTATGCCCTATATTCCGAAGACAGAACTGGTGAAAGGATTTGTCATTTCTCTTTGAAACTTCCTCTATTTGTTTGAAACTGGATTAGAGCTATAGTTGTCAAAAAGTCATTTGCTGTCCTCTTTGTGAAATATCTGGAGCTCAGAACCCACATCACAGAAATCATCATTATAATTGGAATAGCAGATTTCAAAAATCACTGACTTTGAATGGAGTTTGGATGGGCTGCAGCTCTTTCATGCCCAGCCTTCACTGGTGTTGCAGCCAGGAGTAAACCCAGGAGTAAGAAGCTCTTTGTTTGGGGTGTATCCTTCTCAGTGGAAGCTTTAGGTGCTTGTGCCAGCTACAACCCCAGCAAGCCCTGTGCAGACACCTTTTCATGCAGGTAAGTATGCAAATGACTCCAGATTTTGCTCCCTGACCTAAACCATTCAGTTAAAATAACTTCCCTACAAACTTTGGAGGACCATTAGGTAGCAGTAAAGCCTGGTTTTTCTGATTACCATTTCCACTGTATAAGGCAAGTATTTTTGCTTTTGTCTTAGGGGAATATTGGATTGATCCTAACCAGGGCTGTTCTGGAGACTCCTTCAAAGTATACTGCAATTTCACCGCAGGTGGGGAAACTTGCATCTACCCAGATAAGAAATCTGAAGGAGTAAGTACCAGTCTGTGTTTTCAGTTGGCTGTTGACAGTTCCTAGCGTGCTGTTGCGATGTTGAACTAAACAGGATAATTACATTGTCACATTTTCATATATCTGTCTTTTTAATTGTGTTAACATTTGCGTAAATCTGAATGGAGCAGTAAAATGGTACACAGAGTTAACAAATGCCATTTTCACTCTCAGAGAGGGAATCCATGCACCTGCTTGCTAACATTTCACTGCATTTCAGAATGCAACACAGCTGAGCAGTCAGTCACAATACGTGATCTGGTATTTGTCAGCTAAAAGCTGAACTCTTACTGTGTTTCTCTTGTGGGTTCATTTATAGCTATTCATTTATTCCTATGCAAAGTAGATGTAAAAGACTGTATTAAGAGTGTCCTTACTCACTGTTATAGATGACATCTGCTGGGGCATATGGTGCAGAGGAAAGCTTTCTAGAAGCTTGCCTAAATGACAGGGATCTATTCGCATCAACACCAGTGAAAACTCATTTAGACACTTCACAGCAACCATTTATACCAGCAGCTGACCTGAATCTTAACAGATTACAACCATCTCCCTCAAACAGAATTAACTCTCTCTTGGATTCCATTTGGAGTCACTAATTTGAAGGCATTCTCTACGAGAAAACACCCTATTTTAGGCTTTTAAAGTGGCTGAGATTTCAGAAAGAACCATTCTTTATTACGTGGTGTGAAATTTGTCCCAAGTAATGTAAAACCTTTATATCTGTTAACATATGTTTCAAATACTTCTGTCTCTGCTGTTTGACCACACAGGTTAGAATTTCATCATGGCCAAAGGAGAATCCAGGATCTTGGTTTAGTGAATTTAAGCGAGGCAAACTTGTAAGTTGTCACTGCAATGTAACTGTATTCACAAATCAAGTACATGTTATCAGCAATCAGCAGATCATAGGGAATTTTATAACATTTAGATAATGACAAGACCCCCAGCCTTTTTGCCCTGAATATCCCAGCAGAAATGTGGCCTCTTGCCACTGGACAGCAAAAGCCTGGTCTGCATTGTCCCACAGTGATGCCAATGGTACCTGCACTGCTGGTGGTGAGGGACTGGCCTCTGGCAGACCCCACCTCAGCACTGAACCTCAGGAAAGCAGCTGGAGCACAGATCCCCCGCCCCAGTGTAGGTAACTGGAAAGATACTGAGTATTCAAAAGTGAGGCTGCAGGCTGACGGAACTTCTTGATTAATTAAAAACAGATTCCCAAAGAGATTCTGCTGCTTTACACTGCAAGGTAGGAGTAATTATCTGTCTTTCCCGAAGCTAAAATATGTAGTTCTTCATCCTAAATATATTGCTACATCATGAAAATTTATTTACTGAGTCTTAACTGTATTGACCTTTAAAACTCCATAAAATGTTATGTGTTGGTTGATTTTTTTTATTAAGGATAGTTACGTGGTTCTCTTTTGTCAACAATAATTTTGGTTTGCATTGTACCAAAGAAAATAGGTAAATATTCATCTAACCTCTTATATTTTCCAGCTTTCCTATTTGGATGTCGAAGGCAATTCCATTAATATGGTCCAAATGACGTTCCTTAAACTACTGAGCGCCTCTGCCAGACAAAATTTCACTTACAACTGTCACCAGTCTGTAGCCTGGCACGACGCGCCCTCTGACAGCTATGACAAAGCACTAAGGTTCTTAGGATCCAATGATGAAGAAATGTCTTATGACAACAATCCTTACATCAAAGCTCTCCACGACGGCTGTGCAGTAAGTAGAGGTTCAAAGAGTCTTCACAAAACCAACCTGTCATTTAAAGTAGAAATCAAACAAATCTATTTTTTTCACAGCTTTCTTCCGAGGAAAGCTTTGTAAACACTTTACTTGTCATATACTGACTTTTAGTAGATTTTTAACCACAGTACACCAGTGGCATATTTAATTTTCATCTGTGTACCAAAAAAGAAGTAACCATAAGCCAAGCAGCAGAAATGGAACAAACCCGGAATGGATGCAGGCTGTCAGCACCACTGTGCTGAAACTACGGTGCTGCTGTGTATGAGCGCAGTATAAGGGAAGAGCAGAAGCAAAAAAAAGATAAGGAGAGGAGGCAGCCCATCAGCAGAATAAATTTATATTAAAAATCAAGGTATACACAATTAGAATATTTAGTGAATCCAGCAAAAACATGTATTAAAGAAGCCATATGTTTACGCAGAAACATAGTGCATTAATTTAAGTTTGCTACGTGACTTTATATTTCCTTTTCTCATTTTGTGTATTCAAAGCCAGGTGAAGTTTGTGGATTTTACCTTTCAGAATCCTCTTTTAGCTAAAAATCCCCAGAGGTGTCCAAACACACACCAGGTCTGTGAGCTCTGTGAGCTCTGTCAGGGTCACTGGGGACATAGCCCCTGCCACCACCTTTCGAAACAGAAGGGTCTGTATTCAACACTTTGAAACAAAGACATCAAAAGAACAAAAGAACAAGTGACAGTAACGGCCTCACTAATTATTTTGAGTTTTAATATGAGAGCATTTTGAAGGCAGTTTCTGAGGTCAGCAATACAGAATTACAGACCTGAGAGTGCCAGGATATACACCTGGCTCAGGTGCAGCTCAGGAGGTGCAGAGCGCCCTCCCCTCAGCAGTGAGATTCTCATCCACACCTGCTCCATGTCAGCCTTTCTGTGTGCCTGATTAGTGGGTTTTTTTCACAGGGAAGATGTGGACTGCTATGAGAATATTATTGTTTATTAAATAGTGTAGACACGTGAGAATTCTCTAAGAAACTGAAATATCTTAGATTATTTTTCACTTTTTGTAGGCCTGCATTAGTAAGAAAAAGCCTATGGGCCATTCTCCTTCCAAAATTAAAACTTTCCATATCACATTCTTAAAATGAAATCATAAGAAAACATAAGATTTAGAGTTTGCAATATCTGGTGCATGACAGGGCAGTAATTTAGAAATTCCACAATTCAGAGATAACCTGTGAAGATCTACTGCACGTGTTAACTGCTCAGCTCTATAACATTTTGCTTTTTCTTTGTTTTTTCTTTTTTTTAACAGTCAAGAAAGGGCTATGCAAAGACCGTCCTTGAAATCAACACGCCCAAAATAGACCAAGTGCCCATAGTTGATGTGATGATCAATGACTTTGGCGATCAGAACCAGAAGTTTGGATTTGAGGTCGGTCCTGTCTGCTTCCTTGGTTAAGCTTAAGACAAAATCAGATCAACACAAATGTTGCACTTTGGTGCTACCAACCCACTTCATGCCACATGCAAGTTTTGAATAAGGATGGCATAGAAAATGTCTTGCTGTGTATGTATGTCTTATTTAGAAAGTAATCATTGCCCTTGTAGGGCCAGAATCACATGACTTAAACTTATTTTGCAAAGATGCTGTGGCACAGACAGACAACGTAGGGCTCACTTCAGGAACACCCCCTTTGGATTCCTTTGGTGCTGTAAAAAAAAAAAAAAACGAACAACAATGGTGCTCCTTCCATTCCAACAAAGAGGTGTTAAGAAAGTGTTTAATATAAACTGTAATTATTCTATGTACAGTACTATACTGTGATTTCTCTGTCCATTTCCAAAACTTGCATGTGTCTCTGAATTGCATCTGGCTCTTATTTTATAATTACAAAACTACATTGTCAATACTGTGTATGTATTCTGAAAAAATAAAACTGTAATTGCCAGTGAAGCCAATTCCATTTCTGATTAATAATAAAATCCCTTTGTATATATTGTTGTTGAAGAGCTTTGTTATTTGAAGTCGCCAGTAAACTTAAGGTGGCAAAACTGGAAGACCGTGAGCAGCACACTCAAACAACTCTTTTCTGCTGATATCACTCTGTGACAATGAATTTAGAGAATGAAATGAAAGCACTTTCAAAGGTGCTGTGTTCCATGGTGCTATACCTCAGACTTTTTATTTTCTATTCTAATTCCATAATTTCAGAAGATAACTGTATATACCTAAAATAAACAAGTTTATATTTTTGGGTGGGGAAAATGTGTAAGAAAAAACCAAATTTCTGTGTAAGAGAACTGTTAAAAATCTGTGAAATAAATTAGTCATATAGCTTTCCTTTTCTTTTTTTTTTTTATAAATCTCATCAGGACTTGTTTCCATTGTGCTTATTTGGGCTACATAAATATAAAAACTGGATTCTAAACAGTTATTTATGGATTTTTGCAGTGTTTACTTAGATGTTTATGTAAGCAATGATGGATGTTTGCTTCCTGAACTGGATACTAAAAGTTTCAGAGAACAGTCTACACGATATTTGCCCGTCCCATTAATATGAATTCTTTTTCTTCCTGTTACTCCACCTGAAGGCCAGGGATGCAATATGTCTAGGTCATGTGATTCTACACAGTTGCTAAGCAACATACGAGGGACTGCTTCCTAAAGAGCTGTCTTTGACCCAAACCCTTACGATTCACTATTCAAAGCTCACCAAAAAAACTTGTTGGTTTGGCCTTCCCTCTGAACATTTTATTCAGGTAGTTGGAAGTAGAAATTACATTTTAGCTTTACAACACAAATCCTTTTGTAATTATTTTTCGTAATATATGTAAGACTTGAAAAGAAATGTTTGTTTCTATTTCTTATAAATTGTTAAATTAAATAGTACTAGTTTCTGCTGGCTCATTTCCAACTGGTATTTTCTTATGCACGTTTATACATGTAAAAGTGAGATTCCAAAAGTCAACTTCTTGCTGTTCATATTTTCTTTTATTTTTGAACCAAAGTTTGTAACTGTCACCTCAAAGAGGAAAATACAAATTTTATTAATAAAATCAAGTCTTGTCTATCTGGATTGGTCATTCTCTTATTTCAATGTCCAAAACTTACCCACTGCCATTACTGCAACTTCATTCTGCTTCCAGACCATCCAGGCTCAAAAAAAAAAAAAAAAAGGAATGTTACTGTATGTCCTGGCAAGCACTGGGCAGAGAAGTGTTAACAGAGAAGGTGCTGATCTGGCCATTGGCACCTGCTAAGTTCACATCTGGTTTGTATGGATTTATAGCTCCGGCAGCCCAGATAATACCATCGAACACAGGACTGGAGCCTGATGCTCCTTCCCCAGCCACTCACAACCTCCAGTGCCTGTCCATTTCTCAGTCTGGTGCTTATCCTTGTAGGACCCCACCAGGCAGGCAAATGACCCTATTTAATAATAGGAAATGGAAGACAAGAACTAGACCAAGACTTAGAAAGTGCTGGAACAAAACATTTCCAGCACCTTGTTTCAGACTGTGGAACCAGAAGCAGCGATGGGTCCAATGACATGACATATGTCACCTTCTTCAAAAAAATCTTCTCCCTTTTTAATCTGTTACCTGTTTTTTATGAACTCTTGCTATGTCTAAGGAAGCTGTGCGGGCAGCTGCAATAAGTTTGGCAGAGGAGCAGCCACTTTCTCCTGCTCAGGTCGACTGGGTTAAGTTAGGAGCTGAGCTGTTCGAGCCTATCTTAAAAAAAAAAAAACCCCAAACCACTTCTCTATTGGGTGCTTGAGGGTAAAAAATAAAGATGGCTGTGGTTTGGCAGAGTCAGGATTAGTCTGCAGCAGAATGCTGTTTCTAAGAGTGCAATGATGTATTCAAGAAGCCAAATGAAACCAGATCTTTTCCAGAATTAGTCCAAGCATCTTGCCAAGGTTTGTGTTGGCAACATCCCAAAGGAGGAAATGAACCTGAGTCTTCCACACTTCTCAGGCAAGGACCCATCTGGTTTATTCTTAAACCTTTCTTAAGGCCTTAAGCACTTACCTTACTATTTATCCTTGTCATGAAAGCATCTCACCATTGCTTGTTATTTGAACTCCTCTTTGTCAATCTGCTGTTCTTTTCTCTCCACATTTCAGATTAAGGGGGGGGGG
>VZRN01005387.1:663858-705377 GCA_013397935.1 Dasyornis broadbenti
GGGGGGGGGGAAGCCATTTTATATTCTTGCCTTCAAGCAAAAATTATGCTTTTGTTTTTCCCTTGAAAGAAGTCTCCTCTTAGCAGCATTTAAAACCCAAACAAACAAACAAACCAAAAGGGCACTCTTCAGAACAGAGAGAAATTTCACACCAAAACTCACATAGTAGTCTTCCTATGGAAAAAACCTCAGATTCTATAGTCAAACCCTAAAAGCCATAAAAACATAAAACTTCAGACTCATCATACGGTATTATAAGATACATAAAACCAAAACAAACACCCAAAACTCTGCAAGTCAAATCCCTTACTCAACCAAGCCTGAAAGAAAACAATTATCAATATTTCTCATACCCTAAATTAAAAACCTGTGCAATCACAGAAAGATTGAAATTGTTGTATGCCATCTGGATTTTACCTCTAGAAGCAGAACTTGGATGTTCTGTGATCTTGCGGGTTCACCCTACAGAAAGCCATCCTGGAGATGGTTTCTTCACTGCAAACACAGATCGTGGCTGCGTTGCATGGCAATGGAGTAAATCAGCACGTGGCAAACCAAGCCCACAAACATTCCAGACTGAGGCATTGCTCTGTCCAGAGCAGCACGAACACACGAGAGAGATTTAAATGACACGCTATGCCTAGAGAGGCACAAACTGTTCTGCATATTTGTGTGGAGCTCCTTTGCCGCTCTCTCTCTCTCTCACCCAGGACAGAGCAATAGCAACTCACCATGACTGGCACATCCCTTGGAAAACTTCATCAAATGTATTGATGATATTTTTCCCCAGTCCACGTGAGAGCCATTGTAGCTAACATCAACAGTCACCCTGCAACACAAAAAGCTACAAAGCTTCAGAGAATAAGGACAGTAATCTGCTTAAGATTCTTCCCCTTGGGAACAGCTTTGTTAATTTTAAAATGAATATTCACATGCTAATGGCTGGAAGGAGAAGTCTTAATAGCCACTGATTTTCTATTGCAAGCACACTCATTTTTCTGTGAAAGAATATCTTCTATTGTACACGCACCAAAAAAATTGGAAATTCCAAAGACAGGATATTAAATGTCATGTCTGTTATATTTACCTGGAAACGTGACTTATTTGTGCTCCTTTTGAAGGCACATAAATTATCAGAGGCTCATTGTTAGTTCAGTGAAAAGCAACGGCAAGATTATTGCAAAGGAGTAGATTGCTCTAAAGCTATTTGTACATTTTGTTTTCAAGAAGAACATTGAAGATTAACACAGTGGAGAAGGCTGCAAGCATACAGATACTCAGACACCCTGCTCTAGCCAAAATTGGGCTCGTTTCTTTCGCAGCTGTGTGAATGAAGGCTCTGTTCTTATGAGACAGGATGCAGCCAAAGCCCACAATGGACATGTTTTGTCTAGGTTGTCCAGGGAGCTTTGGCAGACCCATACTTTGTTTCCAGTTTCTCAAGGGTGGAAGAAGTCATCTCCATCAAAACACACCAAACTTCAGTGAGACAGACATGAGCTGTTAAAAACTCAGCAGTGGGATTGGGACCTAAGTGCCTCCTCTGTTCCCTAGCATAATCTAAGAAATTTCTATTTTTTAACATCAAAAAGGCAATGCAGCTAAATCTTGCTGAAGCATGAAAAAACTCCAGCTTGCACTGTGATTAAAATGTGGATGAAAATTAAAAATTCAGTCCATCCAATAAAATGCCAGAAGAAAACCAAATTAACGCTCTTCTAGGCCCAGAAGTTCTCTAAACTGGATCTTCTGTTGTGTTTTCAGTGGTTAAGTACAAGAACCTTTCTGAGTTCACAGGGCTGAGACAAGGATGCCCAGAGCCCCAAGGTCATCTCAATAACCAGGAATGAGCACAGGAGCCTCACGCTCAATTCCCCTCTCACCTCCAATATCTCGTAGCCAGAGAGCTTGCAAATGGCCACGGCACCCCGTGGGCTGCAGCAGTGCAAGGCCAGTGAGTTGTGGCCTGAAGGGACCCAGCCTACAAGCTCTGAAGCTCCCCAGCACAAGTGAAAAGTAAACTCAGCCATAAAGCTGAGTTTTTAAATGAAAAGTTAACTAAATGAGGAAACTCAGGATGTGACTAGAAAAATAAAAATATTACACTATAGTTGTTGTTTCTGGAATGGAAATACTGATTTCTTATTTGTTAGTTTACTCAGAATCTTACTCAGAAAGGCCATGCAAGTCAGCCAGGGCATTTCATGGAGCTGCACGACTTCTAGAGCAGGCCCTCCTCATTGCAGCATGGAATGTACATTAAGCGGAAGGACAGGTGGAAAGATTTAGAATGAAGTTGTTTTTATTGACATAAAAGCATCTTTCTATCAAATATTAACCAATAAATAAATAAATAAATAAAGGTTTTACGTTCTATTCATACAGTCTCTTGAGCCTGTACCTTTTTTTCTTTTTAGTACAATATCATCTCAATGGCAGCTCAGGTGAGAAAGTAGCTGTGCTTTGTGGTTCTGGTGCCCAAATTGGCTCAAGATAACGCAGCACAATGGGAGGGCTCAGGCTCTGAGAGTGCATAAACAGATAATCTTCAGAACATTCGCTATTCAGTAACTTTCTGATTTGGATGTGTAGGGATCATTTATCCCTTTGTTATTCCTCAGAAGGATTTTAGAAATATCCACTTTGCTCTAAGCCTGCAGAGTTGTTCAGTGCACAGATATTAAGATCAAAGCTGTTTACTGTCGGAAAGGGCCAAAAATGGAATTTTAATTTGTGAAAACTTTCTGCAGCACTCCAAATTCTGAAAAGAACAAAGTATGTTTCACCTCCCAACTTCTCCCCTTTTTAAAATTGTGATGTTTTCATTTGAAATTATGAGATTTTTTCCAAACTGATTGACAATATTGGATTGATAGGAAGAAGTCCACTGGTACCCACACCTAGATTGTTTTCCCATGTGCTGGGGGGCAGGAGCTGAGTACAATACTAACGGTGGAATAAAGGCATCTCTAGAAAAGAGAGGCACAATAAAATAGTTTTCAGTGTACATCAGAAAGGAGGAAAATGTAGTGGGGAGAAAAATGGAAGTAAGAAAGCAGTGAGGAAATATGTGCAAAAAGAATGATAGAACTTGCCTCCCTCAACCCAGGGCAGGAGGGTGAGAAATCTTTATGGACAGGAGGGTGAGATATCTTTATGGGCAGTCTGGGAGCACCCCGTGTGATCTGTGGTACAGCAGGGCTCAGGGCCGTTTCTCACAGTCACTGCAAAAGGAAGGGTACACTGGCCCCCGGCTTAGGACACAGCAGCAAAACTGGTTTATAAAGCACACACCTAAAGAGTAGCAAAGATTGCAGGCGTCTGTGGCAAACACCTGCAGTGCTGCCAGCAGCCACAACTCTGTGCCTTGCTCTCCCTCCCCTCCCTTCCCACGCTCACCTCTCTCTCAGACAGTCCTGACATTGCCTCCTCTGCAGGACCCCTGCTCTTGCCCAGCAGCCACATTTCACTGAGGCACTGAAATGCACAGGAGATCTGAAAAGGGGGGTGAGATCCTTAACTTTCAAGGTCGTGAGGGAGAAAGGATGATGGGGAAGAGTGAGCAGCCTCAGGAATCAATATACACTCACATTAACACACTGCCAGACTCACAAAATATAAATCCTATCTCGACCATCCAGATTAGGAGCAGGTAATGACACGGACTGCTCGATTTCTGTGCCCTTTTCCTACCGCAGAGAAGCACACAGACCAGGCAGCACTGAGAGCTGTCTCTGCAAGGAAAGCCAGATGAAAACAATGAGGAGATCAGCTCACATTGCTGACCCTTTGAAACCTGTGCTTTAAAGTTGACCTATTTGATTTTCTGAACACAGTGACCTCAAACCAAAACCACAATATCTTGAGGAACCACATTTGAATTAGCATCACATCTTCCCATGAAAATATTCCTGAAGGAAGCAATAAAAAAATTAAAAGGGGACAGTCCACATGAACTGAGGATACCTGAAAATTTTCCTGATGAAATGATTCTTGGCCATTTCAATACATTATACAGTTCTGCATGTGCGCATTCATTTCTCATGTTTTGCATAATCTTTCTGATGACTGTATGCACAAGTGTACCATGTAGAAACAGCAGTGAGCCAATGTGATTACTCATTAAATTTAATGAGAAGGTTAGAATTATCTGCTATAAAACTAAGATGAAAGCGAAATCACAAATTTGAAAGCCAACTAAGGGCTGAAACATATGCAAGCACAGTTAGTTAATACCCTCTTAATATGCACAACAATAAATATATCATATAGATATACAGCAAATTTGGATGAATGCTATCCAAGTGGAACTCAGCTGTGATGGTGTATGAAATGATAACATTTAACTCTAATCAGACACATAACTCAGAAAAAGCAAAACCACCAAGTACTCCAGGGCTCTCTTGCAACACTGGAATATTTTTGATAGCCAGATAGCGTTCTGCCCTTTTCTGTTTAAACACGGTGAAGGAAGACAGAGCTCGATGTGTGCCACCAAATCTCTGTAAATAAATGCAGGGTGACTCCCACACACAGAGGTCAGGGCTGTAACAACACAGCAAAAAGCAGAAAAGGGTACAGCCCAGGGCTTGCAAACACTGTGTGTGTGACAAGGGAGAGTCACAAAGGGAAGATGACCAAGTACAACTGAGGAATCCTAAAAACATAGAATATCCTGAGGTAAGAAGGACTCACAAGGATCACTGAAGTTCAACTCCTGGCCCTGCACAGGACCATTCCCAAGAGTCACACCACGAGCCTGAGAGCATTGTCCAAACACTTCTTGAGCTCTGTCAGGCTTGGTGCTGTGATGACTGCCCTGGGGAGCTTGTTCCAGCGCCCAGCCACCCTCTGTGTGACGAACTTTTGCCTAATACCCAACCTCACCTTCATGTCAGTTCCCCGAGTCCCATCACCGGTCACCAGAGAGAGATCGGTGCCTGCCCCTCCACTTCTGCCTGTGAGGAAGCTGTGGACTGTGATGAGGTCTCACCTGTGTCTCCTCCCCATTTACCAAGCCAAGTGACTTCAGCTGCTCCTGGTAATGGCTTCCCCTCAAGGCCCTCCACCATCTTTGCAAGCTCTCATTCAGCTGTTCTCCAATAGGTTTAAATCTTCTCTTGTGGCACCCAAAACTGCACTCGAGGTGATACCTTCGCTCAAGTACTCAAGGAAATACACAAAAGCCCTCCTTTAAGAGGTGGCTTTAAGGACGCTTCTAGATGTTTGTTCTGAGCAAACTCCCTGCAGAGGCCTGGATTCAGAGCTCCCGGCAGCGGCCCCCATGTGGCCCTTCAGGGTCTGTGGGGGGCTGCACTCTGCCAGCTGGTTCCAAAGCCCACGAGGTGACTTTGAGCCCATGTGTGTGTGTGAAAGGAGAAGTACCTCCACTTACCCCTAGCCAAAATCCAACACTATCTTTTTGTCAGGAATTTTCCTCCCCTTATTTCTCATTTCTCCTAAAAGCATCATACTAAGAACATACTCGCAGCGCCCAAGGAGTTTTATGTCTGTGCATGTGGAAGAGGTGGATCCCCCTCTTTAGCTGTCACCTCTTCAGAGGCATAATTAAGGTAAAAAAAAAAACCAACAACAAAAACCCAAACCCCACCAAATACAAGCCTTGCCCTCTCCTCCTCCAGATACATGAACCTGTGCGTGTCCTTCAACTCCCTGCCCACGGTGCCCAAAGGGCAGTGGCACTCTCAGCTTTCTCCCTGTCCTGCTGTGCAAAACGCTTCCCATGAGTTAGCACCAGTCTAGGGGTCATTCTCTCCAGAGCTTGATGTCTGCAACTTGAGGTGAGAGACCTTTTTAGAGTGAAAGATTGAAAAGGGTTTTTTTTTCTTTGGCCAGGTGTTTCTGTGATAGAATGAGCTGCAAAACCTGAGTAGCTGTGGGCATTCAAACAGCAGGCATGCAAAGGCAATATTTAAACAACTCTATAAATGAGCTAGGGACGTGTGTCACTGGTTTTGAAGCACTATTTAAAGAGTTTTTACGCTGAAACCACTTCCACTGAGACATGAGTCATATTAAGCAGCTTTGTGGCAGATGCGGTAGCTCCTGTTTCATGCAATCTCTTTCTCTGAAAGCTTTGATTGAGAACTAAGCCACATTCAGGGTTTTGTGGTTGAGCCTGGGAGCTTCCTTCAGTAAACTCCTTCCTGAATTAATTGCTGCTGGAGCTCATCACCCATAATAATATTTCCAGAATCTTTCCCCTATTATCTTCATCTGTCAGGTTAAATTCATCTTTCTGACGTGACACACATTAAACACCTTAAAAGAGGAACAAAAGCTTCGCTACTCAACAGGGAGAAGCAGCACAGAGTGTTGTTACTGTCCAAAGGTCTGCTTTCACTTGGTGAAATACGAAGGACATTTCAGCAGAATTTTGAAGATAAACACTTGGAAAAAAAGGAATCCTCTTGTCCACAGTCCATTACCTTTAAGGACCATGGCAAGGATTCTTCTACATTCACAGCTTTAGGATGTTTCTATGCAACAGGACAACAAAGTGAGAGACCTGCACCAGTCCTACACATAGACAAGCAGCAAGTTAACAGCTGTGGGCTAGGCTGGGCTCTCTTCCCCTGGTCCTCCTTAGCTGTGAATTGTCTTGGGCTGAGGGTATCCTATAGAAACAAATGGAATGATAACTCTTGCTCAACATATTCAGCTGCCAGGCAGGCAGGAGGGGATTGCAAGTTAAAACACTCCTGAGCAGGGCAGAACTCCAGGCCATGGTAAATTCTCAAATTAACATAGGTACAAACCATGCATTTTCCATTGTTACGCACTGCTTCTATTGGGATTGCAAAAAAAGGTCTTACCCTTAATGAGCTAGGATCCAGTTATGCAGGAAATGCAAAGGCACATTTTAAACACCTAGGGGTAAAAGGAGAGGAAAGTTAAGACAGTCTTGATCTGTATCCCATCTGAAAATAAATGTAAATTCTCTCTCTGGCAGATGCTTTTAGAACATTTGGGAAAAACAAACTCATAAAAATTACTTTTCTCTTATGCTTTCATGAAAATAGCAATGAATTGGAAAAAAATTGCTTGTGCTGTAAATATAAATTTTGTATCTTTATGTATCTTACAGGTGTCCAAAAGTTTTAAAGCAAATCCAAAGAAACTGTTTCAGTAGGCTTAGGTAGAATACATGTAGTTTTTCAACTTCTTAAAAACTTTTATATGACGTTTGGAAAAAAAATATCCCTTCAGTCAATAACACATTGTAAATATACGCCAATATAAAACATACAAAATACACTTTTATAGAAGTTACTCACATAAATATAAGTTCATACAAAGATAAAAATACATTCACTGTTCACTGTGGTGAAATCAACACTTATAAATACATTTGGGATTATTTCACAAAATTTCCGTGTTTTGTGATGGTATCACACCAAGAGTGCAGAGAGCTGAAGGCTGATACCAGGTTAAGGGAATCAGAGCCATTCTGCTTTTCTGACTGCCATTATGGTAATGTGATCAGTACCTTGACAGATGCTAAGAAGAATAATTTTGCTGATTGACTGTTCTTCAAACCTAAGGCTGTGGGCAATCAAAGAAAATATGAACATCTGGCTGAGCTTTTGATTGCCATGCTCACTGATATAGCGCACCCAAATAAGCAACAATTAGTACGGCTTGTGTCAAAAGACCCATCAGTTAATTCAAATTAAGTCAGGAAAATTGAATCCAATTGGCATTCATGCATATTTGTATGCATAGTTTAAATAAGATTCTTCTGCATTACATTATCCTTTATTTACAAGGGAGACACATGCTAAGTTCTGTGGTTTAAGCAAATATTTTCAAAAGCTTTTTGACTTTTTAAAGCCAAACTTCTGGGAAAACTCTGTGTCCTTTGGAAGGACACATCTAGTCTAATAAAGTCTGTTGGCTTTCTCAAGTTCATATTTCTTACTTCTTAAAAAATTTCACGAATTTGGAGAAGTTATTAATAGGTATTTTATCAACAGCAATTACAATAATGCAGGACTGATATTTGGGGAAATTTACTCCCTAAGATGGAGGCTAAGGTAACTAGCAGACTGTAGTAGGAAAGAAAAGTCCTAAAGCTGAAGACTAATTTCCTCAGGTTTTTGTTTGATTCTAAGTGTAAAACCCTGGGAATACATACTTTCTTTTTTAAAAAACAGCATTCCTGTTGGGATTCTATTTATGGCAATAGTAAATTAGGTTGTGTGAGAACCTGAGATTAAAACTAATCAAAGGCAAAAGACATATTGTGTGCCAAATTTTTTTTAAAAGAGAAATTTAGAAAAAAAAAGGTCAAATTTATTTTTTATTTAATTCTAGCTCCTTGCAGTAAATAAACTTTAGTCATTGCTTGGCAGATATAGATACCATTGCTTCCAGCTTAAGATGTTAAAATTTTATTTGTAACTTGGGTATGAAATCTTCCTAAAAAAAGTGACAGACCCTTTGGCTGAGGTGCTACCTTGTGCTCAACTGCCTAGAGGTGAAATTTACTATAATCTCACCTAAATCTCAGTTAGCTCCATCTGACCTGACACTAAAATCCCATTATGAAATCCCAGCATTTTTGCAGCTCATTCAGATGTGTTAATCTAAAGCCTAACGCAGGCCAGCGCATCTCAGACTGCGTGGGGAGTGAGGTCACAGCGGCAGCCCCGGCTGCAGCTTGGCTCGTGGGCTGGGGACTCGCTGCACGTGCAGCCCCTGCTCCTGAGTGCCCGCTGCCACCAGAGCCAGGCAGCCGCAGAGCAGTGCTGGGAACACTCGAAATAGTGACAGAGCAGAAGAGGGGCCGTGTCAGAGGGGAAGGTTGGGTGAGTCAGTCCATTGGCGTGGGGCTCACACGCTACGTTTTCGGCTGCCCCTGATGCCATGAGTGTGGCCAAGCAACTGTTACATTCTTTCATTTTTCTGAGGGTTCGCTTTGTTTTCATGGCAAGAAATAGGTTTTCCTAATCACTGACTTCTGTGAATATTAAGATCCAAGAGCTCTTGAGAACAATCAGATCAATTAATTAGAAAACTGTTACTGTGCTGCCTTCATAAATGGAGTTAGTTTGTGATCCATAACTTCAAACAGTCTTTTGACAGCTGTTTTCTTGAAGTCCTTTCCTTTAAAATACTAATGTCTCTTATACATCCATCTTCTGATTCAGAGGTTAAGAGTTCTTCTGCTGGTGTTACCTTTAGAAATATAGTTGATGGAAAATCCCTTAGATAGTCTAATGATATAGTCCAGTTACTCTCAAGTGCACAGGCCCCTTACAAATGCTACTCAAAAATCAATATCAATCCTTCAGAGCCTTCAACAGTTGTGGAGTAAGGGCCATAATAATAGTGATTGCCTCCAGCAAATAACTGTTCAGTGATTATACTGCAGTGGCCTGGAAGTCCAAATCCCCCTCAATAACTTTCAAAATGGATGCATGCTGGGAAATGTAAAATCATCGCTAGCAGGCAGGTCAGTAGCTGCACTTTCTAGTCAAGTACCTACTTATTTACTCTGTTGCTCTCTCATTATTGATATAAGATTTTGGAGAAGAAAGATTTTGCTAAAAAAGTAAGGTAAGCTGGAAAACAGTAGGTCAGCGTTTCAGACATGTTCGGCATGGCAAAGAGTTCTGTGCGCCACAGGAGAATCAGCTGGAAGCCCCTCGTTGTGCCTGTTTTATTTAGGAATTTGAAAGCAGAATAAGGAGAATAAATTCTCAAAGATCATGGTAGCAGGGAAAAAAACCACTCCAAAGTGTAAACAACAAAGCAGCATTCATAGTTATGGCCTCTGATATTTTTCCTCTGAGTAAAGAAGCCTGCTTGCTTGGAGTCAGGAACAGGGGAATATTTATCAACATTTGAAGTAATGTGGCAATTACTTTATTGATAAGACTCTGAATGTAATGTCATGGCATTGTCCTGGAGTTCCAGTTTCCATGATTTGCACATGAGAAAGTTGTAGAGGGCAGTATTAAAGGCTCAGTACAGAGCAGCAGTAGCAGCCATTGCTTCGACTCTCTAGAGTCACCTGCGCCACTGGAGAGGGACACTGGTTTGGCTTGGCTTGGCTTGGCTTGGCTTGGCTCTCCAAGAGCAAGTCACCTAGAGGCCATATGGCCTTAGGGCATTGTCTTACCATCTTCTCACCTTCTGCATGCTGGTACTGTAGCAGAACCCGCCAGCCAACCACAATGGTTTGCCAAGAGATCAGGGTTTTCCTAAAGTCTGCTCTTTGGTTGAACCCATGCTTGACCCACGTGTACAATTCACTCTCAAAAATTAAAGACATGAGGAAGTTCTCTCTCTCCACAGAATTCTTGGAAAATGAGTGCTGCATTTTACCTAAGACAGAAAGTCCTTGGCATACAGAACAGACAACCTTGCTACATTTACCCTTCACCCTATCAAAGCTTTTAAGCAAAATTACCGGAAAGCATTGTCCATATACGTACATAGAACTACTGCCAGTGATGTTACTTGCTGCAGGACGCAACAAAGTAATGATATTAAAAAAAAAAAAATCTTTGGAAATATAAAGTGATATTTTTGTATGTTAGAAACAGAAGTACAAAATAAAGACTGGAGAACAAAAACTCCCAACTAATTTTGTTAATCCTGCATTGGATTTAAAGTATTTTTATTTCAACCATCTCTCAAATATTAAAGTTTATTTCCTACCAGTATTCCTACCATTTGTCTTAGCAAATTCTGGAAAACCATCCCTTTCTGCAGATATGCTGTACCACCATGTTGAGTCCTACAGCTCCGCTAACCATAATAGAACCGTTATCATGTCTTTTTCCTTCATGTACAAAATAATGTTTCTGTGAATGCGTATTGGAACCGGAAATATATTGTGCCATCTAGCAGCTGACAGTTTAAGCGATGCATAAATACTAGAATAGAGAAAAGCTTAGTGTGCTTTCAGAGCCACTTTCATTGAAAATCCTCTGAACTGGCCACTCTCTTTGTGACATCTGTTCTCATAGGACGTTATGGTAGCTTAGGGGTTTTTTTTTATTTCGGAAACTTTGAGAACAAATGTTATGTCCAAATATATTCTCTACTATAAGCATTAGGTAGTGAAATAAATTAGACTAAGTACCTACCCAGGAGTAAAATTAGGTTTTACAGGCATGAGTGCTACCAGAGGTATCAGACTCAGGGAACCCGTTATGATTTAGACCTCAGTGATATGGCAATAATATGATACCTTAAAGCAAGCTGCTGGTTGAATCAGTCAAGTTAATCTCAGCCGTGTGTTAGTGAAGTCACTTTATCCACATAAGTTGATTTTAGTCCATTAAGGCAGCCCTTTGACTCCACAGTGTGTACAGTCATTACATTTCCCTACCTTCATTTGTCTTCATTCGAAGGAGCACTCAACCACCTTGGTGCTTATTGCCTCTAACAAGGCTGTGGTTTACCTTAATACCGAGTCAAATGAAGTCACAAGGAGTCACGTGGATGACAGCAAGAGAAACTGCACCAGCGTGCACAACGTTATCATGTAGATGAGAAATATAAATGAGGGATGAAATGCAATTTAAGCAAATACTCACAAAGCAAATGTGCCATTGCAGACAAATGATTTCTGAAGCAGCTGTACTGGAATCCTTCTTCACTTGTAATTTTTGTGATGGGATTGAAAACCAGAAGAAATCAGAACTGTTTAACAATCAGGAAATTGCAGATATTTTCACTAAAGTTGTATTTCAATGAAATTATTGTCTTTTACTGAGAAGGCGAGCATTATAAAGCACATAGAGTTAACTGCATGAGCATCCTAAAAGCTTGTGTATCAAAGCTCAGAAGTTCATTTGGCAGAGAGACTAATAGGCCAAAAAGCTTTCTAGCTCATTTTAACACCTTCTGTTTTTCTCGTTAGTGCTGGCACTGATGTTCAGTTATTATTGTAGGATCTGATCATATTTTCAAAACCTTGCTACTTTTCCTCCTTAGAGATCTCATCTGAATCACTGTTGAATATCTAGCAGATGTTCAAGATACTCAGTTCTTAGAAAGATGCAAGACTTTTTAAATACCACGTGAAGCACAACTACAATAACTACTGTGCCTAAAAAACTTCCCTTGAAGACACTGTCTCATGCAAGTACCTGCTGCTGGTTTTACCCTCTGAATCAGCTTGTGCTGGTCATTGAGGACTCAGGATCCCAGACTTGACTAATCTCACCCAGCTGTACCAAGTCCCTACATTAATTTTGTCTCCAGCACTTACTGTGCTCAGCATTTCCAGCACTACTTTTGACATAAGAGTCTTTTACTATCAGTCCTCAGCCTCCAACCTTTGGTAGAAGAAGAAACGTAACTCCCGAGGCCAAAGAGTATGGATAGGAGAGGACAGATTTGCCCTTTACAGTACTGAGCTTAGTCAGTTTTAAAATGCACACTCAAGGGAGTATGTTAATTTGACTGAGTGTTCCTCATGTCACTAAAGAATCAACTTTTATCGGAATCTCGGGTTTGCTCCTCACCTCTTGTGTAAAATGAACTGATGGGGTCTGTGCACAGCTAATAAGGTTAGTGCTCTGTTAGAAGCAAAGTGGTTTGTCACTGTGCGGCAGCAGATGACCTGCTGAGGTCAGACTGGATGCAGATGTGTTTTAGAAACACTTGGAATTTTCATTTTCTCTGAAATTAAGAGCAAAACTGTCTGCAGGATAAGAAACGTCTTCACTAAGGATGGGTTCCTGTATGTACTCCTTTCTGTACGCCGTAACCTCCTTCCACATCAGCCATGGGGGAGTTAATAAAATGCTCCAAGTGAACTTCAGGAGCACATGCATAAGCAGCAGGTGGGTTAGAGCAACTCACTCATCTCTCAGTGGCACAGCAGCCACATGATGAGACAAGCATGGATACAGAGCTGAGAGGAACAAGAGTGATGCTATCAAAATTCAGAATGCCTCTATCCATCCTCTGGGTCAAATCACAGCTATTTCCCGACCAGCGAGAGAGACCAGCCCCAGCTACAACCACCACAAACTGTAATTTTGTGAGTAAGCAGTAGATGATCTGTGATCTGTGTCCATGTGTTGTAACTAAGCTCTTACAAGCTGTGTTTCTGAGGCTAATGCCTTTTTCCTAACTTTTTTTGTAAGACCAGCTTTGGAACCAGCTTTGTCTTTGAAGAGCTTCTCAACTCTCTTCCCTCTCAACGGCCTGCCCCTCTACACCACCTTTCCAGAAATATATTCTCATATATTCATATTTACTGTCTTAAACCCACACTGGGACTATGTGAATCAAATCTAATCTGCTAAACTGATAATTGTTGAAATAATGTGTTTTCTTCTGTGTATATCTGTATGTTCCTGCCTTGTCAAATTCCCTGACCAATGTGTGCTACCAACAGCTAAGGCCAGTACTGTCACTGCAGCTGCATTTTTTAAGAATCTTGCTTATTCTGCTCTCTGAGGAGAGAGGAAAAGCATCAACATGACATCCCACTCCCCTTGAAATCTCACCAAATCAGCAACAAGTTCATGCAGGACAGCTTGCTCTGATTCTGTCAGTGTTTACACTTAAGGCAAAAAGGGGCTGCCTCTGATGACTAATGGTACAAGGACACTAATGCATAAAACTGTATCAATTAAAAACCAACACCTACTTAAATATATTAATACAAGAATAGTCAGAAATCTGAAAACCCTTTTTGTTCTTCCCAAATTAGATTACATATGATCGCGCATTTTTCATTACAGTCCCCATTTGATGGATATGTGGGGAAAGAACATATGACTGACCTTCAAATCAACCCTCAGCTTGACAGACTAGATCGATGTATTTCCCAGACTTCTATTTCTCATTCTGTTTCAACAGTCAGACAGAATTTGTTTCTTATATTTAAGAACTCTCCAATAACAACAGAAAATAAGATACTGGCAGACTCCTCGCAACGTACCTGTTCTCAAAATTCTCTTTGCTTTTTAAAGAACCCCTGGTTTCCAGGCTTCTTGCACGAACAGCATCCTCATCTCTTGGAGTCAGACTGGAGTATTCATAATGAAGTGAGGTCAGCTGTTTACAATGTTCCCTGGAAGGCGCAGAGTTGACAGAAGTTACAGATGAATGACTTTTTGTTCTCTGTGTGGGAAGGTCATAGGAGATCTCAGATCATAGCAGGTCTTAGATCATAGAAAGGTCTCAGTTTCAACAAAAATGTAAACAAGAGACAGAAAGTTCTGGGCACAGACTCTATAACTGAACTGCAAAACAAGCACCCAAGTTGTTTGCCACCAGTTGTTGAAGTCCATTTTAGCTCTAATACTGTGTTTAAAAAAAAGAATCTTGACTGGAAGTTTCTCCCAATTTCTCTTTATGGATATAGAATGATTGAGGAATCATAAAAAAACCCCATCATACTCTTAAATTACATCTTCAGGTGGCCAGAGTTCTAACAAATGAAATAATTTTTAACCAGGGTACCTTTGAAAGCCATAAACGTCACTGAGATTCCCTTGTTGTGCAGACAGGTAAGGAGTGAGTTTCTGCAGTCATTGTTATGCCCTAACAGAGTTGCATTCCTTGCAGGTGCAGACTTTTGTCGAAGTACGTAAGCAAGCCCTGGGAAAGAGCGCATGCTGGGGAGGTGTCCTTAGGCCACCAGTAATGAGCTCCCCCAGGAATCCCATAGCCGCGAGGTGCATTTAGGATTGGGTAATGTGCTGCACTTTGAAGATGTAAAAGGATTTCAAAGAGCTCATTGGTACCAGATTATCCACAGCACTGGGATTTCTGCATTACTCTTTTCAACTCTTACTATAAAATTATAAATAGGTATTCAGAAAAATTTGTAAGTTATTTTTGACAATGTATTGCATTTATCACTTGAAACTCCAAAACAGAAGTTTTCGTTATGAATGTCTCTTTCGTGTAAGGAAACAAAAGTTTGTTTTCATTTATTAAGGAGCCTGAAAATCTGGTCATTTTTCTTTTTCTGCTTGTTTACTCCTTGAAAAAAGTTTTGGGTCTGTATAAAAGAACAGAATTCTTAGAAGTAACTCATTTTTATTCCCTGATTATACCGCAAGATTCAATAAAAAAAAATCCAAGAAACCAAAAAAACCAACCAACCAACCAACCAAAAAAAAACTACAAAAAAACAAAAAAAAAATTTAAAAAAAAAAAAAAAAAAGAACCACAGAAGGATTTTGGCAGCTTTTGATAACAGGACAACAGAACTGAAATACAAACTGCAAAAGGCTTTCTTTTGCACCAAAAGCTCAAGATTAATACAAAAGTGATAATAAACAAACATGTTGAAGGGGAGACACACAGACATCACAAAAGATGTTTTCTCAAGGAAGGTAATGCTGCTTGGGCAGGTTGTTCAGCAAGAACCCCTCGGAGATACTCAAGACTCAGCAAAACACGGCCAGGACTGGCTGGACCAAGTTCTGGTAACAGCACTACCTCAGGTGAGGGCCTGGAACTGATAACTCCCAGAAGTCCTTTCCAAGCAAAAGTTCTCCTACTGCAATTACTGAAACTATTCAAGAATCATCCAAGAAAAAAGTTTATAGGGTTTTAGTAAAAAAGTTAAATATGGTAAACCCCTTAAATATAGAAATAAAGCCAAATATTGAAATGCTAATGCAAAACGAGCAAAGCTTCAAATAAAGAAACACATGCATTCCTCAAAGCCACACTAGAATTTTGGGCTTTCCACCGAGTTGTACATACGAAATGGAAGCTAAGAAGAGACCCACACCCTTTTTTCTTTTCAAGTCACCCTAACTGGAATCAGATACATTTACTTTACCACGGCAAGAGTCTGTGGATAGATATTTAATAAAGTATTTAATAAAAGTTACCCATATAAGCTGTCATCTCCATTTTAAAAATAAACATGTAATTTTATACGATAGAATTCCTTTAAAGGTAAGTATTATCACTTCAACATACTTTCCTTCATATAAGATTTTCCTTCCCAAAAATTCACCCTCAAGACCTCAGACTGTTATAAGAAATTTTCTTTTATTTTCTCCTTTCAGCACTGTTTATACTCAGGCATTCAACTCAAAGTTTTACGCTAGCGGAGTTTGTAACTCATTGGAAAGGCTGCCTGTTCTGCAGGTGAAAACTTAAAATATATTAAATTCTTCTCTAATACTTGGATCAGTGTATTCCCGACAGGGAAGAAACTGATCGTGTATTCTATCATCCTGAGAGCACACCTTGTTGAAGACAAGCTAAAGAGAAAACCCAGCATGAAACCCAGCTCTCCTTCCTCACAAGCACATGTGCAACCAGCTTACAAGACTGCTCGACTTCTTTAATGAATAAATAGATCGTGAGCCCACTTCAGTTGCAGATACAGCGATTTCAAGTGACTTCGTTTTGGTGTAAATGGAAGAATTGGCTCAGGCTGCAACTGTTCATAGTTTTCAAATCTGGAGATTTACGGTTCATCTTGTGTACCAGCCAGTATCAAAGACATCACTTGTGTAGCAATGATATTGTTCTTGCACAGGCATTCCCCAGTATTTTTGGACTGGATCCTCAAAGAGAACGATGACGGGATTGTGGTGATTTCACTATGAAACCCAAAAATTGAGACCAGACTCAGAATTCAGTGCCTGTATCAATTCCCTGCATACAACAAGTGACCATCTGCTCCACTTGCCCACTAGCAATACTAACATCTTCTCTCGCTGCCTCCCTATTCACCCCCCTTCCCCGCTCCCTGCTTTAGCTTGAAATCCTTTACTTCATATGACACCACCAACCTATTTTTAACTCGTGTCTTCCAAATTCCTACTTGGCTGCTCACCCCATCAACATACGCTAGATCTGCTCACTGGTGGTACAGACCTCCTGGCTGGGGCCATTTTTGAACCATCTTGTAGCTGGCACAGTCACTTCCATGTCTAAAGGGCACTTCCAGAATGTCACCACCTCAGAACATACCCTCAGAAGTTCTAGCCAGGTCTACTTAAAGCTCTTGATCTTAAATTTGTTCACTCTGTAGTGGATCATAATTTCAAAAGTTAAAATAAAACTTGATGTTAAGTCCGGCATTATCATTCTAATCATCCCATTCTGATCGTGAAGCTTCTATTTGATCTGGAAATTTCTCTTCTATTGAAAAGGGGGGATTTGTGAGATTAAGAAACTCTTTAGTATTTATATTTTTTCCCCTCCAAAAGAAGAGGAAAGATACATTTCTACTCTTAATTTCTTCCACTCTTAATTTATTTGGAATACTAGATTCCCTCTTTCAGATGCCCAGCGAGAAAACTGCACCTAATGAGTGTTCTCCTTTTAAAAACAAAATGTAAGGATGTTTCTGAGCTTAGAGGGTCTTGTTGCTGAAGTTTGAGTCCCTAGTGACCATCTTGCAGCTGTTCAATAAAGATTCTGGGTTTTGTATAAATGTGTAAAGTCCTTCTTGTACATAAGCCAAGAAACAATGCAGAGTTGCTCATCTGAGCCTTTCTAATTCTTCTTATACCAGCAGCACAGGAATTCTTGTGGATGGGTTTGTCATAATACCTTGTTGGCATTTTTTATTTAACAATTGCCTCTTGAAGCTAACCAAACCCTGGAGAAGAATAAAGCTACGGTGAATACAGATGCAACATTACTTAACAGACATGCTAAATGTGAATGTTTTAGGAAGATGATTTTTTTTTTTTTTAATTGTATTGGCATGTCAAGCAGCCAGGAAATACTTGGAAAATCAAGTTTTGTTTCCTTGAAAATTTGACACTCTACATGAGAATATATTGAGCTGAAATGCTGGGCAGCAAATTAAAGCAAGGCCCTTGCGTGTGCACCTATGCATTATTTCCCTGGTGTTGATCTTTACCTCAGCTGCCCTTTGGGTAGACTGCAGAATTTGGCCAAATTTATAAACTCACCAGCAATTTCTAGGCTCTAAAATACTGCAATACAAAGTACTGGCAGCAGTCATCTGGGAGAGGTTTACTGATTAGGCAGCCCAAGTTAATTAGTAAAGACACAGCAGTTTTAGTACCGCTATGTTTGTAAGCAAAACAAAGCAAACTTCAGCTAGAGATGTACTTTGCCGTGTTCTAACACTCTGAGGAATGCCTAACCATGTGTGTATAAGAAATGGCTACAGAAACTCCCCCGAGCTCCACTGCAGAAAAAAAGTTAGCAAAGGCAAAAGACAAAGGAAAACAACTGGTTCCGCTACAATATTGTCTCGAGATATCTGATATTGTTGTCCTCGAGTAACCAGGAGTGCTAATATGTAATGCTTAAACTAATCCTGGCTCAGAGGTGAGGTCTGGAGGTAGATACAGAGATTTTATTAATCCTTCCCTAGAACTGATTTTACTGTGCTAACATTATTTTTTTTCTCCATCATGTGGTGTCCTTAGGGTTGGGCTGTACCTAACCCAAATATCACCTAAAAAGGAAGCTGTAATAGAGATGATTGATTTGATTTGTCTTTAGCTAGTTAATTACTTCATCCTGCGCTCACTTTCCTTTATTTTTGCAATTTGCTGAACCAAGAGAATGAATTGTTATTGCCAAAGGAAAAGGAGAAAAAGAAAGGGAAGGGTAGATAGAGAAGAGAGGGAATTTTCATTTGTCTGCATTTCTCTGTATCCCAGCTTCTGCTTTGCATTCAGATAGATTTGGTGCTAAAAAATCCTCATTAATAAATAAAAGCAACCTTCTAACTCTGTATTGCTTTTGGTCCTGAAGAACATCAAAAGACTGTGCAAACCTAAAGTAAAATGCAATCAATTACCAAGCTCTGGGGATTATTTCACCAAAGCAATTGATTTAACTTCAGCACTGCAGCCACCTCTCATTGGAAACATATCAGCTATTTAACAGCCCACTCATAAAACAAGGTAACAAATTACCTCAACATTTCCTGGGGAATAACCTTTCAGTCTTTCACTAGAAGAAGACAGGTCAAAAATCACCTTTTTTTTTCTTTTTTTTTTTCACTTCACTTCATATGATCTCTATTATACCTACAAGAAATGCATTATAAAAGAAGGGAATCCAACTGAAGATTTCATACACTGGAATCTATGGCTTAGGTTTCAGCAAATAGAGAAGAGGATCTTTAATGGCTGCATACAACAAGGATTGCGAGCTGTCACATTAAACTGCATTTCTACTTAACACCACGACAGGAAATAGATTTCCCCAAGAAACATGAGTCAATTCACAAATGAAGGGTTTCCTTCAGGGAAGATATTCTACCCATGTGTGATCCCAGAGGGAGAATATGCAGGACTTTGAGGACTGACATTTATCTTGACAAAACGGAGAGTTCTGAGCTTGACAAGGGGCACTACCTAAGAAGGGGAAATGTCACACCCAAGGTAACTTGTTTATTTCCTTGTCTTGCCATACATTTTTTTGTTCTGTCAAATGGGAAGGTGATTCCTTTTCCTCCCTTCTCTTGGGCCAGGCCCACATCTCACTTTCACTGTGTATCTAAAGAGACAACACTCTCTGTTGATGCTCTTCAGGCACTTCCCACACTAGTAATCAGCAAATTAAATTAACTTTTTTTCCAAAGTGCTGAAAAATCTAGACTTGCCATTATCACTCAGCAAGATACTGCGATGTTTTTCCACTGTGCCGCTGGTTTTGAAAATGTCCATAACATCATACAGAAATGAAATCATTTCTTTTCCACCACCAATTCCTTCTTTTTAACATCACCCAGTATGTGGATCACCCGTCCTGTATTCCCACGATCAGATATTGAAACTCAGCTTTAAAACTTCATTTTTCTCAGAAACCATAACGCCAGGCACTAGAATCTTTGTCATGACACAGGGCTCTGCCGGGGAAATCCAGCAAGGTGAAATCATTCAAGCAAACACAGTTACATAGAGGAGCATGAAAAAGTCATAATATACCCAGCTGAACAACACAGGAGCCCCCAGAGCTGAGTAGCAGCTGCCATTCTGATGGAAGTGCTCATTAAGAGCTGCCAGCGCTCAGGCAGTAAACTGGAAATGCCTGACTCCAGGAACGTAATAGGCCAGAAATTGCCAAGGGTCAAGAACACCAAGTGCAGACCACCAGCAGCACTTTAAAGCTCCTATAATTCCTGAAGATCTGTTTGGAATGGTTTTCCACTTGAAGTCTGTCAGCCCATGGGCCTGCCTGACCTCCCTTGCCGCTTGTGTGGAGTCAGCTCTACCAGCTTGCAGGTGTGAAACAGCATTTCCCTTGCTTGTAACCAGTCAGAAAGAAAAAAGGGGGTATAAATATTGAAGTAGCTCCCCAGATCCCAAGGGACAGGTCAGGTGGGTGCACAGGTCTGTCTGAAAGCACACAGGGACTGTGCAGGTAACAGCACTTCTCTCAATAACAATTTTCACTGGCTTTGGCAAAAATGAACCTCCGAGGTTTTGTTTTCTCCTCCTCGAGTCAGAATTGTTCTCAAATCAGCACTGTTCTAAAGAGTACAGTTCAAAATGTAATTCAATCTTTATTTGATATGTATTGACATGTATAAGGAATTGCCTTCACTAAGGCAATTTTCAAAGGTTTTTTATGTTTTGTTGTCATTCTTTCTTTTTTTTTTTCAGCCAAACCTGTAACACTGTACTGGCACTTAATCATCCTCAGAGATTTTTCCATCCTAATTCTTGAAAAAATAAAAAAATTGTATTGATGTGTAGTCTAGATACTTCATAATTTAAAGATGAAATTTAGCATTCATGACTGATATTTTTTACTTTGCTGATGATATTACATTTTCATGTAGCAGCTGAATACCTTGTAAATATGTAAGACATACCCAAGCACTCAAAAAAGGGAATTAAGGTGGTATTTCTATAAGTAGAAATAAAAAGTATGAGCAACTAGTCACTGAAAGGGAGTCACTGAAAGACGGCAGCATTGGTTATATCTGAAATAACCCAGCTACCATCTTATTTTAGACAGTCACAGGAATCTGACTGACTTTGATCTAAGAAGCTGTCATCAAAGAGATCAGAAAGCTTGATAAAGTACAGAGAAATCCATTTTTCAAACCCAGCCAAACTTCAGCTTGGATACTTGGGGGACACAGCAGAATAGACTGGTGTAAAGGAACTAGAAAAGTTAAATTACTCCGGGTATTACTGGAGCTGTTGATTTGTTCTGTCACCCAGTTTGCACACATGAATGTTTTGCTCACTGTATTGTTACTCTTTTTTTTTCCAATTGACAGATAAAATGAACTCAGCACTGCCCCTTTTGGATTATCTCTTCTCCTCATTTGCAGATATTGTAGTTACAAAATAATCATTTCCATTTTTTTCTGCTAAACATCTTCACCTCCTGGTACCATTTCTACTTATGTGCATTCAAGTATCAAAGAGCTGCTGAAAGTCAACAGACTCTTCAAAGAAATTCCCACATTTATCTTATGGAAAATACCACTGAATGTACAGTCCAAAAGGCTTAAATCACTTCTGGGACTGAGAGACAACTGTTGCCTCATGTTTTCTCTACGGCTGTTTCCTAATTATGGGAGTTGTGCCTCCCATGTTTGTAAATCGTTTTCACAGCTTTGAAAACGTAACTCGAGATCTCCTATCCATTGCTCAGCTCCAAAGAACTCTCTGCCTTCTCATATAATTTCTTTTAAATCTATGGCTTTCAATTAAACTTTTACACTAAACAAGTTTACAAAATATATTGCTACTTTAAAATCATTGAACTCCTCTTTCCGCTTCCAGCTGCCTCAAGGAATGTTTTAAAGAGTGTACTTACACATAACATTTTGCAATTTCTTGGGCATGCTGGGTTTTAAAAGTGATCAGGTTTCATTTACCAATAATGACCTTACAGGACCTCAATAATTACCACAATTCTCACAGGGTGCTTATTAAAATTTTAGCGGTTTTTCCCTCTTATTTAAAAAACTTTATTCTTTTTGCACAAAAAAAAAAAAAAATCTAGATGATTTCAAGAGGACTATTTATGCCTAAAGCTACTTACTGATGATAAAAGGGTAGTACTGTTTGCTTATATTTTATTTTTCTGTATTTGCAGCTATTTAATATTCTGCCCTACCTTGCTATGTTCTAAATACTTTGCAGCTTTTAGAGCCTGATTTTATAATTTTTAATAGTTCTTATATTCCTTTCTAGTGACATCAGATTCAATCTTTATCCTTAATTTTATTGAAATAAGTGTTATTTTTTTTCCTTATCTAATAATCACCTCTAACATCTCACAGTAAACAGCAGGTGGTTCTAATCAATCTCTTTCCACCCCTTACTTATTCCCACAAATGTTGTCTTTTAAAGTTCTGTGGTTTTGGAACTACATTGTATAAAACTGTCACGTAATTTTCATTTCTGATGATCCATTATCACAAGATACCAGATGTTCACTACTTCTTCTTAATTACCTTACTCAGGGCTTATGTCTTAGAATGAAGTGAGATAATCTTGGAGATAATCTTTGATCTGGGTATTTTCTCCCATCCCTGGGAGGACACAATGCTACGTTACCCCGAGATACGCTCACACAACGTTCAGCAGTTGCTCGTAGGAAAAGCAATTCGATCGTTCGAGCAGCAAAAAGGCTGCAAAAGCTGCTCTTCCCATACATTCCTCAACCTCCTGTAGTCCACAGGACTGCTCAGTGTACTCAGTGCTTAATGCTATGTGTGTTGAAGAACTCCCTTCTTAAACCGGGGCAAACAAGTTTTTGCCAAGTAGGAAAAAATATACGTACAAGAAAATACACTGCTTAGTCCTGAGTGATATTTTGCTTTAAATATTGATTCTTCTCCCCTAGATCTTCACAGCTCTTACCAGAAATCACAAAATTTTTGAACTGAAATTCCAGTGATAGACTAACCTGTCTGCTGTCCAAAAAATTATTTCCTTTAAAAAAAATTAAAATTAAGATTTTTTTTCAAAAATTTTAGATTTCATTTTTCTTCCAGCAAGTATTTCTCAAGGTAGTGGACATAGGAACCAGCATGCTGCTTACAGCCTGATTTACTAAGCCCGTGCTGCCTGTATCACACCACAGAAAGCCTTCTTTCCAGGAGGAATCGTCTGTCTCGACAGCCTGGGAAAGAGATGCTTAACAAGTCCCCGCTGCACTCTGCAGCTCACAGCTCATTTGGACCAAAGTCTCTCACAGTGATCACCTTCTCTGCCAAGGCTTGCAGAATTTTCAGACTAGCACTCCACAGCAGTGTTAATATTATGGATTTAAAAAAAAAAAAAAAAAAAAAGAAATTAGTTAGGAGCAGATTTAAGAGTTAAAAGCATATTCAGCAGTGCTATTTTTACATTGCCAAGTAAGCATAAAACTCTGCTTCAACTTCTGACGAAAAGAAGTAGAGAGAAGAGCTTCTCTTCAATGGGAGAGGGAAAGGCTGTCTCTAGAGACTGTGCTGCTTCATCTAACGCCATCCAGAACGCAGTGTGTGCCAATCAGTTCAGTTCCACTGCGCGCTAAAAGGATGAACAGGCAGGTTTCTCTTACAAACTGATTCTGAAGCTGGCAGTTTGGAAGCCTTGGCTTCCTCTCCTTGCCAAGTTCTCTCTGACCTTAGTGAGCTGTGCACTGCTTCACCAGTCCTTAGGTTTTGTCTTTCAGCTCGTTTTGAATGGCACTGATTCAGGAGCACACACTGTGGAATCTTCCAAGAAACCTTTTGAATTATTTAATTGGTAAAAATAATACATATTTCATTGTTTGATTTAACATTTGGCCTACTGCAAATAAAGCACACCTTTGTTTTCAGCAGAAATATTATGTCAACTGAGAAGTCAGTTGTCTCTGACATAGGGACATACCTTAGGGTTTGCTTTTGTGATTTTATTTTCAATGCAATGTTTCTAACAGGGTATTTAAATTATAGTTCTGAAGTTCCCAATCAGAAGTCAGAAATGTGTTTATTTGCAAGAATTCCGGTCAATAGTGAAAGATTATCCAGAAGGAAAGGTTTTAGAACAGCTAGCATAGAAAACAATTTTAAAATATTTTTTCTTAGAAAGAAAAAAAAAATCACCTATTCAAATAGATTATGTTTATCTTCTATTCAATACCCTTAAAGTAGATTTTTCAGGTGGTGTAAATTGACATGGTTTCACTGAAACCAGTATATTTTGCAAGTCTACAAGCTGGAGTTCTAATCATTATCCAAGTGACTTCTTAATACAATTTTACAGCCCTGATGGTTCCGAATCATTATTTTCCATGTATTCAGAGACTCTCAGAATTCAATGGCTTCCAGCCATTCTAACAGCTCTAATTTCATGACTTCTTCACAATTGGATTCCAAATTACTAAAAAATGCAAAAAGTATCATTTGCATTTTAGAATCTACACACAAAGTTCCGCCCTGATTTATGTATTTCTTAACTCTGCTGTGGATACCTGAGAGCTGAGTCCGCACTAATATGGATGATCTCACCAAATCATTCATGCACAGATTCTTCAACTGCTTAAATAAGCACTGTCATGGTTTCTAGCCCTGCAGCATGAACCGTCCTGCTTCAATTCTTCTCTGCAGCAGTAATTGATCAGTATCACTCAATAACACAGACAGTTCTATCCTGTGCATCTGAAGCCCTCTTGCCTGGGATGGGGGTTCTGTTCATCACTTCCAGCTAAGTGAAATGACTGATTTGGCATAAAGTTCCTAGAGTGCCTCCCAAACCCGCCAAAAAGGGACACGCCTGAGACAAGCCTGAAAACGGGGCAGGTGTTTCAAAAGCAGGACCGTTGCAGGTAGCGCTGCAGAGAGCTTGCAGTGCTGCTGGCCTGAAGGCAGAGACAGATTGCACTAATTTAGATGGCTCCTTGGGGCTTTCAAAATTATGCCATGGGCCATTCCACGGGTGTGAGTTATGAGCTGCAACTCTTTGAAGAACAGCACTGAATTTCACCTCAACATATAGGCTCTGCAGCCTGATATATATCATGTTGACAGAGCCGCTTCTTTCACATCAGAGCTCTGCTGTTCAAGCCAGTGAATTCAGAACTTATTCAGGTTAGCCTGTGGGGCTAGTCCCTGATTGTCTGAATTTGGTAGGCATATCTAATATAATTCAGATCAAGCTTTATTCAGATTTCTATGCTTTTATTTCCCACATTGTCTTCTTATATTTTTATGTTTCAACCACACAGTAAATTACCTATTGTAAATCAAAAACCTACTGATGGATTTATTACTAAGTTTGCAAAATTGACACTCAACTCTAGCATATGAATATTCAGGACCAGACAGTGAACAAGCCTCGGCAGGGAGGAAAAGAGGTGATGAGGAAGAAGAGTTTACATGACACATTATGCCAGCCTCATTCTGCATGCTTTGGCTTTTCATTTCTAGCTCCTTCCATTAATTTTTATTACCTCATATTTATTTCTCTCCTTTGCCGTACACTGATCAAACACTCGCAGTTTGTCTTTCATACAGAACGATACTGGAGTCACATTTTCCATCAAACCACAGCCAGGGGAATAAGCGAGGGTGATTTCACTTACTAGAGCATGTTACAGTTAATATCAGGAAACACCAAATAATGAACCCAAGGAACAAACAAGTTACCATCAGATTAGATCGCTGATTTTATCCAATCCAAAATGTTCCTTCAGATAACATTGGAGGTGTGTAAAGATTTCTCCAGGTGACCTTCAAGTCGTTAAAAAAATGAACCAATTCTTTCTCCTACCAATAAACCTTCGTTAAGGATAAAATACGTTCTAATTTGATACAAATGTTCAGTCAAAGACAGGTGCTGCAAGGCATTCTGGACAGCAGTGGTCGAAGTTCTGTAGGCCCTTGCTAATTATGGACTTGGCACCAAAATTTCCCCAAATGAAAAAAACAAAGGAGCTGCATCCTTGTCTAGCTTGGCCTGCAGAGTGAGAAGTCGTAAGAAAATGATGAGAGGCTCAGACGCCCCTTGCAGCTTGGCAAATTCTTCAGTGAGAGGCTACAGAGAGTACAATATTCCCAATCACCTCCCAAAAGGCCTTCCAGGAAAAGTGTGGAAGTGAACGTTTGCACAGGCACCACTGATACTGTACAGAAATTTTCACATTCTGTCGCTTATTCCAATTCCCTCACAAATTTGGTCCTGCAACTGGGCAATCCTGGATCACTCCTGGAAAAGAGGCCACATTTGCATTCCTGCTTTTAAACAGCCTTAGAAATCTGTGTACCCAGGGAGGCAAAAAACAAGACCTGGACTTTGCAAGGACAAGATCTGTTGCATCTTTCACCACTGCCAGTCAGTCACATCCAGCAAAAAGATGAAGTCTCAAATTCATCATTGTGTTTCAAAGAGGTTTTGTTTCCAGTATCACAGGGCTTTGAAAAAGCAAAGCCATACTTTGAGTTCCCATGTTATCCACAGAAATTGAAAAGCCTGAAACACAACACCAGATGCTTAATATTCCAGGACATTTGGTTTGTGGGATGTATTACAAGCCAGACGCACTATTTTTCGATATCTTGTCTCACCTTTTTGCTTTTCTCATGTACTTCACTAGACATTACATCTGCATTTTTCTCCTTTTCTTCTTTTGCACTTTGGGAAACTGAGATAAAGCTAATTCAGAACATGCTCAGCTACCAGGACTGATTTTATTGAGGTTTATGTAGACAATTTGCAACTACTGCTATTGTTAGAAATTATTTCTTCTGCTTTACCTTTTACTGAAGTATTGTAATTACTTTAGTGTAAAAACCAACTACTGGATTAATATACCAGAGTAAGACTGCACCAATTTTTACAAAATTAATAATTTGTGGACTCAGTGTAGTAGTATACATTATCTGGCTTCTATGGAATTTTGTTAGCTGTTATATTTTTACTACCAAGACCACAGCCTGATAAATGTTCCTTCCCCATCCCTCCCCAAAAAAATAAGTTTATGTTCCAATTATTGTGACTGGTTCTTACCAGCACAATAAGAAGCTTCCCCCTCAAAATACTAATTTGTTGAAACTAAAAGTTAACTAGTACCTGCAAAGTCCATAATTTAAATTCGAAAGGGGAAAAATACAATTCCGTATGCAAAATCTATTTGAGTGCACATTTTCCTGGAAGACGCTTTTATTCCTCCCATTTCTCCAAATCCTGTATGTAACAACTCGAATCTGAGGTAGGACTAGAGCAAAACCACTCTGATCGTACTTTAATAGTTCTCAAAGGAATTTTGTCAGATACAACTTGTTAGTCATTGTCCTCTCCTTGCAAATCAATAATGAAGTTGGCAGAATTCAAAGCACAAAAGGACTGGAAACTGGTTTTCTTGGCAAAAATACGCTTCTGGGTCAGCCCTCAGCATCTCTTTTCAAGACAATGCTCCTTTTCTTCAGGTGCTGTATTCCGCCACTTCCAGAGCAGTGGCTCTCTGCTCAATCCATCTCCTGCCACAGCACGTATTCAACTCCTACACCTTCATTGGAACAAGATTTCCTTTTATTCATGTTATAAAATGACTGATTTCTTTCTTCTGGATTTAGATCTACATTTTGTGACAAATACTAATTTGTAGACTACAAGCTAAGCCTAATGATTTTGATTTCTTCATTTTCATGTTAGAGTCTGCTTCTCAGTTTCTAGAACAGGGTGGCTGTGTGAACCTTACTGACTCCAACTAAACCTTATTTGCCTCTGAAAGGCAGGCAAGCTGAGCTGGACCCTTCATCCATCACTAATTAACTGAAAAGCTGTTAAATAGCTGGATATAATATTTAGTTTAGACATAAACTAATCTTTGCATTTCTCATTAGAAAACATTCTCTATTCTTTTACTCTGCAAAGACATTTTCCACTGATTTGAAGTTTGTCACACTTTTGTACATAATCACTACCTTTGGCAGCTGTCCTTTTGTTATTTGAACCTGCTAGCCTGTTGTTCAGCCACCTTTTCTGAGCCGGGTTAAGCAACCTGATTTTCTCTTGTATCTGCTGAGACTTAAGCAGGTAATTGAAGAAAGAATATTTCCAACACAGTGGATTCCCCCCATTTCTTCCCCTGGTCTTGAATTGTGTTCCTAGACATGGTCTTCTCTTTCTCCTCCATTCTCCCCACCTCAGGAGAGGTTGTGTTTGTGGAGCTGTAGTGAGGATTGGCAGAGAATTTCAGGAGGTGGCCTGGCACTGGTCAGGGGCACCAGTGTACACAAGCCCTCTCCAGGAAAGTTCTGTGCCCCTTTGCAAGACACAAGTCACTTGTAACTTGCATTTCCAAGCAACTGTTGCTTGAGCTGAAAACATTACCTTCCTTTCCCTTGCAAGGTCATAGCGGTTTAAGCAGCTGTGATTTAGATCTAACAGCCATAATAATTTCTTCTTGTTCAGAGTCCAAAGACACCCAGGCACTTAATTTGGGTGACGAATTCAGATGGTGCAGATTTCAGATTCTGTACATCTTGTCGGCAGTCTCCCTTGTTCTGGTCCAATAGCAGCTCACATGAGATTTCAGTCTTGTTACAATTTGTTTCACTGCATCCCTCCTATGGACCCTGCAAGCTCTGCCAACCCCAGGAATTTCTGTTAATGAGACAGGAAATTCATCTGCCATCCCATCCTCCTCAGTCCTTTAGCTTCTTAACTGCAAATAAAAATGAAAATTATTCCTAAGCATTCTGCTTGACAGAGACCAGGGCTTTGGAGAGAGATATGAGAACATACCAAGGCTTTTTTAGGAAACAGTAAGCTTTTACATCTAACATTTTGCAGGATTTTCTCTCCCACCTCTCAAAAGGTCAAGATTTCCAAAGAACCTAATAAGCAATTTTTTTTTCCCCTGAGTCTTTGTGTCCTCAAAAAAACCCCAACTCCTCAGTTACAGTTTTAGTTGCCACTCTTCTTCACAATTTGTTATACAGAAGAAACCAAGGACTTAAGTTTCTACACACTTGAAAGGAGCCACTAAATTCCTCTTAGTGCCAATGGCAGAAGATCAAGGTTTGAGGCCCAACAATCATTATAAATTCAGCTGTCCAGTGGAATCCACACTGAGACACAAGAGAGGTGCTAAGCGTTCAGGGTTCTTTTCTGAGAAAGGAACAGCATTCCTAAACCAGAAACACACCTTATCTTGCAGTTACATATTAAATCCTGGGAAAAGAGCAGAAATACCATAACTTGCAGCTAGATGCCTGCATCCAGGTCTCTGCTGTTTAAAAAAAAAAAAANGCACCAAGTCTCTTGTTTTTAAAAAAAAAAAAAAAAAAAAAAAGAGAAGTGCCACTAAAGTGTGGTCAACAGATTAACAGCCTGACGAGGTGGGCCACCACATTGAAGTGTAAGAATACTGAATTCAAACCAGGGTCTTCAGCCCAACCAAGTAGGAATTTCATTTCCTAGAAAGGATATCAAGACAGGCTGGGTTTAAAAACAGGTTAAATGGTAGGTTTTCCACTCAAAATACAATTTTTGCCGCATGCACAAGTACTTGAAGAACTGTATGTTCCAGGCCTTGATGGTCCTGAGGCTAAAAATTTTGATGCACTAAATTAATTGCCTGTTGCCTACCTTGGCTTCCAACCAGCCCAAAGTTCCCACATTTTTGAGCTGCGTGTTTCATCTTGAATGAGACAGAGCCCCTTCTTTCCACCTTAGTCTCCCTAACCAGACACAGGTTATTCAGAAGTAAAGCAAATCTCTCTCATAACAAACCAACGACGTGACATACATAGCTACCCATTCTGACATCTCTTTAATCAGTGGATATTCATTCTTTCATTAACTAGGAGCATTGCTAAAAATTACGTACTGACTATGCACTATTAACAAGATGGAAAAACCTCCCCTTCACATTTAATGTTTGAAGCACATCAGCTGGTTACAAAACATCTTTTTTTTTCCGTTCAACCTTGACTGGATTTAGAACTTGTGAGTTGTCATGGCAATAGAAGCATTCAGGTGGTAGGAAAGAGAATTTAGCAGATTCCAGCTGAAACTGCCCTGCTAGGGTGTGTTCTCTGGAAGATTTATATATCTGGCAAAGACTGAGAGTATCTACATTTTGATGTAGTTAAATGTTTTGAAAAATCAGTCAGCATGATAAATGTGAGTTTCTTAATATCTGCTATAATTTTATCCGGCTGTCTTTTGCCAGAATACACCAGTGACTGACTAAATGTCTTTTTTTTTTTTTTTTTTTTTTAAGTCATCCTTATAAAATAAATAGGAAGGAAATTAAGTATGGTTTTTTTTTTTCCAAAGCCATTGCAAAGAAATAACAGCAAAACAGTAATATACAGCTAATTTTGAAGGAGGCTCTTGGACATTACTCTGTATGTATCAGAGAGTTAAAACTTAGTTTTACACGCAAAGTAGAGCAATCCTGTTACTTCAGAAAGTCTTTGGAGCTTTTAATAACGCCAGCTTGAAGCTATAAAAGTTGGGATAACTTGCATCCAGCCTTTATTGTCAGAGCATTTCATTTAAAGGAATCCATGTGGGATCATGTGCCAGTAGCCATTTTCTGGCTTAGGACATACATAATAAATTTTATTGCAGAGGTTTTACTGTTTAAGTTTTCACTTTCACTGATGTAAAACAATTAAAAGTAAGCTGATTTGGTTGGGGTTTTTTTGGTGGGGCCAGGGGAAGTGATGTTTTTATTGCTTTGGGTGGGTTTTTGTGTGTGAGAACAGGCAAACAAGAAAAATTTAGCCCTTTCCAGTGAAGACTTCAGAAAAAGTCCTCATGACAAGCTCAACTACACCTAAACAATTTTTGACAGATACTCACCTAGCGTATTCTTCACCATCCCGACTGATGGGGACTACACACCCTTCCTAGGAAGTGCCCTGCAGTGTTTAACAATCCTTGGAGCTGGGAAATGAATCTTAATATCTAACCTACAATTGTGATGCTGTAGTTGACACCCTTTTCTCTGACACACAATGAACATGGAGAGTGATGTGTTCTTTCCTTCTTTGCAGTAATCTTTTGAATACTGTCACTATGTCTGTTCTCAGTGAGGATGCATTAAAAAAATAAAGTAAATTTGTGCCACGCATCAACTCACCTTGGATAAACTCCACTGTTCTTTCCCTGCTGCAGCTGGGAAGGGAAGTACATAAAACCAGTGGAAGCTAAAAGCAAGGGCTCTTCCAAGTGGGGCAAGAGCAATCTCATGGCTTTCACGAGTCAGCTGACAGGAAATAGCTCTGATGGTTTCAGTTGAGGAGCTATACATTAACTTGTCGAAATAAAACAACCTGAGGTTTGTAATTGTTTCTCAAAGATCTTGTCTTGTAACCTGCTCATTCCTTTTTCCCTTCTCCAAAGTAAATTTTTCGTCTCTAAATTGCAGCCTGCAGAAACTTCTGTTAAGCCTATGTTAAAAACAGGACAAACTGTTCTATACCCTTTACACTTTGCTATTTTCCTTCCTCCTTTTTACAACAGAATGATAGATTCAATGAAAGTGCTGCTAAGCCAGGCATACCCCACCTTCTACTCTGCACTTTATTATCAGTACTGTAAAAAGCATGACACTTTGCACTTGGCTTCACAGAACTGCTTTCCATTTTTTTAGGTTTTGGGGGTTTTGGTTGGGTTTTCTTTTTTTTTTTTTTTAGTTTCCTACTTGTCCACACTATTTTCAATTCTGCTCTTGTCTTCTAATTTGCTTGCAGCCCTTCCCAGTTTGGAGTCAAGCAGGGAATGCTCTGTGAAGTGCTCAGCAATTACGCTTCCCACGCAGTGCTCAATTCTGCATTTCTGGCACAATAGGGTTTCTGCAGACTCATCTTGCTGCTATTAGATATGGCCCTAATCATATTATGGGACAGGCAGAATGGAAAGCCAAATAATTTAATAATCATGAAAATAACACTGCCTTCTAATTCCAAAGGGAGTAGCATGGTCACCCTTGAAAACAGGCTGCTCGTACGGACAATACAGTGTGCAGTTTTTGCTTTGAAAGAGGGCATTTAATTCTCTGACCTTCATCAGCGTTCTGTGATCTGTGATCTGTGACCCAGAAACTGCATTCTGTGATTTTTTTTTTTTTTTATCCTAAATGTTTTACAGTAGTTGCTCTTATTCCCAGTGTCACTGCAATACTTAGAAAACAAAATTCTCTAAGGCAGTTGGACTGGATGATCCTTGCATGTCCCTTCCAACCGAACCAGTCTATTCTATTCTGTCTATTCTCCTCTGCATCTGCATAGTCAATCACGTTACTGCTCCTTCAGGCAATGTTACCTCGTACTTTTATTTTGACTGTATTTTTATGTCATTGTAATGGGTGGCCTGGTATTAGTTTAGAAGTGGTTACTGCTGAATTCGCAATATTACAGATTTTATAATTTTGATCTAAGAATTCTCTATCAGATTTCTGGAATAGTATGTGGGGGCAAGGTATCACACACATTAAAAGAAATTGTAATGTCTCCTGGGACATGGAAAAAATGAGGAAAAGCCACATGGAAGATTCCCAAAGAAAGTGTTGAAAATTATGAAAATTTTCATCACTACCAAGCCATCCTTATAATTCGTGTTTTAGAGAAAAACAATCATGATTATTGGTGAATATTTCTGTATATTTTGAACACTGGTTTTGAAGCACTGGAGAAAAATAATGAAAGTTGACTCCTCAATTCCCTGTCTGTGATGGCTCAAGGGCAAAACCAAAGTTCTGTGTAAAAGCTGAAATAAAGGCACTAAAACTGACATTAAAGTGCAGATACAGGAATATCCTCATGGATTTTAATACACTTCACTCAAATTGTCTCTGCCTTTCCCTCTGAGGGTAGAATTCAGACACTGTAAAATTCTACCACCATAGGAAACTCAGGAAAACTGCCCCATTTCATTTGCTTGGTAGCTCGTTATTTCAGTTCAGAGAGCAAACAGGCTGAAACTCTGGGAGCATCTTCAAAGCTGAACCTTTTCAAAGAAATGCATTGTTTTACAATGGGGGAAATCAAATTAAATTCTGTATTCCTTCAGTTGCTATTGAGTCCTAGCTCTCACAGATATTAAAAAAAAAAAAAAAAAAAAATGAAACAACTGAGGCAGATGTGTTGATAGGTTTCCAATGGCAGTGGCGTGTGCTAAACACACAATCACATATGAATTGTTAAACGTAAGCCTTGGGTAGGTCTCAGTTAAAACCACTGCCACTTCACAGGGTTTGAGCCATTAACAGGAACAACCCCACCAACCTTCTATTCTTTGTTGTTTGGATTTTCACGTCCTTTCCTGATCGTTCCTCCCGTGTCTCAATCTTATCACTTGCTCATTGGGTATTTTTAGCTGCTTTGCTCAACTCTAAGCAGAAATGGACAGAGCTGCTGGGCACCTGCTGATAGGGTTATGGAGAACACTTACAACTCTATTTATATTTAAATGTTTGCTTTCGTTGTTCCTGTGATTACACTGAAAATACATTGCTTTTTAACTACAATATTATGGGCTTGAAGTGCAGAGGACGACAGAACCGGGTCTCAAAATTCCACTTCCTCCCTACATTCATTTATATTTCCTTAGTGTAAGTTCATTTTTTCATTTCTCTTCTTTCACAATGGTAAGCTCTCAACCCAGGTAAGTTCATTTCTCTCCTACTGCAGAAACATGTTAAGGACTAGTTACATTTCAGCTGGCTAAAAAGGTAATAATCAACACTCACTGTAAGCATTTTTTAGTCAGCTAATGCAGTTTACTGCAGTGCCTTTCTCCTAAGGGCTCATTATATTTCAAAGAATAATGATTGATTGCTGAATGTAACATATCTTTTCCAACACTGAGAAATGTATGGGTTATCGTATTCGTGTTAAGCACGTAATTCATTAATATGTCACTCGGAGTATCCACTGTCCTCATTTACTGATTCAGGGGTCCAAGCTACATGCATTTCCTTGCCAGTGGCTGACTTGTTAATAGCAACATCAGCACGACTTCAAGATTGATTGTAGCCCATTCTAGAACAGCCTTATTTAAGGACGAATCTACAACAGTGACTGAAGAATTAATTGGAATGATTGTGCAACTTATCCAACATTCTTGCAGACAGTTAGGACAAAATAGCCAGAACACACTTTTTATTTTTCAAAACTACTGCAGCTAGAACAAAATCCATAGTGCCACATCCTCATGCCTAGATGCTATAACGTTCCCAGATAGCAGCCATGCATTCAGCAAACACATTTCATGTACAACATGAGCAAAGCCGGTCAAGTGTCCAAAGTCGTGTTTGTGTGTCAGAATGCGTAGTTCATCGATTGGAATTCCTTGCAGAACTGGCCACGCAGCTCTGGGCACGAAGCACACGCACACATGCACACCCACACCATTTCTTCCTGCACTACTGTCATGATGCTGTCACATACCGCTCTCTCTAGGATCACTTCCGTTCCAAATTGTAGGATATGAATTCATATATTTACCTGATTTCAGCCTCTAATGATCCGTTTGCAAACTCATCCTTGACTTTTTTTTCAGTTTTCCTTTTCTATCTGAAACTAATACAAATAGGAAACTTGTAGTGATTTACCAAATTCATTTGCATTATTAATACTTTAAAGTTTGTTAAAAGTTGTCCTTCAGCATCGGGTTGATCAGATGGCTATGTAATACGCTTCTCTTGAAATTCCTATTCTAGAGCTTAGTGGCTTTTTGCACTTTTGACGTGGCACTTGCAATTTCTATGGACTTTTTAGTCTCAAACATTGATATTAACTGCATTTCAGTTCGATGCATCTTTCCCTATAAATACAAGTTCTGGGAAGTGCTAATGAAGTAATACTAACGTATTACTAATACGTAAGTATTACTAAAGTAATGAGTCGTTTCTCCTGATCTGACATAATCAAATAATTATCGAAACAAATGTATAGTGTGGCAGAAACACTTACATTAAAACTAAGTATCAGAAGTGGAAATGTAACACGGCAAGAGAGATGCCCAGCAAATTATGGTTTTCATAAGCTTTGCTAGATCTCCAAGTCAAATTACTTATGTTATGGAGAGCAGAGAATTGTGCCTTGTGAAAATTCCTGGTATCATTCAGGTCTCTCTTTCTTCCAGGAGCAAAATTGTAATTGTGTCATCATGACTCAGTGTAAATCCATTTTCTCTAATATCGCCTTCAGTCCCTTGAGATAAAACCTTGTGAAAATCTCGAAGGACAATGTTTCTGTAATGCAAAAGTTCATCAGTTCCTGAAAATGTTCTTTTTATAACCCTGTGGAGCTGGGGTCTAAGAGATGCTGCTGGATCTTGAATACACAGCATTAATCTGTTAATCCATAAACAGATAGACAGCTCAACACTTTAATTCAGAGTTCCCTAAGTGATCAAGGCAATGATTAGAATTAATATTATTTATTTTAATTCTTCTAGATATCATGTATGTTAAGACTGAAATTTACTTTTGTGAGAGCCCACATATTTTGTAAGTACTATCTTAAATATGAAAATTATTAGAAAAGGCATCTCACACCAGTTGATAATTACCATGAAAGTCTTGCTCATTCACCATAACTACCCAAAACTGCATTTTAATTTTGGAATTCTGGAATTGTGTTGAAAATGTTCTTTTGTAAAAAAAAAAAAAAAAAAGAAAGAAAAACCCCAAGGATTTTAGTAAATTCACTATATGGCTTTTAGTACTGAGTAAAACTTCTTTTCTAGACCAGAGCATTTTACTAGTGCAATAAAATATTTAACATTTGATACCACCTTCCTCTCCACAGGGAAAGTTTTTTATATTTTCAAAGTACCTTTACTTTCTTAGCAAAAAAAAAAATAGAGCCAATAATATGTTTCTGACTAATAGTACAACTCCAAAACTTTCAAATCAATGACTTCTTGTATTGTAAAGTGTTAGCAGAAACAAAAAGGAAGGATCAGATCTTCTGGCAGAATGCTTCTTAAGCTGTTTTCAGCTTTAATCAGGTCAAAAGGGGAAGTCAAGCACAGAAGAACCAAGCAAAATGGAGACATTTAAGAAATGATGCAGCTAGAACCCATGATGAGACACGATCAGACTCTTTTATGTAACCATAGGATATAAACAAGGTTAAAGAGTAGATTGCTCTCCCTAGAAAGAGGACTGTAAATTAAGTGCATCTACTTAACACATTCGTAAAATGGCAGCTTTCTGCTAATGACTACAAAATAAATAACAGGAACACTCATATTTTTGCTGAAGGATCTACTTCCAGAAAAGACACACAAAGATACGCATGCCCTCTCAAGTAAGCATCTAAAGCTCGAGGATAATTGAGCCCTAACAGGCTGTGCCACATTTTACTACTTCTTCACATCGAAAGCTTAATTAGGATTTCAGCAATAAGTATCTTCTCTTTCCTAATGGAACATAAAATTGTACTACTTATGTATATCTTTCATGAAATATTTATAGTGCACCAGTTGGTTTGTCATTAATTTTCAATGAAGTTCCTTTAAAATCAAGTACTTTGCTTTCTTTCTGGAGCTGGCTCCTCTAGCTCCGAGATCAGGTCTGCAGGTCAGAAGTGTCTGGTGCCAGCTGGCTTTGCACTGGCTCCGTGCATGGCTTGGCACTGGCCTTTGTGTGAGAAGTGAAGGCTAATGCTCTAACCTTCTGACTCAGGCTCAGGAGAGGCACTGATCATGAGGCAATTTCATGGCACCACAGGCATTTTGAAAAAAAAAAAGATAGGTTTTGGTTTGGAATTTTGGTTTTGTTTGTTTGTTTGTGGTTTGTTCGTTGTTTTTTTTTTTTTTTTTCGGTTGGTTGGGTGGTTGGTTTGTGTTTTTTTGTTTGGGTTGTTTTGTTTATTCTTTTGTATGATGTCAGCATAAACTCTGCCTTGTTGTGGTGTCACTGAGTTATATTCTTGGAGACAAGCAGTGTTACCCATTCCGTTCATTCAACATTTGTCAAAAGCCAAAGTAACCACACACACGAGTTCCTTTAGCAAACAAAACTTCCCTAAGAAACCACTGCTTCTGTTCTCTAGGTTTAACACATAGCAAAGAAGGAATAGAAAAAAAAATCACCTAAAACACCAAGTCTTTGATTAATTTCCAGCAAGATCCAAGAATATTCTTCTGCCATAACTCATCACATGTCAGATTGCCCATCTGCAGGCTGAAGTTATTTGTTACCAGGCAATTCCCATTTGTTTTTTTGCCAGTTCTCAAGCTCTTCTTTTTTAATGTTGAGCTTTTATAACAAAGCACCCCCATTCCCAGAAATGCCTGGCTTCATCCATTCTTGTATCACATTTGCCTTAACCATAGCTATCTTTGTGGCTAATTATTCCACTAGAGTTTATTATTTTACATCTTCCTCTTCTTTTCCCCCCTCATTATCCTTTTAAGTACAGATGTGTTTGTGCCCCTGTTTCCTGAGAGCTATGAGCATGTGAATGGACAGCTGAGGTGTTGAGGTAAACCTGCATGAGCATTTGTCTGTGACTTGGTACTTGCAGGTAATAATTTGGAAACACAGCTTCCAGTCGAATTTCTCAGCTTTTTTCAAAAGTTATTGGAATGTTATCTACCCCCTTTATGTATAACCTCATTGTTATAATCCTTCTCTTCCATGTCAGACAGTTCCATCAAATACGTGGCGTTGTTATGGATTGAGCAGCTATTCCAGCTTCCCTTCAGTCCCTGCTTTTTGCTGCCTTTGACTTTTTTTATATCGGCCTTCCCAGTGTATTCTCTTTTAACAGCAGCAGATCAATCATCCTTTCATGCACTATCAGGTATCAGAGACTGCAGTCATTCCAAGATGGATTTGCTCTACCTTTGTAGCCTATTCTTTTGCTACAAGTGCACTTAAGGTCACACTCTGATTCAGCCCTTTCACACGGATTATATTCATATATGGAATATTTCTCCACAATAGGTATTTTTACTCATAATATATCCTAAGAGAAAAATCAAACTGAGACTGAGCTTTGGTTTTTATTGTTCGACAAGGGCTGTTATAATCTCAGAAAAAACAGTGCACCCTAAAATGTTTGGAGCACATTAAACCCATGCAAAAGATTCAGCAGAACCATGCAGAGGCCAGGGCAAGCAGGGCATCTACTCTGAGTGTCTGTGGAGGGAACACAGGTCACAGAAAACACCACAAACCCTGGATTTTACTGATGGTTCCTGCTGCCACCCAGGAACAAAGGATTCACGCTCATAGAGATTTAGGAGAAAGAAGGTCGCACGGGCATGAAGGACCCCTTGCCAACTGAATGGAAATCTAAAGAGTGAGAGCTGCTCACAAGGAAGAAAGGATGGCCTGGTATCAAATTATCCCACAGTGGCTCTGGTTTTATAACACGGTTTGTACAAACTGCTGTCATCCAACAACTCTCATCTTCGAATATTTTTATGGGATGATCTCTTTGCAGCATGCAGTCTTTCAAATATACAGCATAACGAAGGTGTGAGATTGCTTGCACCTTGTGAAATGCAGCTGTGCTAAACCAGTAAGACAAAAATTCAGCTAAACTCAAAGACAGTGAAATCAGGGGTTACAGAAAAAATAAATTTAAAACGAAAAGGATGCAAACGGCATCTATTCCAGAAAGTAACAGGGAGTGATATTCTATATTGCAGCATCTTGTTGACAGATAATTACTCTGACAATAGCAGTGCAGAATTTATCCTACAATCAGAATTTTGGCCTTCTACTTTAGTTCATAATAAATGATAATTTGCAAACACAAAACCATTAGAACAAACGATCTGGTTCAAATGTCAGCTTCCAACTCAGCTGTTCCCCTCTCTGCTTTGTATTCCTAGTCTCATTTCTTTACCTGAATAGCAAAACAATACATTTTTTAACTGCATTAGCCTTAAGAGCCCAGGAGAAAGTGAGCCAAGTTTTCTTTTCCCTCAACAAGTATTGGCAGGCTTATGAACTGTGTGTCAGGTACCAAGAATAAATAAGAACAGCTCCACTGAAGTTGGTAATGTCTGATAATTTACACCCACAGAGGACCTGAATTGGATTACAAATTGCAGAGTCATTTCTATCCTTAATTATAGCTATGCCACCTCTCTGCAAAATGAATTTCTACAGGTGGAGCTTAGTGTCTGAGCTTACAGAATATTTATTAAAGGTCATGATGCATGAAAAGGAGGGGATTTCACTTGGCTTTCACTTCCATCTGAGCATTCACTTAGAATATGAGCGCTTGTTTTCTAATTTGAATGCTGGTAGTGGAGTTTTTAGGAATCTTCTACTGAAAAAATGAACTTCAATACTGGAAACCCAACCCTGCATGTGCTTAAGATGCAGCCATGGCTCTCAGTTGTTTTCAAATATATCTGTAAGCAAGAATCTCAAAACAGCCTTAAGAAGCTCCAAATACTATACACTTCTGTAGACAAAAATTCCCGTAAGAAGTTCCCTGATATTAAAACTAGTGAAGTCTGAAAATATGTTTTCTTGCTGGAATTGTACAGAACAATTGGAATCTTTAGGGAAAGCAAACACAGCTGCAGCATCTTGAATAAGTGCAGTGATTAAGTGTACGACCACAATTATGGTAATCCACGTTCAATTTGAACTCAGACTGAAACAAGTGAATTGGAAGGCTGCTGGCATGACCAGAAATAAAATGTGTATTACAGGTGGAGAGGACAGAGAGCTGAAAGGGAGCCTAGCAAAGGAAGATCAAAAGAGATCTGGGTTTCTGCTGAAAGGTTCAACAGGTAGGACAGCTATGGGAGCTAAAACGATGTGGCAATAACAACTAATGTTTATTAGCTAGGAGAAATTTAGCCTGGAAAACTGAAAGGTGTTTTAACTCCAGAAAACAATCTAATTTAAATGTATAATGACCTCTCTGTCATATAGGACTACAAAAATTAGGACGCAAATACCTTCTTGTGGTGATTCCAGTACATCTTTTAGTACCAAATCATTCTTGTATATCACTGAAACAATAATCCTTCCAACAGGAAGGGTAAAGTTATTCCTTTTCTTATTCTGGCCACATATGGGAAGGACAGATATAAACAACGAGAACAGAATGGGGGGGAAAAAAAGGTATGAAAACACCACAATTTGCACCATATTTGGTATGAAATTGTGGCTTCCTCTTTTATCAGCTGGACCCTTTATTCACTATTCATTCATTTTGTGAACCTAATTATGATGGGTTTAATCAGACAGAAAATAGCATGCTTTAGCTCAGCTTTAAGTCAGAAAATCAGGAGGTTTCTCTGGGCTGTGCTGTTTGACGCTGGGCAATTGCTTTGCCCTTTCATTCTCCAAAATACCCAACTGCAAGGCAGAGATGCAAACATTTAGATACAAACTGTGGGGCCAAGAGATAAAAAGCACTTCCTGAGAGCAAGGTATTTTTACTTGCTTATGTTCCTAGAGCTTTTCTGTTGTATTTGGATCCTCCATAAAACTTTGGAGCCAACCAGACTCAGCCTTTGCTGTTAGAATACACTAATGAGTAACGTTATACATGGGAAGATGATGGCTTAATAACCCAGTGTGGAATTCTGAAAATGCATCTTGACTGAGCAGAAAAGTACAGCGTCCCGGTTCTTATGGAGTGATTATAAAGACTGTGAGCAGCAGGAAACTTCCCCCAGCAGCAAACACTTCTAGCACAGAGACCTAGAGCTCCAATGCCTTTTTTGGAGCAAATTTCCAGCTGATGACTCAAATGTTCCCATGGTATCCGTGACCCAGAAGGGAAGCTCTGCCTTCCATGTGTTGCTAGACAATGTTTTTCTAGCAGGTAAGATAATTCTTTTTAAGAGCCAGTTGGTTCAGACCTCCATCCTTCATTCATGTCTACCTTTCTTCTTTATTCTTACAGAGAATCTTTTCTGTACACACTTTTGCTTATGGTTCTTATTTATGTTTTAGTCTCACTGTGCTGCTTGAAAGCAGACCTCATATTTTGAAAATACGAACTTCATTTTAAATTTTCTGCTCATAATTAATTTGCACATAGATGCAACACGAAATACTTGGAAAATATCCGTATCTTCATTCAAATTCCTGAAATGCTCTGATGCAGCAAAGTCAAGAGGAAAACAGTTGGTGGGGTGTGTTAATTTCAGCAATGCTTCATTTCAAAAAAGGAACTGGGGAAGAAGCATGGAAAAATCCTTGTGCTAAAGCTCTAAGTCAAGCAAGCTAATGTTGTGGTTTAGCTTGGCCCAGGTTTTTCTAGTGGGGTGGGGCCCACAAAGATTGCTCCTCGGTGAAGCTTCTCGAAGCCTTCACCATGTCCAGCTCTGAGGTGATGGACATGCTGCTGGCCAAGCCTGGGCCAATTAGAGATGTTGGTTACGCCTCTGTGAAAAACATATTTAAGAAGAAATCAAAACAATGGGTGCACGCACTTTTCCTTCGCCAGAGGAGGAGGAGTAGGTGAGAGTATGTGAGGGAAAACAACATGGAGAGACCAAGGTCAGTGGAGAAGGAGGGGGAGCTCCAGGCGCCAGAGCTCTGCAGCCTCTGCAGGCCGTGGTGAGGCCCATGGTGAAGCAGGGGGTGCCCCTGCAGCCCATGGGGGCCCACGGGAAATGCTGAGATCCACTCGCCCATGCCAAAGCGAGTGGATACCC
>VZRN01005387.1:705482-781645 GCA_013397935.1 Dasyornis broadbenti
GCTCAGAGGTCTGTACCCCGTGGAAGATGGACCCCACGCCGTAGCAGTTTTGGGGAGACTGCTTGCCTGTGTGGGGACCAGCATCACTGTAGCAGTGTCGGGCGGGCTGCCGACGATGAGACCCATGGCTACGCAGAGGAAAAGAACCTCTCCCCGGGCAGGGGAAGAAGATCTGGGTGATGAACTGACCTAACCCCCCCCATGCCTTGTTCCCTTGTGCAGCTGCTGGGAGGGAGGGAGGGGGGTGAGCGGAGAAACGGTGGCCTTGAAGGGTTTATTTTACTTCTCATTTACTCCTCTGACTCTGTTAGTAATAAATTAGATCACTTTGCAACCTAAGTTAGTCCTGTTTTGCCTATTCTAAGTGCGTCTTCTCCTGGGTTTCCTTATCTCAACTCATGAGCCCTGGTGTGGGGGTGTGTTAATTTGGGGGTACCTCGCATTTGGCCAGGCTTAAACCATGACAGCTAACTTCTTCAACATGAAAAAAAGTTACTTTCAGTATAAATATACCAAATAGAAAAAATAATAATATACTGAAAATTAATACATTTGTAAATATAAATAACATATTGAATATTTTATTTTTTTTTTTAAGTGAAAAACAAAGTAGAATTATTTTAGTATATCAAGCTGAAAGACTTTGAGCAATTCTGGGGTTTATTTCATTCTGTAAAATGCATGGTTTTATTCAGTTTTGGAAAGCTGCAGAAAATAATATTTTCTTCCCTGAAATAAAATTCCATTCCTGTTCAGACCTGGTAATTAGCAATAATTATTTCCATATTAATTGGTGCATACTGCCTTTAAAATGTGCAGCTCAACTGTTTATTTTTGCTATGCATCTGATCAGCTAAAACACCCATATGGTTTGCTTTGGAAAGATTCACTGAACTCGTTTTTAAAAATAACATGGGCCACCAGATATTCATTCAGTCAATTTCCAGAAAGCTCTATGAATCAGAAACTGGCATTTCTTAAATTACGGGGTGCCTGACTTAGCACAATCTGTCATTGATTAAAAAACTAAAAAGTGGTGAAATCCCCTTGGTGTTCTTTGGAACAGGCGCAGATGGCTCCCATCTCCCTGAATAAGTTTTATTTTGTTTTCCTCCTCTCAAAAGAGAAACTCGGTAACAGAGTGACAAGAAAAAACATACTACACAGAAGAACAAGTTCAGGCACTTTATGAGAAACTGACATATTGTTTTAAAGGAGAATAGTACTTTCTTGGGAACTGAAGTGTTTATAGGATTATAAAATGCCTGGGATGACAGCACATTATATACCCAGACAATAAGTAGTGCTGAAATCTTTGAGTCCCTCATGGTTTTCTCCTGCAGTTTTCTACAGCTATGATATCTCACCCTTTCACGAACAGATGAAAACCAGAGTTCCATAGGACAATCACTGGGCTTCCCAGCAATTTGCTAACAACAACGGACACGGAAATAGCTGGGAATCTTCAGTTCTTTTCTAGGCTTGGGAAAATTTTTATGGTAGGCCCAGTTCTATTTCACCATTAAGAACTGCTTTGTAGCATTGCTTTTCTCTTGCTGCTCTTTGTGTTTCCACGCAGTTTCAATCTGCCTTACCCACTCGGTTAACCGCCTGCTCACCTATTACTTACACCTGGGCTTTCCTCTCCAGTCTCTTTCCTCCAAATTTCCCCATCCAAATTCTCTGTGGCTCCAGCAGGTTCTGCTCATCCTCATTCTGTGTGGTCAGGGAAGCTCTTTTGCATGGCTCAAGGCAAGGCAGAGGAAAGCAACCGCTGTGTGTCATCAAAACTGCAGGCAGCTAACAAGTGATAGCCTCACTCAGGGTGGGTTGGACAGGAGGCTGCCCAGTAAGAGAAGGAAGAGAAGCCCTGATTTTCAAGTAAATTGTAAGGGAACTGGATTTCAAAGAGAAAAAGAGAAATCTTTCCTTCTCATGGAAGGCGTAAGTTCGTGAATCATTCTGGCACGAAAAGGGCAGGAATGCGTGGAGTTTTCTCTGGTTTTTAGATCACAACATGGATTTCCTAGAGTAGAACTGACTGCAAGACAGAGCAAGTATTAAACTGCATAATCTCACGTGTAACTGTATTAGCAGCAGCTAAACTAATATTACATTAGGACCTAGGTTTAAGGATTTCCTTCTTAAACTGTGGTTGATTTCAGCTTGACGTGATTCTAACAAACACTGAAGTTAGAAATCAAAACTCAGGGCTAGTCACGCATAAGGGCACTCTAGTAATTTACTCATTTATAAGATAAAGCTCATTTGTTTAGCTAGCAGTAACTTTTCTTGTGCATAATCATCTCTACTGTGATTGATAATCTGGGACTATTGATAATCTGAGGCGTTATTATACAGAGAAGCCTGTCAGAGAACACAAATTATCCATACCAGGACATAATTGTGTTATTCATTAACACATATTTTGATGAAGTTGAGGTAATATCATAAAATTAGATCATTTTAAATGGCTTTGACAGGATTATACAAAAAGTAAAGTTTTTTTTTAAAAAGGGAGAAAGTTAAATTGACATTTTAAGTGGCCGTTACAAATGAATTTCAAACTCCCGAAGAGATGACCAGCAAACACCCTTTTGTGCATGGAGTCGTCCCACTTAACTACTCAGGCCCTGTCATTTGCCCACAGTACTGACCACAGATATTTACAGCTATTGTTCCAAATCCCTTCACTCTTCTGTCATCTAGATCTCTCCTCAGAAAGAATAGCTGAGGTTGTGCTCTTCATTCTGCTGTGACAGTACTATCCTTGAAGACACACACAATTAACAACACATAAACTCACCTCGCAGGATTTTTCACTGACCTGCAGGTAATTATATCAGTGTACAGCTAGACCTTGACTGTAATACTTCTGCTTCTGTCCCCCGTAAAAGTAATTAGCTGCTGGTGGGGTGTTGTTTGGGTCTCTCCCCACCCTTCCCCTCCCACAGAAGTTACCAGAACTGTTTGCTTTTCAAACTGCTACAGCCCACCTTCAAGGAGAACTTGAAAAAACCGATGCTAGCTGCAGCTGAAGCGATGCAGAAATCCCCCAGAGCTATCTGCAGGGTTCCTCTGTCAGCAACCTGAGCGCCTGGCTTCTCCAGAGAGACTGGCAACAAAGCTTCGGTCAGCTCCTGCCCATCCAGCGGGAAAAGCTCTCTGCACGGGATGATGTTGATTTAGGGAATAAGCACGCTGCAACTCAACATTTCAGAAGCAGATACATTCCATTAGGAGAGTTTTGTTCTGCTGTAATTTTTGAGTGCACACAGCACAAGTGCAGCTCTTCATTTCCACTCGCATGAAAACAAACCAAACGGATGGTTCGGATTTTGCAAACCAAAAGTGCAAGCACGTGCTGTTGAAATATTTTGTGATTTAATCTGTGTATTTAACCATGATTCACTGGGATATTTAAGGAATATTTAAGGTATTTGTGAACTATTAGGAAGAAGCTCACTCGTTTTTGCCAAATACGCTGCAGAACATTACTATATCAATGCCTAAATCAAAGCTACCTTAACAACTTACAGAGAATAAAGACTGCTCCTGAAGATAATAAATATTATAGAAGACTATAAGGTTTCAGAAAAAAAAAAAAAAAAAAGAATAGAGAGAGTAATAGGAAAAAAGCAAGGTAAGGAAACATGGATTTCCTCCAGTCAGGAGATTGAGGTATATAAAAAATTAGAGGAAAAAACCACTGGATATACAATAATAATTCAGTAAAAAGGTATCTAGAAATATAAATATCTAAAAATAGGCAATAGAAATAAAAAACAGAAACCCCACAATGCCTGTTTTCTAATTGAAACCTGTCTTGTGTTCAACACTGCTTTTGAATTGCTATAATTATACATCTGAATATGTATATAATGAAAATGGGGTAATCAGAGGCAAGTACTTTTCCAAAATTTTATAAATGGCAAGTTTATAATACATCACCAGATGTGCTGAGAGGTAGTTGGTGTTTTTTTGATGAAGTGATGCTGAAAATTAAAAAGAAGAATTAATGTATGATTTGCCGAGTCTTTATACTTAATTACATTGGCATTGGTTGATTATAATGGCTCTTTTAAAAGATTTACTAGATTTAGAAATGTTAATGTCCACAGTTTAACCCAAGCTCTCCAGAATTGCCCTTTATCTCTAATATGGAACAAATGACGTGGAAGTGTTACAGAGTTTTTGTTTGGTTTAATTTTATGGCAAAGAAGTATGTAAACCCAGTGCATTTCTGCAGCTGGAACAGTCCTTGTGCTGACAGAGATTTGTGCTTCCTGAAATTCCCTGGGTATGGAGCTGTCCATGCAAGATGCTGGAAGGAAAGTTTTGTCGCCTGTGGCCTGCCAACACTTTGGGAATGCAGATGGCATCCTGTAATAGTAATTGGAGTTCTGTGGCCAAGAGCTGACTCAAAGGAGCCCTTGAGTCCATCACATCAGACTCGTGTTCATCTTACAATACTTGGTGTTCTACTGAGTTGACTGCTGTACTTCTTTGGGTGGGAAACCCATTTTTCATTTTCTTACAGATGTAACCTATGGATTAGACCCAGAAAGAGGCAGTGTGAATCCTTTGGGGCTATAATCACCAGGGCATAAACTAAAATGGAATGCATTTTTTGATTCACTGTATTTAAAAAACAAAAATCAGTTTCCTTTCATATTTAGGATATTTTATTCTATCCACAAAATCACTCTGTATTTTCCCACCTTATATTCTTATCCTGTAGGTACAAATGTTTACATCAGTAATCTATTTGTATGATAAAAATGTGTAATGCTGCTTTTATAGCAGCATTATAATAGCTTTGGAATTAATGATTAACTCAAGGCTAGAGCACAGCAATTATTCAGATGGATTTATTTGGAAGGAACAAAATCTCCCTTACAATTGCTTTAGCAAAACAATTATTAGAAAAGAGAGAAGATTAGAAAGAAGAAGGTAGCCTCAACAAGAATAATGTTTTCAAAGTGCCTTACAAAGAAATTGGTATATTTATCTTACCAAAGGCTAGAGGAGGGCCTTGATTACTGTGTGTAAATGCAGGATCTCTCATGAAGCAGAGCTTCATATGAGTCCTTTCAATAGATATTTGTAACCTTTCTAAATCTAAAGGGTTAATTAATAGACTAAATCATCTAATGACTTCAGGCCCCTTCTTCACCTGACCTGTCCTACTAGAGGGAACCATCCATCTTCCCCCAAGAAAACCTAAAATTAAGGTCTTGTGCACCAACACAAATATGTTCTTCATTCTATGAAAAGATCAGGTCACCAAATCTTAGGACCAATATTAGGATCAATAAAGTTCTGTAAATATAAATGATCTCATGATTTTTTATAAATTTACCTTTTTTTTTTTCCTGTCTGAAGTAGCATAGAAAACACAGTTGACAACTTCCGTAAAAAAAGCACCACTGTAGTAAATTTTAAGTTCCTCTTAATAGGTATCGGTGGTAATTAGTCTACTGGACTATTTATGCATGAGTACATCCATTAGTGTGTCTGCATTAGTACGATGTAGGTTTGCATCCTGGCCAAATGATTTCCTTGGGCTGTGTAACTCAGAGCAGAGCTGAGCTGCTCCTTCACTTCCGCTTCCCATCTGCCCTGCCTTGCTTGGTCTCCTCATGGAGTGACTCCTGCCCTAAACACAAGTGCATGCCCAATGAACTCAATGGAAACAACTCCAAATCACATTAAACTGATTCTCCTCACGTAAATGTGATGCTTAAGCATTCCATAAAGAAAAAACCATGACTCCAAAAAGAGAGAATTAATTCTGATTTGGAAAGACACCGTACGTAAACGTTGATTACTCCTTGATTATGCTGATTTGCTGTGGGGGGCGGTGACAACGACGGCAATATATTTTTTACTCCATGTGTCACACTTTTAAAGGACTGCAGCAAGACAAGTGCTATCAAAACAGCAGATTTCGTTTACTCAGTCAGGAGCTATAAGCACCACTGTTTCTGATTTCCAAACTTGCCACAGCGAATCAGATTAAAGGCCCCGTGCTGTGAGCAGCGAGACAAGCGCTGTGCTCAAGCATCAAGGCCTCTCAGTCAAACGAGTGACGTTCACTCAGGTTACTGAAACACAGCAGAGAATTTCAATTGCAACTGTATTTTCAAGAGAGCCAAGTCAAATACCAGTTTGAGTTCAATGATACCAGTAGGTGTGAAATTATATCACACTACAATTGGCAGAACATCCCAGAGTCTTGTAGAACAATGATTTTTTAAAAATCCAGCATTTAATTCCATCATGCCATAGATTTCCATAAGTTCTTGCATTGCTCAGAAGCATCAGTCTCATTGATTTCAAGTGGTGGGTTTGCTTCTAAATCACTTAGGTGCTTCTAAAAATCTCACTTTCTAGCATAAGCTTCTCAACAATATTTCTCATGTTTTGGATCATTATTTCACCTAAACAACTCCTGAAGACTATTTTAATCCCGCTTTTACAACAGCTGCCAGTGCAACTGTTTTTGCTGATACAAAATAATGATTTTCATTACATATTACTCTTTAAATCTAAACACCAAAAAATCCTAGGCTGTCATCTCTTGATGACCTCTGTTTTGTTTACTTCAAAGACACCTGGAATAAAGTGCAACGCACAGCAAAACTAAAATCTGATCTTTTGTATTTCATAGAACTGTAATCATCAGTTGAATTTCTTGTTTGGTTTCAGGTTTGGGTTTGTTTTTTTTTTTTTTTTTTAAAGCATGTTTGATTTGGTACTCAGTCACGCAGAAATTAAGGACCTGGTTATTAAAATTTTGTTATTAAAGTTTTTTATATCAACCCCCCAAAATTGATTTGCACTGGCATGTTTAACATCCTATTTAACCGTAACAGAAAGTTAATGAATTCCTTTAACAGGTCATTTGTACAGCTCCAAGTAACTCATAAACAGACGCTAATGGAAATTTCTAAATGTTTCAAAACAATCCCACTTTACTGAACTATTGCATTGTTGAAAACTACATTTGTGCAAAAAGTGACTTGAATTCTGCTGATCTTGCACGAAAAAAAAATTAAAAGAGGTAAGTTCCACCTCCCTCCTCTCCAAAAATATACTTAGGCAGGGAATATGCCAGTGGATACAATTACTTAATTAGAACTATCCCTTGATTTGGGTCTTCATTTTACCTAACATCTTTGTTATTAATCATGTCTTAATGTAAACACTTCGAAGCTGTTGCTACTCAGTAATGCTCATTACAAATAGTCCCTGTGGGAATCACCATCTTATTTCATTAAAACTCCTGCCTGCTGTTAATTGCTCTTAGGAAAACATGAGCAAATTAACTGTGTTTTAAGAGACAGTGGTGTAAATTTGTACACTTGTGTGTTTGATTGCCAGGGCCTAATGATTTTCCTGATAATCCTCTGCTGTTGCACTCACTGTATGGCAGTTGGCAGCACCAGCCCGTTTTAATCAATAGCAGCTGATGTTACAAAAGTTAGAAAACGAAAATATGGTTTGAAAACCATAGTGTTCGTCAGGCCAGCGGAGACACACTATCAGTCTGGGTCATGGGCAATTAATTTTTCAGTTTTAATGAATCCCTTGTGTGAAAGAAATGATGCTCGTTAGCTAGGATGATTAATGTATATTAAATGAGCAAATTAAAAACTCCAGAATATTTTTACTATGACAGTGGCATACATTTATCGTATTGATGGTGAAATCAAGGCATTTCCATAATTCAAAGAGACATGTGACTGTGTAAATTGTAACAATATTCAGTTAAAATACTGTAATAAAGAAAAGAGCATTTAATTTAAATGTCCTCATTCAAAATGTTGGTAAATATGCTCTATGGAGTAGAAAAAGGCTTCAGTATAATTTGCCCAGGAATGTATAAGCAAAAAGAAAATTACCTTTATTTAAGAAGATTGAGTAATGCTTGCAACAAGTACATGTTAAAAATAAAGTTATTTATTATCTTCCTCGCAAAAATTCCTACAGAATTGCAAGGCATTCCAGATAGTGATCTGGGCTTCATCACAGATGCCGAAATATAGTCCCTTGGAAAACCTGTGGCTGGAAACCAAAAATGAAAAGGAATTGAGCAAACAGTAATATGGGGGATATATTTGTATGCCATTAAAGAAATTGTTATTCTCTGTACTAGCAGAACTGAACTTGATTTTTTACTTTGCATATTCAGCATTGCCCTTTGATTTTGGGGGAACCAACACTTCAGATTCAGGCTAGGCATCTAAAAACTGGCAGTGGGATTGCCGTTAATCATCATTAGCACTTGACCTCAAAAAAAAAAAAAAAAATTAATGGGTAACAAAGGAGTGGGATACTAAAAATGCTGATGGTAAGTAAACCCTATAGGGTTGATAGTGATTAATTTAATTACACAGTAATGAGTATATTTCAGATAACAAGGCTATATAGCTGCTTTTTGCTGTTCTTTTGTCTGTGTTCATTTCAATATTCCTGTAGACTGTAGAGTAAATAATATCATGGAACTGAAAGCTCTTTTGGCCAAGAGAGTATGCAGTTGTATTTTAAATAATTACATGGTTTCCAGGCCCTAGATTTTCAACACGCATAATCCTGTCATTAAAACTGACCATAATCAGAGGAATATTTTAATAATACATGCATAGGTTAAAATGTTTTCTTTAGTCCTGCTGAAATTTTCCCATTATTCCATCTGTAATTTTCAATTCTCAGCTCTATTATTTTTTGCAGAGCAAACTGGAACTTGAGTCCCACTCTGAGCACTCCTGGTTATTCTTAGCACATGAATAAAACAACCAGTATGGTGAAGGGCCAGCATTTGCAAACATTGGCTAATCAGAATTAGTCCCTCAAAAAGAGAACGTCATTGATGATTAATTGTTTGCTCTAAGTATCAACAGCGTTATGATATTTTTGTTAATCTGTTCAGCCATGAGAGTCTCTTTCTTCTCTGTTGAGTGAATGCTTTCCTAATTTGATATTTATCAGAACATCATAAAATACCACAAAGAGAAAAGGACTTAGACAGAAAAAGTTTAACAGATACATACTCTGAATTTCCTTGTGTGAAAGGGCTCTAATCTTGATTTAAATGACAGGATTATGTTAAATACAGCCCTGTATGCATAAGAATTTTTTGCAAAGATGCGTCTGTTAACTTGCAAACCCTAGAGTCTTTGAGACACTCAGCCCTCTACTTGCTGAGTTAAGGAAAGAGAACCTGAGGCTTTTTGCACTAGAAGATGAAAAAAGGCAAGCAAGCAAACAAAAGGAAAACATGTAATTCTTGGTTATATGATTTGTTTGCAGAAAAAAAGATTTTTGTCTTTAACATATAGAGAAAATAGAAGTAACTTGCTTTGTGGCACTCAGAAAAGCCCTGTAGGGAGTAGGAAAATGAAAGAAAAACAAATTGGGGTGATCATTTCTTTTCTTTAAAAAGTATTTTGAGTATTTTGTTTACTTGCTTATTTACACTTCCGTATTTCCCTTGAAACTGTAACTTTCCAGATGCTAGCAGTACAGACTTAATAATTCATCTGAGGCATAAATTTGACACTTTAGGTCTCCACCAGTGAGTGTAGCTTCTACACAAAATTAAAATATTTATCTCAAACCAATGAAAATCTACTGCTTAATATGAACTCAACTATTCAAGAGTGGTCTCCCACACTGACAGTGTGTAAGCCAGGTTCTCTGAGGCATCCGTACAGATCAAATCGCGGTTCTAACGGAGAGATATTGCAAAAGTGTTGCAAAGTGTTGATGGACTTGGTAGCGTTAGGTTAATGATTGGAATCCATGATGTTAGCGGACTTTCCAAACTAAACGATTCCATGATTCCATGAAAGCCGTAAAAAGTGAGGCTACAACTCCAGCCCATCCACAATTGGCTCAGACTGTGAAGTGCAAAAATCTCTAAGCCTTCATCTCTGAAAAACCTTTCCTCAAACACCAATCCTACACCATCATCACAGTGTCTGTGAGGAAAATGAGGGAGTTTTCTGTAACAGAATGGAAATTCATAAAGGCATGGCAAAGATAAACCCACTGCACCATCTTACAGATCCTACAAAGACTGAAGAAAACAATTGCTGATTGCAGAACCTCAACACCGTCACCTATGCACAAGGTCGGTGGGGCTTACAAAAGTCTTCTCCCTTGCCAATGGAAAAGGAAGTGAATTAATTCCTGAAGATGAGCTGCATCAAAAAAATCTTGATGAACTTGACTTGGCAAGGGTTAAAAGAATGAAGGGAAATTGGTTTACACGAGCTGCGCAGATTGAAGCAATGCAAGCTGACAAGGAAATGCAATTCTCTGGCTTTTGCACTGAATGAGCAGGTTTAGTGTATGTTTCACAGCTGCAAGAAAATTAGGTAACCTGCAGAAGAAACAAGCTTGGATCAGCCACAAAGGACATCAAGGACAATATTTGTACTGCATTTTCATGATAAACAGCCTGAAAAATGTCCATGTTTTTTGTGTCGAAGAAAAGCTACAACAAATAGGAACATACACATAGAATTTCCAGGTCAGCGAAAAACCAAAAACTGGAAAAACACCAGAGTACATTTTAAAATTCATCAGCATGTTTAGGGTAATATGTAGCCCAAGGAGATTTCTAGTATGATTCTATAACTGTCTAATTTGGAAGGTAATTTTATTGTTTCGATTACCAGAAGGAGCAAAATGGAATAATAAGTCTCCCACAGAGCTTGTTATCTGTAAGCTGGGTTATCAGAGAACAGCTCCAGAAAACAAGTGAGACTGCAAGAGTAATTCAAGGTGTGTGAGTGTGGTCAGAAAGTCTGGGGACAGGATTTCGTGGTGGAGGTGGTGCATATTGTAAAGCCCTGCACTGGGAAGCAGTGCCAGGTATTCCCAGAGAAGGGCTCAGCTGGACTGGAAAAATCAGTGTCTGGAGGCTTCCCACGACTGTTAACTTCTTTCCAAACCAAAATATGGCTGGCATTTTGGGAAAGGTCATACAAGGGCTGCCAGGATACAATACAGTCTTAAGGACATAAGAAACAGAAATTGTTTAGGGTTTCGCAATGCCCAGGTTTTGCACAGTCTCGCATTTTTTATGCTTACGGTCAAAATTAGAGGCAAAACTTGCAAATTTTCAGTCCTTTGAGACTGCCTTTCAAAATGCACTGCAATAAGTGCTGAACCTCTCAAGTGTGAATAATGAAAGAAAATCAATAGATTCAGTGGATCTAGGGTAATTTACATATTAGATTGACCACAAAGGCAACCAAATTTCCTTTTTTTTTGAACCCAGAACAGAGGCTTGATCTGCCTTACTACCTGGTAGAAGTATTTGCTCAATATCAACCTTGCTGGATCTGGAATGCAAAGTACAATAAAAAGGGACATATTTACTGAAACAGATACTATTTATCCTGAGCTTACAGGTCCAGGGAGAGCATAGAATCGACACAGGATATTTAACAGTGACTTATGGGTGAATTGTTTTCTGACATCACTTGTTCACTCCATCAAAGTAACAGTTACATCACTTCTTATTGAAATGCAATTTTTCTTCAAGCCTTTGAAAGATTCTTGAAAGTTAGAGTGTTTTTTTAACGTAGCATTGTAGAACATAAGGAAAAAAAAAAAACATTTTCCTAAGATTCCAAGCATATTGGAATAATACATTATTAGTATTACTGGATCTTCCATAAATGTTAAGAAAAAAATTAAACTGTGGTACTGTACATTTGGGGACTTGCAACAGGTTCCAATCTACTATGTTAAAGAGTAAAATGTTTTCTGCTACTGTCATTATTCATTCTAATATTAGTAGTATTCTGTGGGGGCTCTGCAAGATCAGAGTCATCAGGAAGTGTTAAAATTCTTGTTACAGGTTCCTGAATGGATTACAAGCAGCAACAAAACTCAAATCACATTTCAATTTTCAACTACTTGTTATAATAAATAACATTAAAAATCTCACATCAGCTTCTTACCAGGTCCAAGAAGTAGATTAAGAGGAAGACTCGATCAGACACACAAACATAAACGATTGTATTACAATCCTATATACATCGAGCCTACAAAACAAGGTTACCCTTTTTACACTCATTCTGGAACTGCAACCCACACTACTGTAAACCAGAATGTTTCATTTTCTTTGTGAGACTCTGAATGACCACAAAATCCCCTCAAAAAACAAGCGAAAGGAGAGCAGAACTAATCTGCGTTTTAGAATTTAAAAAGAAGACATACTATAACTCCTATGCTTGTAATTTCTGGCCTCCTGGTGTTGTCAAAGAACATCAGGCATGGAGGGACTAATTTTAACTCAAGTTTCCAAAGACAGTCTGTGCAAGGCACCTACAGATGCTGCTCCATTTTCCAGGCGGTCTTAGTTTGGTCAGGTGAGAAATCTAAATCCATGAATGTTTTTGGCAGTCCCAGGCTTTCCAGAATAGAAGCCAACCTTTCATTTCCATAGAAAAATGCTCTGGGTGGGAACATGGCTTTGTATTTCTAAAGTAATCCACTTGTATTGAAGTTTATTGAATGAACAATATTCAAAGGGAAGGTACCTGACTAGTAAATTACTAGGAAAAGACAATTATGCTCAGTGCCCTGCAATTAAAAAACAAATCAATCAATTTTTAATTGACATACTAATTAGTTGAATGTATAAAGCCAGATACAATGCTTTAACCCTGTTTATTAAATGTATTCATTATAGCTGTTACCTTAACGTTCAACGACTGCAGCCCCAAACCCAGAATCTTCTCCACTAAAAAGAGCTCAAAGTCTCGTCTTAAGAGGAACTTTTCACTGATTTAAATGTTCCAGAATGGGTGGAACAAAGTAAGCCCAGAATGTCTGAGAATCCTACATATATCCTACATATAGCCTATGCCCCGCTTTTCCTGAGAATGGAAACTGGCTTTTTTTTTTTTTTTAACCCTGTTGAACTAAAAATAGTTTACCCTCTGCTATTGCAGAATTTAGCTGAACTACACTAACAAACAGGCACACCCTTACTCAAGGACATTTTGCACGGAGAGAAAAAGCCACAAGACCCAGATGCCAGTAAAAGCAGAGCAATTTCCTATAGCTCACATGGGAACAGCTGTGATTAGACTTAGGCAACCAAGATCCAACTCTGATGCGCTGACTTTCATGGCAACTTCTCACTGTCTGCTCCTTGTAACTCACTGGAGCATGGGACATGCCTAATGACTTCAGGTACAAAATCAATTGCTTTTCCTGATGCATGTCACACATTTGTCCTCATAAAGCATTAATAAGTGTCAGAGGAAGAGAAATGCCTCCCAGAAAAGTAGTGAAGCCTGAGAGAAGCTGAAAGCAGAATTAAATAAAACACTAAGGCACACTTTAATGGGACAGGTATCAAGCTCTACCTTGAAGCTTGAGACTAAAAATGTTTTGGTAATACCATACAGTGTGAAATAGTCTCTAGATCACCTGCAGTTAGAAACATACATTTAATTTGCACATCAGTGATCTGAAGATGCCTGATTTCTACTAAATCCAACGGTTCTTGCAGCTGTGTCTCTACAGCTACAAATGCTGTTTCAGCTGATCTTCGTGCTTTTTAACATCCTAATTCACACTAAGGAACTTTATGTCTTTGATAATATAACGAACAAACTGAGTGACTACTTTCTTGTCAAGTACTCAAGACTTACTCAGTTCTGCATGTCTCACCTGTTTTTCCCTGTTGGAACTTTCACTTTGGAAAATATGTTATACTGGCACGTATATATATATGTGTATATGCATACAAATGTACCTGCTGCCAGCATAGCCACTCTTTGTGAGAAATTCAAAAAAAATAAAAACAACCAGTCTTGCACAAGCTACAGCAGGCTTGGAGCTTGTCAGAGTATCAGTTGAAACAGCAGGTTCCAGGTCATTAAATCTCAGTTTATATTATACCCCAGAGATTTCCTACGCAGCAGAATGGTGAGCATTTCTGTGTAGGCAAAACAGGAAGGACAGATGTTGAACCGACCTCTTCTCACTGCAGTCTAGTCCACTACACTAACAATTGCACTAGGGATGTCTCTGAAGGTGTACAGTGAACTCCACAAGAATAAAAATGAAAGGTGAATTCATGAAGATAATATTACCTTATTTGCATTGCAAAACAACTGTCACTTTCTTTGTGGGAAAATGTTTTGGGAGCCAATTAATAATGACCAAAATCACTCTCTAACATAACCAAATTATTTCTGACCAATCCTAAAGAAGAAAAAAGAAAAAAGAAGAGATACTGATATTCCAACGCAACATCACTTAAATTATCTGGGAAAGCTTATGTGAGAGAGCTTCAATATAGAGAGAACTCAAGCAGCATCATAAAAATGTGCAACTCTGCTGCAATTAGCATAAGCATAATTAATGTAGTTTGAAACTTCTAGTGTCTGCAGGAATTAGAAAAGCCAAAACAGAAAAGCAGTTTAATTTTTAATGGTTAGTATTATGTGATGCATTTAGGGATGACTGGGTGATGACATTATAAAATAATTAAATAGGAACTTAAGAACAAAGGATTGTCACTTCCAAATGAAAGGGGAGGAAGAAAACAACGGATAAACAGGTCACACTAACAAATACTGGGCTATGGTCTTGTTCTACCAGAGGCTCCATGCTGAGAATGTCAGATGTTGAAAGCTCAGCAACAGCTCAGCAAGTACCAGAGAGCTGCTCAGATGAAGAGCTCACCTCTGCAGCAAAGCTATTCAGTGACATACAATAAAAAGACATGGCATCAAATCCCTCAGAACACAGTAGGAAGTTTGTTTGGATACAGATATCTACATCTCTTCAACTCCCTTTCCCCCTTCCCTTCAAAAAATTGATTAAATATCTGTCCTCTCAGTCTATCATCTTTACTGTTGCTTACCAATTTTCAAAGCTGATAAGAATTTGGTTGCAATGAGAATTAACTGTATTTTTTCCCAACCTTAAGGAAAAAAGTATTTTCAAGAATTCTCTGTTTTTCCATCTCTCCTTTTAGGTGGAATAATATTTGTTTCAGTTCTGCACTAACAACCTCAGCTGTGGCATTATACTTAAGCAGGCTGAAGAAACAGTTGGTTTTGGCAATATTGATCAGAACATCCAAGGACAATTAAGCTTTTGGGTTTACCACTTAAAGCAATTATTACTTTGTAAAGAGTCTAATGATCTATTAGTCCTTTTTGTGAACTTTACTATCTTGTCTTCATCTGTGCTATCACTCCACACAGCCTAGCAAAGATACAGAAGTGTTGGAAATGTTTCCCTGGTGGTTAAACGATCCAAAGTCCTGCATTACTGAGGTAATTGAACCTGTGTGTAATTTTAATGTTCTGAAGGCGGTCAGGTTAGTTAAATGCTTGAAGCTCTATGCCCTCTTATTTATACCCTACAGGAGATTTCACTCCTGTAAGAAACACGAGGAAAATGAATTGACTTTTACAAATTCTCCGATAGGATTCAAACCAAGACACACTGAAACCATCAGTATTGGGAGTACTTGCGCAGGGGCACTGTATCATTCTAACACTGTCACTGATGTTTCCACCATCCTTCAGAGCTGGCATAGCCCTGGTGAGGGTGTCTCCCATCAATCTAACAGTTACATCACTTCTTATTGAACTGCACGGTTTTTTCAAGCCTTTGAAAGATTCTTGAAAGTTGGAGTGGTTTTTTTTTTAATGTAGCATTTTAGAACATTGGGAAAAAAAAAATTGGAAGACACCTCTCATGAGGGCTATGCCATCTGGCACACCCCACCTGGCATACCTGGTCTGCAGCAGTTGAAGATCAGTGCCTTAATTAAACACATTTTACCTGCCTCACAGGGATGCCAAGTGACCCAGGGATGTACTCAACAATGTAGGTACGTGCACACACAATGCACACACACTCCCTCATGGCATCTGCAAGGCATTTGGAGACCTTATAAATACAGGGCATGTGGTAGAAAGCAGCATTAAGACATTCACAGCACCCTTCTCTTCCAATCGTCTTGATCTTAGCTTTTCTTTTTCTACCACTCGTCCTGCACCTCACAGTTGTTCTATGGCAGCAATTTACAAATCCCACCAGGGATTGCGTATTCAAGCACATTGAAGCACTTCTGTAATAACTCTGCACAGTATTCACTGCAAATGATTGCAGCACTTTGGCAAAATGTCAGCCAAGGCTGAAAAAGAAATACATGTTAGAGCCCTCAAACACAGAGCAACTGGAAAGTATTAAAATGGGCTAGGTATTAAATGGAAAGGAAGGTTACACATTAAAAAAAAAAAAAACAAAACAAAAAAACCAAAAAACAACAATATCCTCTAAATTTCCAATGAGTTCCAATGTTTATAGAGTCCTTGAAAGATTTCTTCCTAGGATTTAGTACACTGACTTGAATAGATTATGTATTATCTATATTGGTGTATTTAGGACAAAATAAACCTACAGGGAGCAAGAAAAAGGTTAAAAGCCACTAGAAACTGACCGCAGCATAAAACAGACGGAGAACTAAAAAAAACCTGCCCATGTCAGTTGTGCGTCGCAGCAGCGACCAGCGAGGCAGGGATGTGGATGCTGGCACAGAGCACTGCAGGGCAGGAGCTGTCCGGAGCAGCAGAAGTGCATGTGCTGCACGCCTGCTGGTTGAAAAGCTGAGGGGCTGAAGGAGGGACCTGCACAGGCAATGCTGTTCCCTGCCAGGATGATATGAATGGAGTGGTTCCAAGGAAGTTATCGCTGTTGGGAGGGCTGGGATAATTGTATAAAAGAATGCTAAATAATGAGGAAGGGCAATTGAGACATTGTGTTATGCCACTGAATAAGAAGGGGAAATCATGAAGGCTATATCTCTACTAGCAAATAAAGTTGTTTAAGGACTTTTCTTTGACCTACTCTTAACAGTAAATCATCTCATAATTCCAAGCACAATATCTACATAAACCACAAAAATATCTACCCTACTAAGAAGGGAGAAAAGAAACGAATACGACCCTTGGGATCTCCAATACCTTATTCTAAAGCCAGACAATTAAGAAGTCAGTCATCTTGCTGATCATTTCTGATCATCAAATATATGGTTCAAATTAATATTGATTATTATGGTCTTCAAACACAAGCATAAGCAGAGCATTTCTTTCCAAATTACCGTTATTCCTTCTTATTGCAAAAGTGGAATTTTGATTAAAATAATTTGGTTTTCAAATCCTTTGGGTGTCTTTCTTTGAATTATTTCTCTTTCTTCTTTAGTATGCCATTTTTCTTATTGAAACAATATACAGTGACTCACCAAACCATGTTCAGAGGAGGAATCCTAGGTGGGATGAAAGAAATAAAAGAGCTGCATTGAATAGAGGGAAAAAAGAATCCACAGCAATGATAATTATGTGAAAGTTCATCAATCATTGTCAAGATCTCTCTGCTAGCACGCCACAAATATGACTGGCATCTCATTTAATACTATTTCAAGGCTTAAGTATTTCTGCCTTTTGCATTTTTATTTTCTCTCAGAATTTTCTTCCAAACCTGCAGCCTCCCGTGTTTGCAGTGACTGTATTTGCAGAAGTATAACATATCTGCTGAAAACATAGTGGTCTAATCAATTACCTTGACTGAAAAAATAAAATCTTAAAATCTTAAATCATTCAAACAAACCCTGAGGAAACACTTAACAACATCCAAAACTGATGAAAGCCGTTCTTACTGGAACATAAAATGCAAGCACACAAATAGACCTGACCAAAATTAAAACTGTGTTTGTAAAGAACCAAAGATTTGTGCTGAATTCTCCCAAAGATGGATGTCAAAGTTTTTTTCCCTGGCTAGATATTTGTAAATCTTGTCTGCCTGGCTCTTTGCTAGAGCCATTTCAGTTTTAGGGTTGGAAATGGTGATGTGATTTCCAACGTAACAACTGTCCAAAAAGCCATACTAACTTGTGCAAAAAAATCCCAACAAACAAACCAAATAAAAAACCCCCACAAATTCACAAAAAACCCCAACTTCAGCCTTGCCTATGGGTTCACAGTAAGTTAAATGATGGGAAAACAGATTCACTAAATCTTTTAAACTGTAGGGACTGCTATGGCCAGCTGCCTAATGTACGGACAACTCTTTATTGAACCAAAATTGACAGGCACACAAGCACAGGTACATTTTCTGATTATTTTCATAGATTTCTTCTGTATATTCTTTTTCAGTTGGTCAAACTTCTTCAAACTAAAGTTTGTGTTCACTTCATGCTTTGACCGTTCAGAAACAGTAAATGATAACTCATGGTGTGGAATTCAGAAAGCCACCTGCATAAGGGGAAATTGTTGGTTTATGCACTAAACCGGTGAGAGTAAGAACACGACACTTAATATGCAATAACAAGTAATTGTAGGGAGAAAAATTTTTTTGTTATGGATACATTGTAACGCATTATGAACATGTTTTAACGTGGTGCTTGATATTTACATATTAAATGCCTATACATGGTATCATGCACTGTGTGCACACACTCAGAGCCACTGTCATGCAAAAATATGCAACTCCCCCCAATAATCCAAGAAAGCAAGGTCCAGCTGGACTTCCAAAATACAGACACCTTTGTTATCATACACTGTTAATTTATTTTGTGGTGTGCATCATACCACCAGTGTGACATCACAAATAAATTAGAAAAAAAAAGATGAATTCTGGTTACTCCTGAGGTTGCTCTCTGTTCTTAAGTTTTTCTGCTGCCCCCTTCACCTAATTCTCCTTTCCAGGGATTACTTCTAGGCAGAATATCAGTGTCTTACTTAGCTTACCCCCTCAACTTCACCTTCTCTGACCAGCAGTGTTCCCTGGAAGGCCTAGGGCTCTTTCTGAAGCTCTGGAATTTTCCATAAACTGCCTCCTGCAGGCAGTAGAAGGACCAAACTGACCAAAATGCTATATTATGTCTATTTGCCAATCTGTGCTACTACTTAAAGACTCCACACAGATTTGGTGATGAACATGAAGACACAGACTAAAGCTCTTTTTAAAATTACTATGATGAAAGTAATCTCAAGGAATGTTGAATTATTAATGTCTGGCTAACCTTTTAGCTTCCCTTTTCAGTTTTTACTTTGATCTAAGCATACCTCTTTCATTAAAGAACAACCAACCCATTTTAATTTGTCCTCTTAATTTCTCAATTTGTTCACTGTGCTCTGAATAAATCTAAATCATTTCATCAGATAATGTGAGAGTTAGCACAATTTCCATAATATTCACTTGGTGTTCAAAATGCTTGCAATATCCTGGCACCAACTCCTCAGTTTTCCTGTCTTTTCTTTCTGATCTCATCCTTTTCTATTTCTCACAAATAGAGGATTTTCTTGTTTTAGCTGGAGTTGAAATTGGTGTGATTTTTTTCTGGCTTCTAAATCAAAAAGCCTCCACCTCACACAAAGCAATCTAACCCATCAAGGCCCTACTGCACACAGCAGCTTCATCAAACTGATGGTAACAAAGTTCTCAGAACAGTATTCTTTAGCTGGCTATTGATGCCAAGCCAACACAAACAGCATGAATGATTTTATTTATCTCGGGCTGTACCTTTAATATTTGATGTACTGATTGAACAATGTAAGCAATAAAGCTTGGCGGGGGCAGGGGAAATACAGGAGATACAGAGAAAATTAAAAGACGGGCAGACAAATGAGAAGGCTGTGACGAAGAGCACTTAGAATTTGGTTTTTATTTTGCACACAGGGCTAGGTACAGTCCAAGGCCTTAGACCAGACTTGCCTGGAATTAAATAACCTTTTAGTCTCCAGGCAGCTGCAGCCTCAGCCGCCCCTGCAGCATCTCCCGTGTTGGGCGCTTCCCATCAGAGCGCATGGGAGGCAGAGCTCTCTTAACTGCTTTATCAGTCACTGCCTGCAAAAACACCCACTGCTTTGATGCCTTTTCTCCAAACTTTTTCAACCAGATATATTCTACTCCCAAAGAAAACTGCAGGATATTTCGCCAGTAACTTCAGTACCACCAATATCCAGCAGCTTAGAAAGGCAGACCCTTCTATCACCATCCCCTGATGTTTCTACTTTTAGCTCCTATTCCTCGAGACAGATAAACAACTACTAAACACTAGCGATGAGGAAAAAACTCTTCCCTCCCCTTGGAATTCTCTTGGCCAGTTAGGAGTGCTGATACAAGTCTTTACAAGTCTCCCCATAACCAAAACAATAGTCTGTTCTTTTCCACAGCAGTCACCAAAGTACATATATTTACACCATTTGTCATGGAAGACATGCCTTGAGAAAAAGCAGATATATAGGGGAAAATATTTCATAATGAGAAAAGTTTTATTGTGTATTCATTTCTACAATTGATAGTAAAGGCATCCAGATTAATCTCTGACAAAACCCTTGTTACTATTTCTATGCATCTATGAAAAAAAAGAAGTTTTGTTGGTGGGATTCTCTTTAGCATCTGTACCAGCCATAGACACAGTCAGCATGATAGATTTTGTATTAATTGTTTGGCTTTGTCATTTCAGATGGAGATGAAGCATCAATCCTAATGTGTTTCTTTAAACCACTGTCATGATACAGAATAGAAATACCCAGGCTATTGAGAACTGTGGGAGGAAATGTTTGTTACGTATCACAAATTCATAGTGCTGTTTTAACAATGTCTGAGTGAGTTTCCCTACTAAATTTGAATGCCTTTTAGTATTAAAATGACTACTACTTATCAACATAGATGTATACTTATTTCCATTTTAGAATAGCAGTTCCATAGCAATTTGTTCATTTGAGAGTTGAATAGAGATGAATATTAATTTTGCCTTTAACTCCATTTAAAAAAACCAAACAACTCGTACCTAGTGACTCTGTTTCACAGGAATTAATTATCTTCAGAGAAGTCCATTAGAATATTGATTTTTCTGAATTTCAATTACAAAAAATAAGCATTGTTAATTGTTCAGAATGACTTGCTAAACAGAGAGCACAGTATGAGTAGTCAGGATGAAGCTAACCATGCACCACGTGATTTGACATGAATAATTACTATTAGCATGACGAAAACTGCATCAGCAATCATCACAGAGTTATAGAACCTCCCTCCACCTTTACTTCCAGTTGTTTCATTTATTTTCTTAGTTACACTTGAGAATAAACATTAGAAAAGACAAGAGCAATTTATGGTGACGATTGACACAAAAGAAGATGTATTGCTTTACTTTATCTTGTTACAGAAGATCAGTGCAAAGGCAGGAGATTTCTGAAGAGGGAACAACCTACATTGTCACAGACTGCAGCTTAAACCATGGCAATGTCTTAGGTCTAGGGCCTGAATTGTAACTAAATTACAGTCATTAAGGCTCTGCTTTGGAAAAGGAAGCAAGAAATGCTTCAATGATGTCTTGCCAATACTCTGAACAAACAAAAAACCCCAGCAATATGCAGCAGTGAATATATAGAAAAATAAAACATGGATTTTGCATTCAAGTCATTTAAAAGAGTGGTCCTGAGTTCTTCTAAAACAAAGCAGTGGTGAAATAGCAGCAAGTTAAGAAAATACTTTAAATGCTGTGGCTTGCAGGAAAATTACTAAAGAAATGGAATCCCTTCCACTCTTGAAAGAGAAATTCCTGCAGTTCTGCCGCTCTGTTGGTGTTCTAATTACACTTTGGCACAGTCATCCACAGTCAGTGCCCAGTATATGCCCAGTTACAGAGGGTAGCATGATTAACTCTTCTGAGTGGGAAAATTTGTAAGAATGCCAGTATTTAGATGTTTTGATCAGAACCAAAATTTAACACCACTGCAAGATTTGCTGGATATCTCAATTTTTCTTGCAATCACAGTCAGCCAGAAAAACACTGTTTAACTACTCTCTACTGACAGCCTGTTTCTCTACTGAAGAAAAACAATAGTATAGCATCCACTGGTTTAATTTTCATTAAAAATATAAAGAATACACTTATATTAAAAAACGCTACTTCTGTAAATGGACTGGAAAAATAACTTCTAAAATTAAACCTTCTATTTTAGAGGACAAAGCTCTCCAGTTCCAGATATGCTTGATGACAACCATGAAGTAGGGATCAATAAAATATAGTAACTGTCCACCAAAAGTATGAAGATAAACCTAAGAGCTGTGCAGTGAAGCATGGAAAGACCTATCTTTTGTTCTTGAACGTCACAGATCAAAATAAGTACTTCAGAACAGTAGAATAAATGGTTGAGGTTAGATAAGAGACTGACAAAACTAAAATGGAATGGTCTTGTTTATACCACTTGGAAGAGACATGAAGATTCATTTAGAATTAGCTACGTATTAGCATAGCACATATTAGAAGGTGGTGAATGTACAAAGATTAATACAGATAAGTGAAGGTTGACTTCAAAACATGCCCACACTGATTTTTTAATAAAATACCACTACAGAACACTTCAAACAGTTCAATTTCAAATGGATCATTGGAGGGATTTGTTAGAAAAAGCTCATCTTTGACCCCATATGTTTCTTAAGAGTTGATTAAAGGAAAAAAGCAACAAACAGCAACACCGTACCCACCCACCCCCACCAAACCTTGCCAAATAATCTGTTTATTATCAAGGAACCACTTACCACTTCTCTGCTAAGGGGTACTAGGATAGAGATGAGGGGCATAAGCCATGGATTAACATCCTTTTTATTTGTAAAACAGACTAAAAGCATGGTTTATGTTCTCAAATCTTTCAAGTGGGAGGGAAGAAAGAGCTGGGCTTACACTAAACTGAGTTGTTACTGAAATGCCCCACATTCCCAAAACCTAAACAATTAATATAAAGTCCCGTTCAACCAACTTTCTAGTCCTGAACAAATTGAACATACGGCTAAGGTTATAACCATAACTTCAATTCAGTGAATTTTCTCTTTTTAACAGTAAGGGGAATTAAATGCTATGAAGGACATTCAACCTCAGTGCTACAAAACAGAGCTGAAGGACCCTCTCAGCTTTGCTGGAGTCTGCTGGCTAGCTGCAATCAAAATGGGGTCAATGTCACAGGAGAGCTGGGCCCTCCTCCTCTGAAATATTTGAAGTACTTTTTCCTAATAGTTTTTTCCCCCTCCTGACTTTAATCTGTGATGATAAAAATATAACAGAGTTCTGAAGCATTAATTGCATTTCAGCACAGCTTTTAAGCCCTTCAGAGAAAGGCATATTTTTAGCTATTGAGGTAGCAGCCATGTTACCTGCTGAAATACTAATAGCAACTGCTGTATTTTATCATGATTTTAGGTAGGCATAAAAGAACAGCAAGGGACTCAAGGATGAGAACAAAATAAAAGCTCCAAAATATAACAAAATTATTGCACCTTTTCATAAATAATGTTTACCTAATGAGGACTCTTGTTCTTCTCCACGAGTATTTAAACAAGGGCTTTTGAAGAGCCAGTTAATGTGAGTCATCAATCATGAATCAGAAATCAGAAAACAATTATCTCTGACCCACACATCTACTGTCTTGTGAGGGGTTACAGAACAAACGAGAAATTCTACTATCCCTTGGGGGAATCCAAAGGTAGAGATGTAACAAGTTTAAAAGACACACCAGAAAAACAGCATGCAATCTATTTCTTTAAATACAAAATACCTCTTCGTTTTTCTACTCCAGCCTTTCTGGAGACACACATGGTGACATTCTTGTTTTGATAATTTTGCTCTTCTTTATATGAAATCAAACAGATCAGTTAAATGGTACCTTCTAAGAGAGAACCAAGAGAATTAAAACAAACAAACAAACAAATAAACAAAACAAAACCATACCATTGTTTCTAGCGGAAAAGCAGTCTAAAAGGTCACTATTTATAACCTTCAATTCTTCTCCCTCAGCCCCAGATGGCCTCCCAGACAAATGCTTTACATCTAAAAATTCAGCCTTTAAAGAACAGGACTATTTCAACTGAAAAGAAAGCAATGATGAAAATATTTTAAAAATACAAAAACAAAGTCTCCATGGTAATTGTCTCGGTGACGGCACTGAAATTTCACCTGTATGTTTTGATTTTTATATTAAGTTTATCTCTTTTCTATGTTTACTTTCCATGAATAATCTTGCTCCTTTAATAAATATTCATGACGTTTGTGGGACTACAGACAGAGTAGCCAACAGGCATTTGCCATTTACTTTTGGAAGGCAGCATCAGGGAAAAGCACAGTTTCACTCAGCCTGGCATTTTGATTTTAACAACGGGCAAATGAGGAAGGAACGTATCCTTAGGTAGGAGTGTAAGACAGAGATACACTGATAATTGAATTCTGCCTGCATGACCTTTACACACTTTGGTAGCCATTCATCCTGTGGACAAGAACAGCAGTCCAATAAAGTTTAAATTAACATAAGAAATTATTGGCAAAACTTTTTAGAATTACTTTACCTCACGATTCCACTTCTTCCCCCTAAGTGGTGGATAAATGCAGTGGAAAAGATGTGTTTACAATATTTTCGTCAGCATTCATATTATAAATCTGGTGCTAGCAGTTTTGCATCCCCACAGAGAGACAACCCGCTTGAACAAACTACACAATCAACTGTGTGCAACTTCAATAAACTGCCCACAGGCAAAGAGGGAGAGCTAGAGTAATATTTGCGCATGTTGCAAACTTTCCAACAGCTGAGATGTCCCAATTTTCACAGGGTTATGTTTTTAATAGGCTGGTGGATGTCTTCTTATACTATGGATAGCATTTTCAACTCTTAGGGTGCAGTGCTATAGTGAAATATGAAGCATTCAGGGGAATGCAAATAACTGAAATTACCCAGGTATACTTTATTTCTTCTAATATATATTTATTTTAATGGGGAGAGAGAAATACCTAATTTAAAGCCTTGTTTGGGTCTTATTTTATCCCATTCTTAGTAACTGTACCAAATTGCATCCCCTCCCTACCTTTTTAAAGGCAAAAAAGTTTAATAAAAAATATTTTTTAAGTTTGCTGTACTGTACATGCAGCATCAAAAATCATGGACATAAACAATATATGAATAAGAACTACCAGTAGCTAGATACAAATCAAATGTACATTCTAAATGTCTCATTTTACTCTGTCCTAAACAAATATAAAAGTTGATTTCTTTTCTTCTCAGTCCTGGACAGGCTTGGGCTGTTTGATCACCATAATTCAGGAGAGACTGAAAGAAACAGCCTAATGAGGAATTCTGTAATGGCTGCTTGCCAAGAAATCAATCAAGTGATCTCTTTCAAAGACTATCACTAAGCTCATTAAACTAGTGAGGAATGAAGCTGTGACTTTCTCAGTTCATTCCCTCCAGGCTTCAGCCACACTGCAGGCTCACAGTGAGGAGCGCAGAGAGCATCCCCAGATGTGCACACCGGTCACTGGCTCTGGGCGCAGACACTGTGCATCTCACACGGTCACAGAGATGAGAACGGCTGAGGGGTGCTGCCCCTTTGGAGATTTCCTTTATCCGCTGTAGCCTGCGATGTGAAAATCGAGCGAATTTAGGCCAATGTCAGCTTCACCTTTCAGGCTCCCAGTGTTTATGTGGCTGCCAGTTCCTACCGCGGCGATTCATCCTAATGAGCAGCAAACAGCTGCTGGGAGGTGCCCAGAATCAGCACAGCAAGAGGCAGACTGGCAGGAGTCTTTGTTTAAAGCACGGGCGCTCTGGGAGATAAGGAAGCCCAAAGGAAGTGATAAGAAGGAAGGTGATGTGGTCGGCACAGTGCAGCTGTGCTCTGTTCACCTGGCTGCTGCAAGCAGGCACATATAGAGCTGGCTGCTACCTCTCAAATCTGGTGCTATTCTCTGATCACCTCCTGTTCTGCCCACATGATCACACGGATATGAATCCACTTTCAAGTGCCACACTTCCAAGAGGAATAATTGAATTGATTTTCTAATAACAGCATTAAGCTTACCAACCACAGATGGAATTGTCAATCAGTTGCTACATACCAATATCATTCCAAAGACCAACTTTCCTGAATGGTGTAGAACCAAATGCCTGCTATAATTATTGCAGCTCTCCAAACTAAGAGAGATTTTTCAATACATATATTATAAAATATTTGTCCTCTCACTAGCTCTTAATCTTCTGGAAAAGTTCCCTAACCTCCAGAGTCTTAATAAATTCCAAGTTAGTGAGATTTGATTAAAGACCTTCTAGCATGAAAAAGCTTTCTTTTTTTTGTAATTATTACATTTATTCAATATGACATCCACCCACATGCTGAGGTCCAGCACAAGACCCAAGCTCTGCATAAAACATACTCAATCCCATAGGGCTCTCCCTTGCATAAATCAGCTTGTTCTCCACATCTTATAGCACTAAATAATGACTGAGCAATGTTCTCAAGGGTTAGAATTAGACATTAATTCACATCGCTCAATGGAAGCATCTAAACAGCAGTATGAGAAATATTACCATATTACCAACCTATGACACATACACTATATCATGAATGACATTGGAAATTCAAAGGTTTCAAGTATATACTCCTGAGCAACAAATTTTTGACATGCTTCTGAACGTTTTGAATATAAATAGTCAAGATAATAAGAATCTGCACACTTAAGTGTGCTGTTATCCTGAGAAGGATATGAGAAGAATAATCAAAGTTTCAGAGAAGCCATCTTTAAAAGGTAGAAAAACAGTTTGATCTTTCAATAGGAGTATTTCCTGCTTAGGAGAACAGTTGTTTTTAACTAGCCTGGAATGTAAGGCATTTCTGTAAGATGTGTTTAGAAAGACCACATTTTACCATAAAGAAACACTATATAAGAGATTCATCAGTGTTAATCCCACACAATGAAATGACACAAGTTAATGGAAAATATAATATGACAGATCCATGTTTTGCTGTTTAATTGGTCTGACTTAACCTGGGCATCAGTTCTGATCAGTACAGTTGTGATATAATATTTCACAAGTGAAGGATGTAGGCATAAGTTAGTCCCAAACTCTTCCCTGTACTGACACAAGAGAGATGCCCTTAGAATTTAGAAGGTGAGAATTGAATTTCCTCAGCAAATGTTCTCCAGGAAACCTCCAAGAGAAAAACTACAATTTAAGGTCATTCTTAAGCATTAAAAATGTGTGGGGATGTGTGTGTTATTGACTCTTTCTTATCAGTTAGTCAGTAATAATCAATATACTTTCTTTTCTTGTTCAAAATCAATCTGGTAGGTCAACTCTTTGCATTATTTTTAATTAGCTTAGCAGTACAATTTTAAAAGTCTCTCTTCCAAATAAAGAAGCAATAACCAGAAGTAACAACACAAAAATATTCAATACATAACTGCAGCTGCAGGAATAATTTGAATTCAGCTATCTTTACCATAGCTGAGGTACAGGGTCATAGGCTGGCTTTTACCACCCAATGAAGCTAAAAATAGAAGTCTCATAGATTTCACAGTATTATGAATAAAACTATACTGAAAAGTGCTCAACAATACCATCAGAATAGTGCGGATCCCACTGCCCTTACTGGCATTGATATTGCTATAATATTTTTTTAGTTATTGTTTTATTTGGAGTAGTCTTCTGAATTTGAGTCACAGGAAGTTATGCAAGTGCACACTGTATTAGAAGAGAATACCTGAAAAAACCAAGGCAAGGTTCAAGAAAAGCAGTCACAGAAATATTTGCATGAAAACTCAGAGCCCAGTTCTGAAATTACTCTAAAATCTCAACTGGAGTTTCATTTAACACTGAAGTTACTCATACCAGAAAGAAACATCAGTTTCTCACTGTACAGGTCTCCAAAGACCTGAATACCTGAATGTAACTCAGTTTCAGGAGCATTGCTCAGCAGCTTTTCACATATATGCCTACTTTGAATTAATTAGCATAAGCTGTTCTGAGTTTGAATTCATTTTCATAATGCTGTTTCAAGGGATAAGAAAGGATTAGACATGCTTAGAAACATTCATTTCCTGGGTTTGGAGTCTAATTTTTCATTGTGCCGCTATCTGGGGAAAAATTTCAACAGCATGAAAGTTTCCTCACCATCTTCGTTGCTCCTTTTTCTCTATCCCATCATTGTGGTTAAGGCATCCTCAAGAACCACGTGCCAGGAAATGAACATCTTTGGTCAAAACTGAAAAATGAACCTGGACCTCTCATATCACAATTAGTTACTATAGTATCAGAGGTACCACATCAAGACAGGAAAACTTGGTTTCCTTGGGATAAATTTCAGGTTTTCTATCAATGTGAAGACGGTGAAAAGCATGATTTAACCCTTACCAACAAAGACAGGAACATTTAGAAAGTGACCTGCAGATGCACACTGGGGGCTGCTGCTGCTGTGAGGGCAACATGACTTCAATTTGACTTTGATGTAGATTTATTTTCTCAGGAAACCAGAATGCAGGTTTAAGAGGAGGGGAGATGGAGATCACGAACAGTGGGGATCGAGTGCTATGGACTGCATTAGCACTTGGAGTGCCACACAGAGCTCAGGGCCTCAGAAGCCTTGAGGCACTGTGCAGCTTCCCAGTCTGAGCAGTGTCTGCCCACAGCTCTCAGTCAGAAGGCTGCTGGTGATCCGGTACCCCACTGCAAGGCATCAGCTCACCTATGGTCTGCTCAAGTAGCTGATGTGCCTCTCACAAGACCTAAAAGTGAATTTTCACAACACTCCACATCCCAGTGACTGCCTTTTCTAGGAATAAGTCTCAATGAAAATGAGAAAGGCTGAGAGAAAGGGATCACAGAAAGACACAAAAGTGATGTGATTATACCAGAGGGCCAGGCAGGGATGTCTCCTGCTGTACCACTGCCACTGCCCAGCTTTTGGTAAATGCTAAAGCAGAGTAAATCTGGAACAGGAGGCAGACTTTCCACTGATGGTAGATGGACGTACAGCAATAGCCGGAAGGGAAGACACAGCCTTTGCTGAAAAAAAAAAAAAAAAAAAAGTAGTAATCATTGAAATAGTGGTGTATAAAAGTAGTTAGTAAAGTAGTTACAGGAAAACTCAACTAAATACGTGATAGATTTTCCAGTGAAAAAGCCCTGTCCAATGTATATGTTACATCTCTACTGTACTGTACTATCCTGCTGTACTTGTGTTTTTACAAACCAGTTAATTTGTCTTCATCCTAAATGCTTACAAATGCAGAGGATATTTCTTAAGATTTCAGATCACTTTCCATCCAACATAAGCTTTACTTCTAAAATAAGCACAACTAGAGAAAGAGGTGGTCTAGGAAACAAATCTGAGCCAGGGCAATTACAGCAAGACTTGACTTGCCTTCAGAATGTAGCCTTGATATCTGCAAATCAGATTCTAATTTAAATCCCAGTGGGAAACTTAAGAATTAGAATGTTTATCACTACCATGGTGTTCCTGAGTGTTATTTCATTTGGATTTGGACACGCAGCATTAGGATATAACTGGGTAAAAGAGTGTAAATATATTACCACCATGCCGACATTTATTTTACTTTTGCAGATTCTTGCACATCTCTAACTTTACTCATGTAAATACACTGAAATCAAAGGAACTATTACTGTAATTAAGGTTAAGCAGATGCTAACGTGATTTACAAAATTGGAGCCCTAAAAAGCAAATGGTTTCAAATAGGAAGGAGTAAACCCAGTCATCCTTGATTTCAGTCTTGTCCTGATTTCTTTACATTTTCTCTACTTTCACAATCTCCTTTTGCAGCAGCACCCAGCTCTACAGCCTTTTGCCTTATTTTCTTTTTTCAAACCTACTGATTAAAAAAAGGGTTAATTTAATATTACATGCAGGGAATCACAGATAAACGTGTTTAATTTCTGTAACTGCCAAAACAGCTGTCATGCACAGATAGCAGTGTGTGTGTCTGCACAGTCATATCTTCATTTAACAAAGAATACACAACCCTGTGTACCACAGCTATTCATCACCTTGATGAATGACTGCCAGAAGAAGTGAAATACCTTATGGCCTCTCAGTGTCCTACAGCCATCAAATGCCTCATCAGAAGTCTGTAGCCAGTCCTATGACTCAAGCTGGGCACGTCACCCTTCACCCCATACATGCCCCCAGTCCCACCAGTAGCTACTGATGCCTCATCATCAATACTCATAATCATTTCTAGGTGGTCTTTTCTCCAACTCGATGACCTTGCTACCTGAACCTCAACAAAAACCCAGCTCTAGTCACTTATCCATAGTTTAGTGATAATTTCCCACCCCAACCTAAAAGGTTGTTTCCAAGAGGCACATGCCAGCTTCAGGTCTTAGGTAAGTGTTAATAGCTCCTTTCTCAACTCACTCCTTATTCTACGTCATTTGTATTTGCAGTTCATGTATTATGAGATATATAAATAGATATATCTATAAACAGATAGAATGTTCATACATTAAATCTACTCCAGACACTCTTTTTCTAGTAACAAAAATGAGCCTTTACCAGCACTTTTGGAATTGTACCTCACTCTCCAATAGCCTGAATCTCTTCTTCCCTTTACTGTGTCCCTACCCAGTCACTGAAGTCACTGACTGAAGTGCTGGGGCTACCTGTCAGCATGAGTCCTTAGCTTAGCCTTGGCAGCACCTTTGGAATCTCTGGCTCACCCTGAAATACATCCATATCGCATGCACTGCCCTGCACTGCTTTACACCAGCACTTCCTTACTTCACTTCATCTGTCAGTACCATGAATTAAAAGATGCATCTCAGCATTGTAATCTCTGCTGATGCAGCCTCAACCTTTCAACTAGAATTAGCACTTTTTGACCCACCTCCTAAAAGCGGTGTAGAAAATTCATAAACTAATATAAATAATTTTCTTACTTAAGCAAACAGTCATACTGCTCTGCCACTTCCAAACACCATTTCAACCTGCTCTGTTCTGCTGCTTGTCTTGCAATCAAATAAAATTATTTCAGTAAGAAAGGGAGCATATGCCGTCCCAGTACATCTGAAAATAGCGTGCACATTGGCCTGCACTGAAAAGAGCGACAGCTGAAATGCAGTAGAGTTGTTTCACTGCAAAAACTCATTTGAAGGCATTTGCCAGGGAACAAGTCTGAAAGCTTTTCCTTGACTTCCTGAAAGATTCTTACAATTGCATCAGCAGGCATACTGCTCCTAAAGTTTGCAGTCACAGGCTGGCCTGACTTTTGGAACTCTCCAATTGCTTACCCTAGTTCTCAGTGCAAGCGCCTGTGATTATTAATGGTAGTCAGTCCTGGAAATGCACAGGATGAATTCTCTTCCTTGTAATGCCCCTCCCTGGTGTCCTTAGGGTAGAGATGTGTACACTGATGTGTATTGTCACTGCTTTCTCAGTTTGAGGGTGACCTCTCTTGTTCCCACACCAAACTCTAATTCCATGTATATTTGAGGAAGAGGGACAGGCTGAGCCTCTAGTAACAAACACATGATTACAGATTATGCGGGGGTTTTCTGGTTTAAGTCCAATATGAAAACATCCTAGAACTGGACTTCACAGAACAGGCACAAATCTTATAAATATACATGACTATATGGACACTGGGGAAGTTTTTCTACTATGGCATCTTAAAATCTGCCAGTTTGGATGGCTATAAAATTCATTATTTTTCAACATGCTGAGTATACACTTTAATTCAGTATATAATTTAATTATCATATCTGGTATGAAAATATCTAGGTAGCTGCAGAATAAGCATAGTATGAAATCTGAATTAAAGTGAAATTCTCTTGTGGAGTAATGCATGTCTTTTATTTTTAATATGATGAGGAAAAAAGGGGGGTTGACATGATGGGGTTTTAAAATCAGAAACATCAACACTGCATTATAAATTATTCTATATCTCTTCATGCTTTATATTCATGTAGTCTTAAGCGTTTGTGATTTCTCATCTCCAGGCATCCTAAGTATGCTTGAGAACCAGAGAAAATGCAAACTCAGAAGCCTTCTTGAACCTTAAGATGAAGGAAATTCCATTAAATTCCTCATGACATTCTCTATTGTCATTTCAGCACATTTATGATAAGAATATGGAACTGCCTGCTTTGAATGACTCTTCAACCTGCTATCTACTGGCTTGCCTATCTCTTTAATAGTGCTTTGGATTTCAGAGGATAATGCTGATAGTTTCTGAAATGAAACTATCTCAGGTTTAAAAAAATATCTTCAGACATTAATTTTAAATATGAAGTAGAACTTTCTTTGTTTAGTTTAACATTGATTAATGGGATTGGATTTAATGTGCTAATTTATCACTTTATAGTGATTTTATAACTTGTGAATCTTCTTTTCAGAAAACCTTGTTTCTATTACTTCATAAAAACATTCCCTCTTTCGTTTATCTGGATGTGAGCACTATGTGGCAATAAATTACACGCCACAAGTTCCCACATACCACTGCACCCCTCACCTTCTGATACAGAAAGCTCCCCTAGAGTTAACAAATAAGGCAGGAACTTGGTTTTATGGGATTATGCTGAGCAGTATAACGAACCAGAGGATCCCAAGTATTTTGAGAATGCATTTCATACTCAACAAGATAACCAAACATTTTTCCAAAAAAAGGAAGCCTACTGTTCATTATTTAGGGTAAATGTTAAAGCACTTACTTGATTTTGGGTCACAAAACCCTAACAAAAATCAGTATGGCTGAACATAATTGAATTGGTTCGTTTCAAAGGTAATTATGAACTAAGGCATACAGACAAGCAACCAGCGGGATCTTCTAAATACCTGTCTGTGTTTTCTACCTGTAAATATTTTTGTCTCCATGTGGAACAGAAAAGGAGGGGAAAAGAGTAATACATCAGTTGTATCTCAAAAATGCCACCCTACCTCAGCATAATTAAATCAGTTAAAATAAAAGAATTCAACTTGAAAATGCAGCAATGAGTGATATTAAAAAGAGAAAAGTAAATTAATCCCTGCCCTGAATTCCACATGATCTAGATATGTGCAAAGGATCAGGATATATGACATGATACTGATACCATATCACATCACACACAACGTAGTCTAAGAAGCCGGCACAGGTATTAGACCTTTGACCTTATTCCCCAACAGAATTTTTTTTAGGGCAAAGTAAATATAACTCTTGAAGACACAGAAATAGAACAGCTGAAGGTTATGCAAGTAACCCTCAAACTATACATTGAAGAATTATAGGTTAAAATTTAAAATAACTCAGTGAACCTGATTAGACTATGCTCCACCATGTGCACAAAGCCAGAGCATCTAACATATATTTTTGATTTTAAAACGCTGTCTCTAACCATTTGACACCGATATTTCATAAGGCTTCCTGACTGCCAGCAGTCACATCCATCTGTTATGCTGGCAGTGTGCTCAATCACAAGGTGTGCTGGATCTCTTCATTTTAGGCACCATTGCCAGAGAAACACAAAACCCTTTGAACCGAGTGCAAATGCATTCAGAAAGTACCGGCTAAAGGCTTTTTGGACGGGACAACAAACTTTGGGCAGAAAAGAAAGAACAGAGGAAAGAATGTAATGGATCTAAAGAGTGTAATCAATGTAACAACAGTCTTCCCTTTGCCTGAAGTAGTGAGCACACATTGAAGAGTCATTACTACCCAACCATCAGGCTAAGTGATGCTTCCCAGAGACACATATTGGAAACACAGCACTGTCTTCTGTTTCTTCCACAGAGCTAAAGACAGCTTTCTGATTCTCTTGCACATGTGCATATACAGCTATACATATACATCATAGGAATACACATGTGTTTACTAAACATGTCCATATGTACAGCGAACATGAATATTATATACACACAATACAAACACACGTGTTATATATATACATCCACACATGCATAATTTTTACTGACAAACTCTCTGTGGTTCATTACAACTACTAAGGAGCAAAATCTACTGTGCTATAAAGTCTTTTTGCTTTCACCCTGGGGGAGGGAGGCAGTCGCACAGTGCTTCTGAAAACACATTTTCCTGCACAGTTACAAGGGAGAAAAGCCACACAAGAGAGTGTGGCTAATCCATTAAGACAAGTTCTGCATGTTCTAGAAAACCACTGCAGCTCCAACCTTGCTTTCTTTTTGAAGGAGAATTAGGAAAATGTCTTCACTTTGGCAACAGTTTTTTCAGCCATCATTTTCTTGCTACCCACCAGTAGTATTGTTTCAAAAGCATTTAAGCACGGAAATCTCACTGGAATTTGTTGGAGTTTTTTCCTCTGTAAGTATCAAGAGATCCTTAAAATAATTTATCAGCTATAAAATGTGGTATCAGCATGCCAAATAATTTTCAGATTAATGCATTTCCATTTATTCCACTAAACTCAGCCATGTTATTCCTCAAGACCTCAGTAAAAGTCTAAGAGACAATTTTGAAAAAAAAAAGTTCCTATATTTTAGTTCCCTTTTTATTTATTCCTCTGCAAAGTCAGCCCCCTCAAAAAGACTGAATTCACAGGAACAAAGCTCAGTATTTTCACAATCACTTATAGACACTTGGGTTTTGCTTTTCTGGAAAAGCGGTGACTGTGCACAGCAGGAGAGCCAAGGAGCAGTGCTGGAACCCCTGCACTTGGCTCAGGAAGCGCTTTGCATCACCAGCTGTCGCCACGGGCTGAGCCCTGTGGGAAGAATCCTGTCCTGCCTGCAGCACTTCTCTCTCAGCTGTCTGGCCATGGGCTGCACCAAGGAGCGCCCTCATGCCAGCCACATGACAGTCTGCAGCGAGAACTGATCCAATTTTGGCAAAAATGGGCTTTATCTCGTTGCTGCCTGTGAGCAGAACAGATGAGGTGCCCGCACAGTCAGTGCCTCGAGTGCCACTCCACAGTACATGACTGCAAACAGCACCAATGGGATGCTCAGATACAAGCTTCTCAAGGATTAGGAGATTTCTTAGCAATCAAAAGTATCAGCTACAGAAATTGTTGGAGGAAACTACAGCATATAGCATTAGATGTCCAAAAAATGACAGTAAAATGTGAGAATATTGATCAAACCACAAGGAAAATAAAGATCTGCACTAGAATGGAATAGTTTAGCTAAAGTTTGAAACAGTTATAAATATTTCATTCTTAGTACTGTTTTCGTAAGAGTAATTCTTTGAGGTTTCAATCCATTACTGATACTTTGTAATTTCTACTTATTTCAGGAATGTGCCACAGAATCTTTACACAAGAAGCCCAATGTATGAAAGCCTCAGTTTACTCACCACAGAACAGTTCATCTGCAATTCTGCTGCCTTCTTGATTGCTGTCGTTGTGAACTTCAAATTATATGGTTCTCTTCTTATCCTGGAGGAAAACAAAACAATTCACCTCTTGCAAATACAGTCATGAATTTTGAACACAAAAATACGTATACAGCCTGCAATTACTTTAAGAAACAATTCAGTGTATCAAAATTAAATTCAGAACATGACTCCGTCACTGACTACTGAAGCAATGTTTTCCAGCAACAAGATTGTTTTACAAATATTGGACATTAATGCCAGTGTGAAACGATGTCAGAGTGTGGCTGCACAGAAAGACTCTGCAACTAAGGAAAAATTAACTGTTTTTCTGCAGTGTGACCGTGAGCAATGAGGATTGATAGTAACTGAGCGACACCCAGTTTCCTCAGACTTTAGACCTTTCACCTGTCACATGCAGGAACACTCAGTTCTTTTTTCTTTTTGTGTTTTATCTTCTTAAAAATTGCTTTTCTTCCCTAAATATAAAAGATTAGTCTTCCACAAACAATTATATAAATTTCAATTTCAAGTTCAATTCACTTATCAGATTCCTATAAAACTGAAAAATAATAAATATTAGACAGATTCATAAAATAATATAATTTCTAAACTGAGATTTTTATGCTTTAATTTTTTAATTTTAAGCTGCTTTCACTTGTGGGAGATGAGGCTACATCTGAATCACAGATAGGCAGTTATAGACATAGAATTTGACGTGGAAAAACTGTCAGAGTTGTACAAGTCCCAGCAGCAATTTTAAGGAGGATAATACTTTGGGCTTCAGGTCTCAAAATAGCCGCCATTACAGTACAGGTTAAAGGTATCATAACATGCACTCATATATTTTCAAGGTTTTCATCACAGAAATGGGACAGAAAGTAGCCTTGCAAGTCAGTCAGGGCGTTACATCCCACAGTTATTTGCCTTCTTTGTTATTATATGAACAGTTAATTGAGAAGTAAAAATCTCTCTTCTTCCCAATTTCCATTTTTTCCTTCCAGTAGATCTTTCTAACGTTACTTTTGGCATTATCAAACACATGAAGTCACACCCAGCTCTAGCGATACTTGTGGAGCTGATCTAGTTCTGGTTCTGAGAGAACACCATCATTTCACATGGAAAAAAAAATCAATCAGGGAACTATTTCTCCCAGAGCTTTTTCATACTATTCCTGCTATACCTCAGGCAAATTACATTCTTTGCAAAAGTAACTCATAGAATAATTTTCCCAGAAAGCAATCAATAAAAGCTCCCCTCATGCCCTTGAATGTCTCTCTGCTTTCCTGAGAAATAAAGCCACCAGCTGCACTGGCACCTTTGATAGATGATTTAAGTGAATTTTTCTGGACATGTTCCCTCTCTCTTAAGCATCTAAGTTGCAAAACTCTTGTTCTGTAGACCCTGTATATCACTGAGGTAGGGTCAACCTTCCAGTTATCCTGGAAACACAGCAACTGACTTCAATCATGAATGAAAGCAAACCAGTCCAGCTGGAAACCTAAAAACGTATGACAAAGTCCCACTGAGTGTTGAGAAACAGAAAAGAATTTTCACCAAAGTTTAGTAGTATTTTCCCTAAATGAATAATAAAAATTGTATTATTGCTATATAAAAATACACACACAACAAATCTTCTTCAAGCTTTAGGAGATTACATACATTTCTCTTAGTTTACTAATTGTAGTATGTATTTTTAAAATATTCTACATTCACATTAAACTATAGACCTATGAGTGATTTTAAAATAAGGCACAGATACATGTACAATAATTTCCTTAGCAGTATGTCAAATTATACAATTCATCTATTTCTAATCCTAAGCAGTGATAAAGACTTGTAATGACAGGTAGTATTTTATTACTGGTTATGGTTAATGTACATTTTTATTCTAAAGCAAGGATATATTTAAACTTTTCAGAGTCCTTAGCATAAAATTGCAATGATCTTAATTTAACTCAGAGGTAAAACAAGAGCTCATTCAACTACAAGAAAAGCTAGCCTGGTTATGTAAGCCTTGGGATGAAACTTCACCTCAAATGAAACATTTGAAACGAAAATCAGCCCCTTATACTTGCCTTTTTACTGGGCCTAGAAGCAATACAGTTGCAGCTCATCCACTCAATCACTTCTGATTTCCAGAGCTTTTTTTCCAGAGGGATGTTTAAATGAGATACCTAAATGTATTTTATGCCAAACAGTCCAAGTATTAAGAGAACTGACTTTGGGTCTTATACCTAAGAATAATTACAGAAATCATTTCATCTGTCATGTGAAGAACCCAGAATAAAATGAGCTGTCACAAAGCATTGTGTCGTGTCACCCTACACATGCACACACACATTTTTTACAAGAAATATTGCAGCTGTTCACTTCCCCTCCTACAGGGACACAGTCTAAGGTGGCAGCTTTCCTTGGGGAATATGCTATCATTAGATTTCCCATTTGGGCATTTTCCATGGAGAGGGATTTTTCCTGTACCATTGATTAAATCATGCTAACTTCAAACTGGAGGCAGTCACATCAAATTGATTTTTAAAAGCTGAAGAGGGGAAGCAGATGTTTGGTGCATGGTGTGAGAGGAAGCAGCGATGGAATGCACATTCTCAAAATCGTGCTTGCATATTCTGTATTTCAGAAGCCCTTGAGATTTCCATTGCTCTATTTACCTCATTGAACATTTCAGCTCTACTAATTCCTACTCTCATACCCACTGTCGGAACATCACTTGGCAGCACTGGATTTCTGTGTTGTAAGCAGGAATATGGCTCCTTTTTGAACTGTTGCAGTAATTTCTTCAAACAGAACCGAGATCTGTTCCAGCAAAAAGCATAAACATTACAAATAATAAAATATCTCTGACAATAGGAAGAATCATCTTAAGAGTCCCACTTCACCTATGGGAAAATGAAAATGTCATTAGACATCAGAGGACTGTGTCTGAACAAAGATGTTGGAACTTCACTCAAGAAAAGACAAAACTGTGCTTAGGAAGTGTCAGATTCTGAGGTAAGAAGAGGTCAGGGATGCTGTCATTGCTGGGAAGATGCAGAGTGAGCTACCCCTTGTCACGGACAGACTGTTGTACATTCCTAGGACAGCAAGCGGTGGGGGAAGAAAGAGAAGGGGGGTTCTCTCTAAAAGTCTGTTAGGTTTTTAGATTTTGCTGTTTCAGACAGTATGGCTTTGCTCATATAAAACATGAAAAAAATCAATCTTATTAAAATATTTCTGAATAGTTTAAAATTGCTGTCTCTTAACTGAGCTTATACAAATACATGCATCATGCATTTGTGTGTAGATAGGCACAGAGATGATACATTAGATCTCATCTTGCAGCTTGAAAAGCTATCATGTAAAATAAATTCATCAGAAAACTTCAGGTTAGCTGTTGTTGCTATTATGCAACCATCCATTGCTGTGTAGCTACTGCAGTTTTAAGAGAGCCAAAAAGTTCAAAAAACACCTTTCTAATTCTCCAGGAAGAAACTATGTAGCAATTTATTTTCTTCCTTTCCTTTCAATAGCGTTCAAAATTCAAACAGGGAAGACGACACATTAATTTTAAAAAAAAAAGTTTTAAATTAGTCTCCCACCTACTAAAGCACACAAGGCACCACCTTCCACATAACACAATATCCAAGATGAATAAAGGTTATCTCTCAAGCATCCAAACATATTTAACTATTAACCTCTCCAAAACAATTCCCAAAAAAACTTTCCTTTTTCAATTTTTTGAAAAGCTATTCCTCCCTTTCCTTAGGAAAGCTGAAAAACTCCTATTACCACTGACAAACATGCCTTGATTTAGAGTTGGGATCAGAAGAGTTATAAACTTTTTCTGCTGAACATCTCAACAGCCATGAAAAGGCTTCACAAACACGACAAACTCCACTACATTACACAGAGGAGAGGAAAACCACGAGAATTATGGTGGTGGGAAGGGACAGTTAGGCATTAATATTCAGGGCAACACGGTCCTATGAAAACAATGGAAATATTGATTAATATGTCAGGATATATAATTGGTCCCAATAAATAAATCTCTGAGGAACTTCTGGAATTTCCAAGTACACCAGTAAAACAAATAAGGCATCTAGAGAGACAGAGAGAGTTAGATAAACAGATACACACACTCCTGAAGTGTCTACTTAAGTACATTTTGTACCTGAAAATCATTTTCAAATAAAGAACAGTTATAAACAACAGGCTGGCTAAAGACTCACTTGAACTCTCCAGGTGAATTTAATCTCATCTAACATTAGGCATCAAGCAATCAGGCAGCTTGTCCTCCCCAGCTCTGAAGGCTCCCATCGCAGTCAGTGGTGAGAGCTCCCTCTGGGCAATGACACATTCTGGTTGTGGCTGGCACCTCAGAGTGGTGGAGCAGCACCGAGAGCAACTCAAAACCTCAGAGGTTGTCCTAAGCGCTTAGCTCTGACTAGATGCCCAGCTGGTAGGAAGAGTAAATTAGGTGATAAAACTCTTACTTTAAATTAATTGAAGTCCCTGGGTTAATGTACTGAAAAGCAGACAGCAAAACTTTTAAATTCCCCCCTCTTCTATCACTTGTTATTTCAGACTGATAAAGCAGAGAACAAAAATATTTGAGAAGTTTTGCACTTTATTCTCACAGTTCTATATTAGGTATTTTCCTCTTTCATGGGCAGTGGTATAGGAACCCATGGGAAGGGAGCAGCAAAGGAAAAAGTGACTGTTATTAAGTAGAGAAGCAATGAGACATTTCAGCGTCGAATATTTTAGAATTTGAGAACTGCACAGGTTCCCCCATGTATCTGTCTCTTATCAGTATATATAATTAGTTTTCCCACACTGTGTGATGATGAATAACGTGAGACATCAAAGTATCACTTTTACTCTGGAATGATGACAATTCAGAAGACAGACTGCAAATTTCACTATAAATCAAAATGGTTCAAAATGTTCTCCAGACTCTCCTCTTCCAACAGCGAACAGTGATCAACTTCTGTAGCCATACTTCAGGTGTTCACTGCCACCAATTTAAAGAAATTCAGCATCCCTGACACTGAAAATGGCTTGAGATACCAATTTCTGTACAACAGCAGCAGAATGATGCCACAGCAAATACAGTTAGAAATAGCTGAAAGAAATAGCAGCTCCTGTCCTGTATCTGTGCTTCATATATATTTATTAGGAAGGACAAAACTTTAATTTTCATTGTTAGATTCCAGAGGAGTAGAAATAAATTGAAAATTACTAAAATTCCTCTCAGCCATTTTGATACAAACATAAAAATTTAATGACCAGAAATACATTACCAAATGAAATACTATTGCAGTTTCACCTAACTGGGTTACCAACACTGCTAATTTAAAACTAAAATATAAAAGTTATGGCAAGTTTTATCCAAGTTGATATGAAAGCTGTGACAATCACTGACATCTGAGCTGCGTGAGTGTCAGCTAAGGATGTTCATAGTGGTCTGCTGGGCTGAAAAGCAATCATACACACAGGTTCTCATGTTTAGCTTTAGCATCTTAGTTCTGTGATAAGAACTATTACACATACTGGCATTCCTCTGCTTATCATTCTTATTGTATTTGAGACTGCCTGCATTTACATTTTCACTTCCACCATACAACACACTGCATTTATTACAATGCATACACCAAGGTGCAATAGAACAGTGGCCATTTTATTGAGTCCTAATGTATCTGTATTCAGTAGAAACAGCAAGGACACACCGCAGTGATGTTAATATAACTGGGCACTAATCAGGAAATGACATTTTGAAAAGCCCTGTATTTTGAAAATGCATTCATGCAAAGAAAAAAGTCAACTAACCCACCTCCCTGCTTTATTGGCTGGTTTAATCCACAGACCTGTCACAGAGAGAACACAACAGCCAGAAACACCCAGTGCTCACATCACTGCTAACATTAAAATCAAAGAGAACGTTACCATTCCTTTGGAAACAGGAAGAAGCAAGGTAGATTTTTTTATTGTAACATAATCCCATGAAATACATATGCAACTTGAAAATAGAATGTATTTATTTTTGGATTTTTTTCTTTCTCCTTGTGTTTTTCAAAGCATTTTTCCTACAAAGATTATATACGGAAAACCTAGGAAAATAAAGAGTGGTGATGGTTCATTACACTTTTCTTGGCAGTAAAACACACTTTCTCTCCTTGAAGGCCAAGGAACACCTGTCGAGTTTTAGGCCAAGGTTTAATCAATATGGGTGCTTTAGGTCCCAAGAACAAGTCTGCAAAATAAAACACAGAAAATATCTAAAATTCACTTTGTGCTTATTTTACATAGATTTAGAAGTTAATACAATAAAACCCAGGAAAATCTTTATTAGAATGTTTTAGAACTCTGGTTGTTCTGATTTGGAATGAAAGTCAAACACTGGACTGACAATTTCAGGCAAAATGATTTGGAGTATTTTTAATTCCTGCTGTTATTGAGTATACAAAATTTAGGTGATCTCAGAAATACTCGATTATTTTTGCTTTTAAATGGAAAATCATTTCTACACCATTGTTGAGAGTACAAAACGTAACCATTTCAATATGTATGTTAAATTGCCATGTTTTTCAGTAAATTTCAGTTGCAAAGGTGCAATTAACCTGAACAGCTTTTTTTCTCCCCAGGTAGGTCAATACTTTAAAATCACGTTTCTACCAAGCTTCATTAATACCTGTTTTGCAGCAGAAATCAGATATTACCTGGTGTAGGACTTGCATAAGAAAATGTGTTTGTAACAGCTGTTCATTAAATTTCAATCTTCTTTTCCCCAGTGTAATTTCATTGACTTTTCTGCATGAAAAGTTTTGCCCATGAATGGCAATTCTAGTTATACTTAAATCCTACCCGAACTAGCGCACAGCAAGCTATGTCACATTTAAGAAGTATTATTTTTTCATGAATAAAACTCTAAAAGCATAAAACAGTAGGTCAAAACCAGCTTTCCGTTATACTGAGATAAAACCTGAGTAAACACTAGGCTTCACTAGCCATGCTGATTTTAAACTCAACCAAAACAGCAAATTTGTGTTTCCCATACATTTTAATTTTCCAGTATGTTGCAAAATTCTGAATACAAACTTCATTATTGCCTTATAGAATCAATTAAAAGAAAGCACAGGTTTGTAACAGCTGATTAATAGACATTAGGATTGCTGGCAACTTGGAAAAAACCACAAATTCTTACTATGAAAAGCAACTAAAAGAGACACACCATCCGGTACCAGTCAGTAGAAGTGAACTAACAAGACACCGAAAAGCTTAGAAACTGATTTTTGCAAAAATTGGAGGCAACCGTGTTTTAGTGTAGTTACAGTTTATGCCATATGGTCAAAATTGGTAGAATTGACAAAACACATATGTTCCTCAGAATTCTTCAAAAACAATTCTTCCTCTTCTGTATTCTTTTGAATATGTTTTTATTATTCCTCAGAAAATTCAATTTCAATTAAGGCAGAAGCATTTGGAGTTCCTAGTTCAGATTTCGTGTGCTGCTTTCAAAAAGCTACTTGCATATGCTAAGCGGAGTACTAAAAATAGACCAGTACAGGGCAAAGTTTGTTTCAAACAAACTTTCTGAGAAATTACTTTCTGGCAGTCTTGAGGAGAGCTATTAAATGTCAATTCAGTATCGCTTTTGATTTCCTTAGACCAGATTTAGCAGTAGACCTGAATGAAGCGAGGCACAAGGGAAGATATCCTCAACATAAGCCTCCCAGGCTTTTATGTTTAGATCAAAGGGTATTGATTTACAATTCTGAGGATGAAAACAGTGGTGAAGTAACCCAGGCAGCTTTAAGTAAAGTGCTGAGATCAGTGACTGATCTGATTTTTAGCTATGAGTTCCATCAAATAAAAACAAGGCCAATGGCCTTGTAGGAAACATGCTTTCCTTTCCCTAGCCTACTTGTAACACTGGTAACCATGTGAATGCAAAATGAAAGTAAAATGAAGCTATGCAGAGGAAAAAAAACCCAAAAAACAAATCACTTATATGCCCAGCTCAATCACAGAATGGACGCAAGTGAGAAGCTGGAGGATCACAAGAGAAACAGCAGTAAAAACGAGTGAAGGAAACGTCAGATCTCCATTGTACAGGATGGAGGGCTCTTACTCAAATCTAAACATGAACCCTTTGCTGCCTCAGCAACGGGGAGAACAGACATCCTTCCTTTGAAAGACGCAGTCCATAGCCAGGGGTCATCCAGTGCTAAAGCTCTGCAGATCACATCTGTGCTCACTTTTGTTTTAGGGTGAGTAGTTATTTTTTCAATCTTCTAGCCATTTTTAGTGCTAGCACTCATAAAAGCCATTTTAACATAAGAGAGAGAAAAAGCTTTTTGAAGTAAAGTGGATCTTTTTTTAACAGTGACTATCACTTTTAATATCATTCATATGGGTGGAAAGTCCTCCTTTTTGTTAGTCAGCTGATTTTCTGATTTTCCTTTTAAAACCTCATTAAGGCAGCAAATTCCATAATCCTAAATAAATTAATATTAAACAAGAAGAAAATATAAGATAGAACAAGTTTTACAAAAAGCTTCCATATGCTCAACCAGCATCCCAAATGGAATAAAACAAACTTGAGCTCTAAGATTCCTGATGGAAAATACCAGAAGGAAATTAAGCACATCTTTCATGTGGTTAATTCCCTTTCCTCTCTGAGAAAGAGCAGAAGAAAGAGCAGCTCAGAAGCTACCACCTCCAAGCAGTAACATCACTCATGACATAGCAGCTTCCTTGCTATGTCTTATAGTGCCTTCAGGTGAAGCAGTCCTCGTATTCCTCCTAAAAAACAGCAGAAGCAGCAAACAGTGCAGCATCTGTAAAGTTTGCCCTGGAAGGCGGCAGAAGAAGGTGGAAAGTGTAAAGCAGAACAGCACAATGGGGGAGAAAGTGACTGCTCAACAGCACTGCAATTCAGTTTTGTTTTCAGAAATGGCACTACGACAATAAATAGAAATTCATTTAATCCATTGCACTCAGTGCAATCCCTAAGCCTAGGTGTCAAATTCTGCTCCAGGGAAGCGAAAAGAACTTCAGCACAACAGTGGATTCCTTCACAAAGCTAATACCAAATGGATATGGGGAGTACACGTGACTAAACTCTGGAGTTCTTGGATGATGATATTTCAGCTGGATGGTCATACAGTAGCGTAGTTTTTCCTATTCCTCCTAAAGACAACAAGAAAAGCATTTTTTTCTTGTCATCACTGTGTCTGAAAAACAGCAGGCCTTTCATCAGGAAGTGGGTGTGCTGATGTTGTTATAGGAACAGCAAGGCAAAAAGAAAAATTAGCTTTCATCCATAGGAATATTGGTTTTAGAGGTCATTAAAAGATAGTAATGACTAAGAGTAACAAATGGATTAATATCCTTGTTTCTAACCAATTCATATAACCACACTTTCACTCCTTGTCCTCAGCAGTCACTTGTTTGTCAGTCATGCTTTATGAAGAACCAGTTCATTCACAATAATAAGTTTAACCTGTGCAGCACAACTTGCTACACAGACATCACCAGCTTTTGTCTATTTTTACAAAAAGTTCTTTTTTTTCTCAGTGGCATGGCTTCTTCAGCTTAAACGAAAGAAGCAGCAGCCATGGAGAGTCTCTCTTGAGCAAACCTTTTATCAAGTACGTTGCTGAACCTAACAGAAATAATAACACATAATATCTCAAGCAAAAATGTCTCGCACCAGTTTAAAGCTCAGAGCACAGGAAAGCATCTCGATAGCTGTCTCAGGGTGAAAGACACTATTGTCACAGAGAGACCAAAAAACTGCTCTACAGAGATAACACGGGATATCTGAATTCCCCCCTAAACCCCAGGGCAACAGAGCTGCTTTAGTCACTTAGATCAATGACAAAGGCACTGCAGCACACTGCAGGGCCCCTGTAGTGTCCCCAGGCAGCTCTGGCAGCACTACAGTTTTTCCCTTCATTGAAAAGCAGGCTTCCTTATCAAGCCATAGTGTCTCTTGCCCCCCTATATCCATGGAGCATAAAGACTTGTGACCAACCTTCCATCTCAAGGCAAAATCGCTCGGTGCACCTATCCTGGGATAGGAGATAAAGAAATATGGAGAGCAAGCTTAGGAAGAAAAGGTATCACAGAAAATAAATCAAATGTATCAATAAAATCCAAGCATTTAAAATGATATGGTTCCCTATCCTATTTGAAACATTTTAGGAAATGAAAAAGAAAGCATGATAGGTCATGGATAGAGCTCAGAAGCCTTCAATTCAATCCTTCTGCTGTTACTGAATTTTCCTCAGCTTCTTTTTTGGCCTCAGAATGAATGCATAAGCTTCAACGGGACTGTTTCCACATACACTAGCAAAGGAGGAAGGCATATAAAGTAAGAGCAATGTACAGATGAAAGGGACATCAATAAACAAATCAATTTTCTCTCAAAATACTGCAGTGTCAGCAACTATCCAACAATATTTAATGCATTGATTTGTAAAAATGAATTACTACACGGAGTATTGTTAAAATATTTCATGTAATTACTCAGAGTTATCTGAACATCACTCTGCACAATAGACATCAGAATCAAGTAGAGCCCGGTCTGATTCATGTGCAGACATGGGGGAGAGAATTAATCCCTTCTAGTAGGTAATAGCGAGTGGACAGAAAAAGGAAAAAGCAGAATCAATAAAACAGAGGATCTTTTTTGTTACAAACATGGTATCTTAGGTAAATTTTAAGCAATTTTTTTCCATGCATGTTATTTTTCCTAATATGGGAGATAATGGTCCTGGATTTGGAAAAAAAAAATTAATCAAATAGATTGTTTTTCTAAGGACTTGTGTATTGGAATTGATACAAAAAGAGCAAAAAATATACAGAAAAGGATTTTGTTTTGTCTTTATCCATCAATTCCAATAAACTTCACAGTAATTTTTGCAAATACAGTTACATTGACCAATTTTTTCATGGCACAGTTTCCCTCTAGAAAAACCAGAAATAAGAAATGTGAAGTGTTTCAGTAAATTCCCATGACTGTCCGGAGAGAAATGGGATTGATCAACGTTTTGAATCAGACCCCGTCATAGTGCATTGTTGCACTTGTTACAACAAACGTTCGATAACTACGCTATTAAAGCAGCCTTTGTTGCAATTTTATCATGTCAACATTATAGATTAAAGATTATTCTTTTCGACAGCATCACACACACATAAAATGACACTTGTGATACCAAGCATGATCTGCTTCACCTTGGAAAATAACCACTGTCCAAAGAGGAGCAACTGAAGAGAAACTTGCTTTTGAGGGATGACTGAAGCTCAGAGAGGTGTACAGCAGCTAGAAGTTAATACTCTTTATATATTGGAATTGTATTTCAAGAACAACCTAATTCTTAAATGTACTTATTTATTTCACCTGCTTAGGTCAATAAATAGGAAGTTTAGGCTCAGCATGATTAACAAGAAAAAAAATAAACTGATAACAAAGTACAATCACAATCTGCATTTTCTTACAGCCAATAAATATACAGCTATTTTCTAATTTATAATTTATGCAAAGAAACACCAAAGATTGGAAGATGCTTCAGAAAACACTTTTTCAAAGACATACAGAATACTAATCATTCCATGGCAGGATAATAATAGCATCCATAAAATATTTAAATACACTAGTATCTATTGTAGAATAACATCCATAAATAAGATTGGCATTGAAGTGACAAAGGAAAATGTAAACCAAAGAATTTGAAATACTGTATTTGCCTAAAACTGCCACATTACGCAGATCACATTAAATAATTTCTTGTTTAACCTACAAATCTAATGCCTAAATTACCTATAAACCATTATCCTGAATAATCTCAGGGGAATGTAATTACATATACAGTCTTTCATCTCAATTATACTGAATATAAAAACAGTAAACAGTGAATAACTTCCCATAAACAAAACTTTGTTACCATTAAGGAGATAAAGATTTGTTTTTCTTACACATTGGGGCAAAGAAATAATTGCAAAAGGAAGATTCATCTCATCAGGATTCAGCAGCGCTCAGACTTCGATGGTTTAACTCATAATGGGTTTGCAGGGCAACCACAGCGATGGAATCAGAAATAGATCTGAACGTGTCCATAAATCACAAGCCGGTCTGGATTTCACTGAAGCAAATGTGAGTAGTGAAGAAACCAGCACGTACTTGAGAAGAGGAACCAGCTGTCATCTGGCTTCAGGGCTGCACAGGCACGCAGCCACTCTCTCATCACACAGCCCTTGTTCTTACTGATAAACCCACTCCTGACTTCACCGTGTCATATCCCACTAGAGCTCTAAAGGAATGTTGAGTCACCTTCATTGCACAGGTAATGAAAGTAACTTTTTTCCAGGCTGATCTCACACGCGCTGCAAAGTGAGATTAAAATAAAAATCAGAAGATCGTCCCCTTTTTAATGGCAAATCAATCTTGTTTTCTGAATAAATATTTTAGCACAAGCAATGCCTAACTCCCTCATAGATAGAAACACTAAGGTCGTCTACATGAATGTGTATTTTCTAAGAAGCTCTCAAAAAGTTTGAAACAGAGAGTTAACATTGCCTTTAAAATATATTTATCATTATATACTCTTCCCATTTTTACAGTTAAAAGTCAAGAATCTTCATTTGCAGATGTTGCAATGCTTTCATTTGTGTTAACATGCCCCCAGTGAAGCAGAAAAATTTCTAACCAATACTAAAGAAGGAATTGCTAATGTATGAATGATGTTAATTAAACAGAGTATGAAGGTGTTGCAAGACCCAGTTGCAAGGAAGGATAAGAGTAATCAAGAGAGTTTCTCTCCATTCCTACTTTTCTCTTGGAAAATAACCTCCCCATTTGCTGACCCCCTCTTCTACTTTCTGGTTATGACTCTTTCATCCAGCAGCTTTGTTGTGCTCAAAACAAAATTCAATACAAGACACAAAGCAGTTATAATACGTCTGCAATATGGATTTCCCTTAATTGTAGCTACAGAAAGACAAGAGGTTGAAATACAAAAGAAATATTATGAAATACATAAAAAAAATTTTCTCTCCTAATCCCAAAATTATTTTCAGCCTTCCTATTACCTTGCATGCAAGGCTGACTTGATGGAAAGTGATTCATGATGAAGCAACGAAGCCCATTTCCAAACTTTGGAAAACTTTAGTGCCGGCTTCTGTTCCCTGAGCTCTTTTAATCTTCTCTAGTTATAGTCTCCTGGTAAAGCTGCACAGTTAGGCCACAATTTCACAAAGCACTAAAGTATGTATTAAATGCATTTTTCAATCAATGCTTTATACTGTACTCAATCACTCTGACTTCAGAGTGACTCACATCAGAATTTTACCACTTTTACTTACAATTAACTTTCTGAAAGCGTGACTGAGCCTAAAGTTTTTCCTCATTCCTCCAGCACCATCTCAGGCTCTCCCTATTCAGTCACCACACATCAAAGGGATTCTGAATGATAACTGAAGCTTTTGCTCACCAGATAGCCTGTGCTAAATTCTGCTTCAAAGACTGCCAAAAATACTGCATGCTCAGTAACAATAAAATAATAAAACACCTTTCTTTTCTCCTGTAGCTGTAGTCTTATGTGAGCACATAAACTATAAATGCTTTCTAAATTTCCAGAAGCATTTGAATACATTTAATTGGTGTTTCCCTGAAGTGTTTTCCTATTTCAGGAAATGGTTCAGACCTTCAGAAGAAAATTCAATGAAACCCTAGAACTGGACAAAAATAAATTCTATTCACATGTACATTGCCTTTTAGTAGTTCAACAGCATATTTCACAGCTTATATTTAATTAAATTATCATAAATTACCTTACTTTCCTTTTTATCTGCATTTTAATGTAGGATCCTTTTCTCCCCATAACTACAATTCTTGGCTCCAGCCCTCATTTAGTCAAGTAATGATTTCTCTTTCACACCCTTTGGAAAAAAAAACCCAAATAAACAAACAAACCACAAACCTTATTTCTAATGTCTGTGCATTACAACCTCTAGGCAAGAGTATTCTCAAATTAACATAAAAAATTTCCTTGAGTGTTTTTCAAGAGCTTTGAATGGTTTTTCTGTTACTGTAGCATTAAATCATGGCTTTGTGGAAAAAATGCTATTAGCTCAAACAATTAATATCTCTGCATGATCATTAGCCCCTAGCAATCATTTGTATTTGATTCATTAAATATAAGATTGAATTTTGGCACTATACAGAAAGATGTAATGAGCAAGAAAAATTGAGGGGGAAAAATCAATCTAAAAATTAAATAAAGGGTTTCAGTAGAGAAAAAAGTAACTCTGAAGAAAAGCAGTTTTAAAAGGGCATGCTTAGCACTTCACCCTTAAGAAAAAATTGTTTCAGTGACAAAATCCCCACACTGTACTCTAGAAAGTCATTATAGCATTGCCGGGTAGAACAGACAGAAACCCACAAAGAGCACGCAAACTGTAAGAGAACACTTTGCCTTTACAAGGTATCATTTACTTACCTGGACCAAGAGAAGATGCAGGTCTGAATTCAACACTTAACTTATTTCAGAAAGGCAGAATTCATATTTCATTATACTTTCCTATTAACTTGGTTTCTATACCTTATCACATATTGATGACTGCAAGATTAAAGTCAATTTATCACTATTGTAGCAGCTATAAATAACTAAACAATGGGAAGCCCATCATATGTAATACAGGAGATGCCCTTTTCAATTTACTGTGGACTCCTTGTAGAACACTTGTATTGTCAGAATTTATTTTAACGAGAACTTCTCTGAAATAATAATTTAAAAATCAATTTTTATTAATTGATATTGTGCATTAAAATTAAGTTCTAGGAAATTGAGGACAGAAGCTCTAAAAGGTTCAGACTTTAATGAAAAACTTATCCTTACATAATTCTGATGTCCTAAATACAGCTCTATTTGAATTCATTCCAGAATTAATTTGCAGGTCAGTTTACCTGTTTCCCAAGCTCACTTGAAACACCCACAACCTCACAGCATACCTCATGACCCTTTGTTATCTGGTGAACTAATTAGCTGTAATTATTACATTTCCGCCATCTACGCTCCAGGTATTTAAAAATCAATCCTTGCAGCCCTTTTGTGTAACACAATATTTTCCAAAGAGCAAAGAGGCACAGGAAGTATCATTTCAGTGTTGAATATACTTCAGAAATCACTGTGAGGCTTAGTTAAGAGCTGCTTATACATGTGTACCTGTATGTGGAACACTATATATATATATATATATCGCTAAAGTAGCATGGTTTGTTGGGGTTTCTTTCTTGAGGGCTCATTCTAGTGACTTGCATTTCTTAAGATAACTATTTTTTGCTGCTTAGCAGAGGTGGAGACTACATATTCTGAAAGGTAGATAACTGAACGAGGTACTGATGTTTCTGCCTCAGTAGGAAAGCCCTGAGAGAAACTCAGCAGTGGATCCTGTCCCATTTGTCTAAGGTTCAGCTGGCAGAAGGAGCCACGGGCAGTGGCTCAGTGAGGGAGCCACTCAGGGATTCACTGAGGGAACTCAGTGAATTTGTGCTGACCCTTTCACTTCAGTGCAGATATTTGAAAATTGCAGTAGCGTAAGATTTCTGATGTTTATTTCCATTAACTGTGTATGCAAAAAACCCTCTGTAATGCTAAGCAAAGCTTCCCTCACTTTCTGAAGGCATCTGGAAGACACAACGTTCCCACAACCTATTGGTTGTAGAGTTGCTTGTAATTTTGTCCCACCATGACACTGAATTTTAAATTTCCTTGATCTGTGAGTGTCTATGGAGTACAAGCTTTGAGCACAAAAAAGTACAAGGGCTTTAATTGCCACACTGTTAAAAGTATCTCATTACGTATAAAAGCCATTTGTGTTTCATGCTTGGCAAAATAAGGAAGCCTAATCATTTTTTGGAGCAGATACCACTGATCAGGCAGATAGTAAAAGAAATTACTCATAAAATCCGACATGCCTGGGAAAAAACCAAGAGGTGGACACCTAAAGGAATCTAGTAATACTGAAATAGATATGTCTCTATCTAGACACTGTATTACAACTTGTATCTAGGGATCTACTTATCCCTGAAACAAAGCAACAATACTTCCCAAAACACTGATATAAGAATAAAATTAGTAAAGACAAATATCCAATAATTACTGCAGAATAATGCCATGGAACAATGAACAAAGTAGAATAGGTCCAATAAATTTGTGCATGTATATGTCCAGGTAAACTCCTACCTAATAAACATAACTAAAAATGAGACTTCTGTGAGCAATTTCTTTCTCTGGGGAATGATGACACTGATGGGAAAAAAAAAAATCACTAAAATTTTCTAGCAAATTATGAAAGAAAATTTAGAAAGAAAAATATTTTAGGCTAAAAAATATTTTATTCAAAGTAAGTGCCTTTGCTCAAAATGTGACTTTTGGAGGAAACTATTTTTATTATTCTTTTCCACTGTCACTCAACCTTTATTTTAGCTAAAGCTTCTCATACACTTTAAAAAAATCATGCTAATGCATGTATTTCTCAGGATAAATATGTTGTGAGTCAAAGTTTTTTCTGCTCCTACTGAACACTCAGTAGGATGTGAGTGCAAAGGTGATTTTGTAATTGTTTGTTGTCATCTGGGATAATTAAGATACTCCCCCAGAAAAAACTGCATTCAGCTTTCTGGCTTTACTGACTTCAAGGACCTTTGGCAAGAGTCTGGGTTGCTCCTGTATGCAATAAGAGATCCCAGCAAGGAGGCTGCACCGAATTTCCTGCAGAGTGATACATATGTTCAGAAATTCTAAAGCGTTGCATAAACATCCATAAATTAAACCTCACTATGGCACCGTATCAGAAATTCAATGTTTTCTCATTTGTTAACTGAGGTATTGTGTAGGCCTATTCCCTTGATGTCACTGAGATTTCTGTTGCACAAAGAATCACAACTCTAGTCCTGCCTCCTCAGCTATAAAAATGAATGGAATTGATCCAGCAATTGGTTCTAAAATTACAAAAGACATGTAAGAAAACTTGGATGTGGAAAATTGTGCCCAGGTTTCAGCAGTGCAAGTAAATTTAAATGCCTGATCTGTACAGAGACAGCAGCTGAGCTTCAAGGCAGACACAAGGCATGGTAAGGTCGTGCTGGCTTAGGTACGATTCAGTGAATACACGTGAACTTTAGAGTGCCCCTGTCATCTCGCTCCTTCTGCATCCCTGGAGTGTTGCTTTGTCCAAGTATTTGGGGAGCTGACCTTAACAGAAAGTGTGAGCTGAGGCTGTCACGTGGATTAGCCATAGGGACAGAAATCCTTTCCTGACACATTTGAAAAAAAGCTCTTGCTGCTTCTGCACAGCGTTTCATAAAGAATGCAGGGCACAGCTCTCCCAGCAGATGACCAGCCTATCTTCCTGCTAACTTTGACCTCTTTATCAAATCCCCTCCTGTACTTCAGCTCACTTCACACACACACGCCCTCCTTCGCAACACGCAGTTCAGTGTCAGGGTGTCTGCTTCTTCTTACCCCACAATCCCTCTGATCCTGAAGTCATGCTTAAAATCAAGTTTATGAGATTCTAATCATACTGACAGCAAGAAAGGAGAAAGTCACAAAGTCAAATTTCTGTTCATTAAAGGGGAAACAATTAACGACTTTTGTAAATACAAAGATTTTTCTGTTTATGAAGGAAAAAAACAAAACACAGTGGTACATTTTCATTTGTACACTTCTGCACTACCAAGTCAGCCCACCTGAAGTCACCCAGCTTTCCATCACTTTCCCTGTATACAATCAAACAAATTCTTGCTACACCAGTAAATATTGCAAAATAATTTCTTCTCAGTTGGTAAATTATGAATTAAGATACGGCCTAAGGCACATTTCTCATAGCAGAAATGCAGCCTCTGGAAAACAGGGCATTTATACGATCCAGATTCTCAGGTACAATAGCATAAATGATGATGTTATAGCAATTTCAGAAACAATTCCTTCTATTAATTGGATCTTAACATTTCAAACTCAGCCAAGACTTATGAGTCACATACACATGCTCACAGTAGTGAGACACTTATTATCTGCCATCCTGAATGCTTGCTTCTGACAAATTGCAGAGAGAAAATATTAACTTTCTTTAATCAGATTGAAATGACATAAAAGTAACCTGGTGTTACCGAGCTCCTTCATTCCTATCACCATGGTTTATATTATCCTTCCACATTCTCAAGAGAACTGAGCTTTCTATGAAGATTAATGCTATACTCACTTCACTGCACATTAAGGTAGAAGATTTTATTACTTTGAGCTCCAGGAATTCCCACTGGCAAATGATATTAAATCCATGCATTGTGTCTCCAGGTATCCTAACATGCTGGCCTTAGACCTGCTGTAAATTCAGCCAAAGTTGATAGCAGGACTTCAGCCAGAACTTTGATTAAAGTATGCACCCACTTAAAAAAAAAAAAAAAAAAAATACATATATATATATATGTATATATGTATATATAGCTTGGAAATACATACCAATGCAAAACTACATTTGTTTCTTCCTGTGTCACCACATTTGTTTCTACGGGAACACTAGAGAAGTTGCCAAGTTTTACTTTGAAATAGCAACATTTTAATAGAATTATAAGACCTTTGTGTTTTGACATATTAATTATATTGTTTAATGTAATGTATTAATCTGTAAAGATGTGCCTTTCAGAGCACTAAGATCTTAAAGCTTTACCTCTCCTTTTTTTAAGGGATATATCCTTGAAACTGTTCTGAGGAACATTTATGGGATAAGAAAAGCATATTGCTTATATATTCCCTATGTCTTCTTTCCCAAATAAACAAGAAAACATTGAGAAAATTCAGTGTTCTGTGATGTCACCCTTCTTTAGAATTCAGTGAAGATAGTCTGTGCAGAGACTTAACAGGTCCTCTCCAACTGTAGATTTACTCCAGTACTTATCAAACTTAACTTCCCTTTCAAGCCCTACAAAACTCTGGGTTAGGAAAGGAAAGCAAGTACAAGTTGCCAAGATCCGAAAACTGTACAGACACTTTCCTTCTTGGATGCATCCCTGTTACTGCAGTAATTACATACACAGATTGAAATTATATGTATCAATTTTGGTGCAAAACTTAAGAGAACAATAGAGAAAGGAGTGTGTTCATGAAGACTGCCCATAAATCTTTAAAATTCTTGGAAAGCAGGCTCTTACTCAGCAGCCCATCACCCAGCAAAATGCCTGGCATGAAATCTGTCTCTCTGGAGTTGAAGGCACATTCACGGCATTAAATCTCCCAGCTCTGCATTTTCCCACCCAAACACCCGAAGAAGCAAAGCCAGAAATTATGAAACAGGCCAAAGAGAATCTACAGTCTAAAGGTCCTGTTCAACTTGACATTTAATATTTGGAGCAAGAAGCAAGAATTTAGGTATTTACTATTTCTGTATGGCTTTAATATGGGCAGCAACAATTTAAAGGTAGTAATCTTGTGATCCCATATTAGATATTTGATTTTCTTAGAGTCAATGTTCCTTTCCTGAGAATTCCCAAGGGATCAGAGGGAGCCAGCATGCAAACACAGGAAAGAGGGTGACACTGATCAAAGTGATACAACTGAGAGCAGGCACTTATCACGTATATTAAGAGCAACAATTTTTTAAAAAAATTTTTGTATTATTTTAAGTTAAGATCCTGAGGGCTTTACTTACCACAATCCTCCTCTTCAAGAATGTGCCTTTATCATACATCTTTTATGGTGCAACTCTTGCTGCTCCGGGAAATAGAACCCTGAAGGATTCTGTGTAGGTAAAAAAGTTGCAGGTAAAGCAGCCCTTTAGGACAAAAGTGTCCTGTCAGTCATATGCTTGTCATAGCTATGCCCTCCATCCTCAAATCTACTTCTTTCCAAGTCATGCCAGTTTCAACCTGCCTGTTTGATGGATGCACTCAACCTGGACTAAAGAAGTCTGATTTGTGAAAGCTGGATTTGGATCCTAAAGGCTTCTCATAAAATTTTAGGATTCTAAACTAAATGTCAAATGAGAAGTGGGCCCTATTTTGATAATTTTCCCATTTAAGTCAATACAAATGTAATAAAAAATAGCACCATGGAGCAAGCAGCTACTTTTTGATTCTTACTTCTCATAACAGCTTAGATTTTGCACCCAAAACACAACAGAAGAATTCACACTCTTTCCCTTGAAATTTTTTTTTTCAATTCTGTGTGACTTTAGAAAGGATGAACTTGAACTTATTCACTTTGTGAAATACCATGGTTTTCATTTATAGCCTCCTCCCCTAGCTCCAAACTCTAATACTGCCAACATTTCCACAAAGCATTCAGCAGCAAAACACAGCCAGATTCACAGATGTGCCTGTCTCTCTCTCTCTGAATGTGATCCAGCTATGAAAGCTTAGTGCACACGCATGGCCTAGACCCCATGCACATCTTAGATGTGTTAATAGTAATGTCAGCAAAAACAGCACAGAGGCAGCCTTACATTTGGAAGTCTACAGTATGTGAAACTGAAATTGCACTTTGACCTGAGAAATCATTTTTCCGTCATTAGGCCCTAATTCAGAAAGATACTGAAAGGTGAAGATAATTTTCCACATGTTAAAAATTTGCTTTCAAGTAATTGGCTTTACAAGTTACTAGACAAGATTCCATTCCTTAAAATGAGTCAACGTAATTACTCCTTGTGTCTCCACCTGCCAGTGAAACCGATTTGGCTTTCTGTAACAATCAATGTTTACAGGCTATTTATCTTAACTCAGCAGCAGCCAACCAAAACAGCCACGAATACACATTTTCAAAATTAGACCAGCATCTCTTAAGTATTTTAAATCCACGTATTTAATTTTAAATGTTATTACTGGATTTCTTGAAATACTTATTTGTATAATTTTTCACAGTTCATGTCTATTGTGCAAGATTCCTCAGAAATTGCTGGTATATAAAACACCACTTCTCCTTCTGTTTTTTGTAAAGTAAATCCACTTGGAGATCCAGGTTCTATAGATTGTAAAACTAATTTCATATTCTCTCCCTTGTTGATCTTTATACATTATCATTTTTGCTTTGATTTTTAAGTGGAAAGAAAAAATCAAATGTGTAAGGTCTAGTGCAATTTACTGACTTTGATGCCTTTGTGAGTCATAGGCAGTAATTAATTCAACAAAGCCATGAGGCTTTGGTGACATCTTTCACCTGGTGTACGAAATCATGAAACTCTTTTCCTTTCTTCAAACACACAAAGGCCTCGGTGCTCTTCTTGTGTGGAGGAAAGGTCTGGAAGTGTTATGTTTCTCTTTTTTTCATTCTTACCCAACTTTTAAATACTTTTTATGCTGTCCTGATTGTTTTTTATCAGAAAACTGGACTCTTTGTGAAACAAATACAATGGATAATGTGTTTCAGGGATAGCACTGCTGTTTCCTCCAAAATGCCATTTCCCAAAAATCTAATTGTACCCTATGGCTAAAATACAGCCACTCCCTTGTCTTTCTTGAATAACTTCCATATCAGAACCAATATTTTGTTAAGTAATGGCTTACATGCCTGGACAAGTCGCAGTACTCTGCTAATGCTAATTGCATTTGCAGCTGACTGAGAGTGTGCCCTGTGGCAGTTCTTTCAGATCAGCAGCCAGCCCCAACCTGTCACTCTGAAGCAACATTTGTGTGACTGTGCTCTAATTACTCATCCTCCCTGTTCACATGACCATGGGACTTTATGATTTGTTAATCTATGGAGCACAGCCAGACACCAGATACCACATCTTCTACAGCATTTAAGACCCATTTACTGTATTTCCAAAGAAATATTCTGGCAATTCCCACTGTGGCTACTAACAGCTGAAACAGCTGGCCCCAAAAGATACATTCTTAATGTGCATCTTTTAATGGAAGAGGCTAAGACATGAATGTCTATAGAAGCTACCTGGTTTAAGGCTCTGCCTGTTACAAGGAGGATTCCTGGAGAGAATGGCTTGCAGAATAGGCTAAATTAGTCTTGGAGAATTTCTCCAAAAGACAGACAAAGTCCATTTCAATAAACCAAGACTATCCCTGTTCTCTGGATAAACAAACCCCACCTCTTCACTACACTCACTATGTGAAGATTCTCCTCGGATTTTATTCCTGGTTTTGTCAGTTTCCTGATGCACAGATAAGCGCTGTGAGTTTTCCTTAAAACCACCCCAATATGGCTATTGATGTGACAATGAGCGAATGGTCTATTGTTTCAGAACAAAAGGGAGCGGCCCTCCCAGTCTGTTGTTTGGTAGGGAAGGAGCACACACAGACTTTTAGCTGTCTGATCAAAGCGTACCTATTGATTCAATTACAATGGAAACAAAATGTCAGGTCTGGATTCTGGAACTACAGGGAAGTAAATGCCAGCTTATATGCATAGCGTCTTTATGTCTCAAAAATAGCTTTTTCCTTCATAAACACTGCCATTGATTGATGCTATTCAGGCAAACGTCTAAGAACATTTTGTTCAGTAATTATTGTAGGCTTGAGCACACAGACTATAGAAGAGAAATCTATTTTAAGCCCAAAACTCAGTGTGCCCTTCACTGCAGGCAGGGCTGTGACTAACAGAGATGTCATGCTTATTATCTTTACCAGATGCAGAAGCTCAAAACAAACCATTGAGCTCATTAAAGACACAAAGCATGGGATAGCATCCAACAGTCATAGCAACAAATTACTGGGCTCCAGGCAAACTGGCTAACTACAAATTGAAGTGGGAAAAAAGAGTGAGTGTAAGATATACAGTAATCATTCACAGCAAACACAAAAGTCAAACCAACAGCCAAATTCTTGATGGTCTTTGAGCTGTCAAGAAGGAATATACCAAATGTTATCATGTCTTGATGACTAACAGATGAAAAACTGATTGTTATTAAAAATTAGACCAAAAAACCATGCAATAAGCAAGTACTGCAGCACAGGATCTGATTAATACTTTTGCCAGGACAGAACTTCATATAGCTGTAGAACATATTTCCATAAAAACACTTCCGTGTCACTGATGCTGTGTACCTCCTTCCCTCAAGCATGCCTGCTGCACATCTGTGACTTTAGAAGAGTTCTAACTCTTCCATCCAAAGAACAGTTTCTCTAAAGCCACAACATTTCCTAGAGTGCTATCACTGTTAAATAGGAAGGTTTAGTCTTCATTTTCATTTGCACAAAATTGTCCTCTTACCATTTTGCTGTCTGCACCTCAATATATCTTGTTTGTCATAGATCAATTTTCACTAGAATTGCACAATGTAAATTAGAATAACAGAATGAAAAGGGCTCAGGATTTGGGCACAGGGTTTTCTAGTTTTTTCAGTTTTGCCTTACTTATAAATCCATTTCTGTTCGTTTCTGCTATTCTCATTTTTCTTTTTGAGTCTTGTATCTCACAAAGGATTTTTTTGGGTTTACTGATGTAATACCTTACTCTCACAATCCTGTGGCATCCTGAAGAAGAAGCAGAACCATATTTTTAATGAGGTTGGATTTCTGTCTCTACATTTTTCTCAAGATCCAAACATGATAGGTAGGAGTTAGAAGTGTTATTAACCTCCAATCTCAGGCTTTTGGCTATACTGAAAAAAACAAGCATTTGCTTTACATCATACAATTTTTACGTATTCTAATAAAAATTAACACCGAGAGGGTGGTCGGACAGTGGAACGGGCTCCCTCAGAAAGTGGCCACAGTACCAAGCCTGTTAGAAACCAAGGAGCATCTGAATGATACTCTTAGTCAGGTGGTTCATTTTGAGGTAGTAGGGAGCTGGATTTGACAATCCTTAGGAAACTCTTCCAACTCAAGATACTCCGAGACTCTTCTGTCTCCTGTGGAGGTCTTTAGCTCAGAAAATGGGCATCTACTTCATCACTGAGACAACGGTTTCATTCCAAAGTAAACTGGTGTTAAACCTCACTGGTTATAATCCAGCACCTGCCTGAAGGGTTTAGACAGTCCTTGGAAAGGATCAGTGCAGAAAGCTGGAGTTCAAAAGGGCTCTCACAGTGGTCTCAAGTCCATGCCTGTTGGCAACGAGGAAAGGGTAAGCAAAGTCCGGTCATGAAAAAGCAAACAGCTTCCATCTTGAGACAGCCAAAGACATCATGAGAGACTGTCAGGAGTATGAATATGTTTCAGCAAATCAGTGGATAAATGGAAACTTTATTTCAGCATCTTTATCAGGCTATGAAATTGTTACCAGTTGTGGCTGAAAACCAAAAACAACTTTGAGAAAGAGAACAAAACTCTGCTAACATTTTATGGGCATTTTTTCTTCATAAGAGCTCTAAGCAGAATGGAAATCCTATCAGATTTTTCCTGTTCTTGAACAAACACTTTATCACAGCAGTTAAACCTGGGCCCATTTCAGTCAAACGGACGTATTGCGGCCTCTTGCTCTGCACCTGCCATATTTTTCACCTCCTCTGTAGAATGTTATAATTCATTGTTACAAATGTGGAATTAAAGCAACACCTCTGCATCCAATTAGAAAAATAGAATAGAGTCAATCTATGTTTTAACAAATAAATATAACTGAATGGAACACACCGGCATTCTGTAAGAGCCTACTTTGTCTCTGGATGCACCTTCAGTGCCCATTCATTATCTCTAAAAACATCAGCTTCTTTCATCCATAAAGATGAAATAACTGCTGGTCAAAGTGCTAAGTTTCACGTAGACTTCTTGTGAAACTTTAAACTACTAAAGGAATAGAATCTTCAGTATGAAAAAGTCTTCATGTTAAGAGGTCTGCCGGCAGATATGAAGGGTCTTCCTCAGGGCACAATCCAGAAGGTGTCAGAAAAGAAGTCATTAAAGAGAAACAGCTAGGTCTAATACAAAGAATATGTTTCTTTCATCAGAGATTTTAAACCTGAGTTACCTTCCTGAACACACTAAGATTTAAACCTCAGCGTTAGCTTCCTGCACACGCTAAGATTTAAAAAATAGCATTTTACAGGTATTCAAAATCTCCAAAAGAAGAGGGTATAGACTAAAATCAATTCTCCATGGAACTATTTCATTTTAAAGTATCCTATAATAATACAAAAGAGTTCAGCAACATACTGGGTATGACTCATTTTTCATGAAAGTGTCTTAAAAATAAAGCACAGAAGCTCTTTATGAATTATCTCCCTTTGAAAAGATTTGAAAGCCCAGACTGCAGACTGTTGACATGAAGATGTCAGATGAAAAGAAAAACTATCCAATCCATTTTACTGCACATTGGATATATTTTCATTGGACTAGACTATGTACTCTGATGAATCACAATTCTAAGATGCCAGGAAAAATAGACAGTTTTAAGACTTATTTAAGGGATATTACTGTTGACCACTATGCCACTTAGAAAACAGAGCATAATTTCAAAATTACTAAGTGAAAGTTATAAAAGATATTAATTAGATATTCATTAAATTATGATCATTTAAATTTTGATGATCTGTAATAGTTTTAAGATTGTTATGAAAACTTTTTTGCATGCCTTTTTACACTGTAAAAGCTAAATCCCCGTGGAATTATTAGGACTTGACAGCTCTACATAAAGTTGAAATAATGAGGTTTGGCATCTGAGAGCTCCTTAATCCTCTTCCATCAATACTGCTGCAATAATTGCAAATGTCAGACTAAAATGACTGTGAGCCTCAGACATCTGTCACTTACAGTTACACAAAAAAAATTGTTCTGATTATTGTACTGTATGTTCTATCAGAGAACCACAGTACTGAAAGCATAATTACAACAGCATGTGCAGTTTGTTTCAATATAAAGAAAAAAATTAAAAAAAAACAAAACCAAACCAGCACACACACAAAACCCCACCCACTGGGGGCTTTCGAGGAAGCCCTATTCAACTATCAGAAGAAAATTTTCCTCCTCCACAGGATGGGACAAACTAGTTTCTGATTCATCCATGTGTATGAAGAATGGCATTGATACTGTCACTGAAAATAACAGTTGCACCAGATCTGTGTTAAGTACCAGACACCAACAGTATTCAAATATACATGTGCTACCACTTCAGAGCAGTGTCATGTGATATTTATGTTTTAATCAAGAAATTTTTTTGCCCCGCTCTTCCTTGAGATAATCTACTTTTTCTGACCTGTTGAACTGTCACAGATCTCTGTATACTGATGAAATTATCTAACTTCTTCCCTTTCCCACAGACACTCCATGACTTTTGTTCTTCCTTACAGGCTATGGTGACTGCAAGTTGCTGAAGGATTATGCACATTTAGCTCGGTGTGATCACACTGTGATAGAACAGGGACCATGTAAGTACTTTGCTCAGCTTTGCTGAATCAGGATGACTTCAGTTTGTTCTTTTAATTCTGTTGCCTCATACGGCTTTCATAATATTACTTTCTCAGAGCTAAAAGCTTTTGCTACTTTCCATTATTTGGTAAATAAATTTGGGTTGGGTTTTTGGGTTTTTCTGTTTATTCTACAGTACAAATGTGAGGGCTTGCACAAACTACCCACATCTTGAAATTTCTGCTTGGAATTAGTGCTGTTCTTAAATAATTACAGTTGCTGTAGAACCATTAAAAAAACTTTTTCTCTTACAAAAAAATTATTTCATTAATTGCCTCTCTATTCTTCCTATGCACATGGGTATGAAGGCTGAGGCACTGGCAGTCTACCAGACTTCTCAATGGATAATTTCCTCTAAATGATGAACTAAAACTATTTTTACTTCTGTATTTTTAGATGCTCTGCCAGTTTCCTTTTCATTATTGGTATGAGGAAGTCATTTATGTCATTGTTATGGGATTGTCAGCTTCTTGTCTTTATGTACGTTCCTCTCAAGATATAGAAATATATATACACACATATATGTATCTATGTACTCACTGAAGTAATTAACCAAAGTCATATTGATATCAGAACTAGGAAACTGACAACACACCATTCCTGCTCAAGCAATTTGAGGTGAAATATTTGAAGGGAAATCCAGTGTTCTAACGCTGAGCCTTTGGAGCTGTCAGTCAAATAAGGAAGGAATAATTGTAACAGGCTTTGGAATCTCCCTTCGCGATTTCAGACTATCTTAGTTAACACCTCCACCTACGAGCTTTTTTCCTACCTATGTCCTAAATCTAGAAGAAAATGCTAATAAAGCAAGCTGCATCTCAGCCTCAGTCAGATGCTATGCCCTAAAATTGTATAACAAGCTAATTTGTCTGTTTATGTTCCATACAAACTAACTCCAGCTTTTCTTCCATATTCTCCCTCAAGATTGCAAGGATTTCCCTATAAATACTCCTCTCCCCCTGCCCTTTAAATCTTTTATGAAAATGCAGCCTCTCTGGGAAGTCTACAAAACTCTTGATGCTGATATGCCAGGAAGTAATGTCTTCCTAACCGGCACTATTTATTGGGTTTCTTTACTCTTCTATTTGTCATACCTACACACCATCTTATGTCTTAGACTTAATTCCTAAGCACCTGGGGCAAGGATCATTTATTAACTCTGTTTGTACAACATCAAGTGCAACAGGGTTATGATTTATGCCAGACCTGACAAATTAAATAAATAGCCTGTCTCTTTCCCCTGAGAGTCTCAAACACTGGTTTACAGAACATTTGTAAAACAAGTACTGGAACTGAACAAAATGACTTGGAGGGTGAGCTCAAACAATAAATTCTATGGACATTTCTCTCAAACTTAGGAATGCATACTTTTTAGCTTTTCTGATTCTCCTAAAAATTTTCTGTTTGAAGAATTCTTTCACATTTTTGTTCCTAAAACCCAAATAAAGTGAACATGAGTTTAGGTGCGTGAATAGAATACTACAAATGACAGATTTGGAGATACAAGTATCTGTCAATTACAAGACGCAAAAGTAATATTCATTCATTACTCTCTGGTTCTCTGGCAAGCACTTGATCAGACTTTAGAGATTCCCTTTTATCAGAAATTAAGTAAACACATATGCACACAGATTGGGTTTTAACATTCATAAATATTTCCTAAAGGGGCTTATCTATCTATAAGTTCACGTGACTTATCTGTTTTATAAGGCCTATGCGGTTATATGCACACAAAGCAGATATAATTTGGCATTCCAGATTTCTGAATGTGTATTATTCCCTCTGACCAATATAAGCTTTTTATTCGTGCAAGCACACTCGCTGGTCTAAGGAAAGGCTAGGGTTACAGTTCTCATGTATGGTTACAGAAAGCTTTTCAAGCATTCAGAGCTTCCCAGAAGGTTTTTCTCCAATAAATATGGAAACAGATTGTGTACTCCTAAAATTTAAGCCTGCATACTATATTGGAGAAAAATCAACTGTGGTTGTAAAAGGATGCAAGAGAAGGGATTTTCATACCATGTATATGACAAGTTGTTACTATTTCAGTACAGGGGCACTTAGTCTGGTCTGTAATCACACTCAAACTGTATGTGCAAATTCTGAACTCAGTCAAACTACTGAAAGAATGAAGAAATAAGCAATCTGTTCCTATAAACTGTTCAATTTTCTGAAATCTGACCCTAGGGAAATAGATTTCCAAAACTGAAACCATGTCCAGCCTTACTATTTTTCATCATTCACTCAGATTTGAATTACGTTTTCCCCTCTTTGACTGACCATACTTGTGCACTTGTGCTATTGAAAGTGAAGAGCATATGATTAAAAAAGGACAAAGCAGACGTATAACGGTAAGAATGTAATATTACATTTCCTCAGGAAGATGGACATGTAAAAGATGGGGAATGGCAGAAAGAACAATAAATAGAATCCCTGAATAGCAGGTTTCCTTACGTAATTGGATAGAAATCCACTTGATAAAACTGGATGCAAATGAAATAGAAATGCATTATTACAATCTACACTAAAATATTCTAGTTAAATTTGACTGAAGGGCATTCTCAGGAGGAACAAGTTTTCTTCACAGGTAAACAAACCAAGAAAGAAAAAAGAATGAATTACAACATGCATAAAAAACATGCTTTAAAACCATATGTCAGGAGAAAAGCATTGTTATTTGGAAGAAGGGAAAACACAAAAAGCATTTTTCATATCAAAGGCAGTGTCTGGCCGGAGAACAGGCATTGGTTTCCTGAAAGAAAGAATTCTTCTTCTCAACACAGTCTGACATGAATGCCCTGGGACAGAAAAAGAAGTAAGTCAAAAGCACTGACACGACAATGGTTCATGGTCTTTAATCTTTGTTACCTGTGTCTCATACAATTTAAGAGACACAGCTTCTCAAAAAACAAAGATTCTGGGGATTTAAGAATAAATCTGTCCTACTCTGTTCTTTATTAAAATCCCAGGCTTCAATCAACTTATGCTTATTTTTCTGGTTTTATTTCTGGAATAGCAACTAATGATACATCTTGACAGATACAAAAGATTGCCAAGGGGGAAGATCCTCCTGGCCTGTGGCAAATGGAAATTATTAGAGAGAGATCTAGCCTGCGAGATGTCACAGCAGTTGGAATACACACTGGCAGAGATGAAGCCCACTGGCTGTGGGACACCAGATATCGCATGTAGTGTTACATGGCTTGACCATGAGAACTACGATACAACCAGATGTTGTATTTCTCCAGAAAATTATCCATAATCATACCTCACAGATACCCATGTATCTAATTTAGATGCTTGTAATTCAGATGAACAGCGACTCTTCTGTCTAGACATGTGAATCATTGCCACAGTCTGTAGGCAAATTACCACCACTGGCCATGGGTTACTTTACTGTGGGATCACAACTATTACATGATGAAGTAACAATGGCATTTTGCAATTGCTTCGTGATGATTTCTCACTTGCTGCTCATCACTGTGCACCCGGGAACTTAAGTCATTTTGTAATGGCACATTATCCAACCACTTTAAAATGTTATCACAGTCACAAGAAATTATATTCAATGGATGTCGATACAGCACAGCCACATATTTAATAGACCAGGCTTTTTCTAAGTAAGGTCTTTGGAACTTTAATTTGCACAGATTAATGCCGGAAACCACATATGACCACTTATTAGACCAAACCAGGTTGATCAGGGCTTTATCATGTCTGGTCTTGAAAATCTCCAGGTATGAAGACTGTAGAGCTTCTCTGAGCAAACTGCTTCATTGCTTAACTGTCGTCATGGTGAAAAAGATTTCCCTAAATCCACTCAAGCAAATGCCCCCACTGAAAAAGTAATGCAGGAATAAGCTCCAGATACGTTTTATAAACCCTAAAAGGTTCCATTAACAGTTTGTATGTAATGGAGGGCTAAGCATGAAACCTAAATTACCAGAGTGACTCTCTAAAAGTAGAAGAGAAGCACTGAATAACATCCACAAAATTTGCATTACAGTTTACTGAAATACACAGGAATTTATGGTTTTAATCACTCCCATATGCCAGCAATGAAAGCTGTATATGAATATATACTAAGATGCAGTAATATAAACAGGATCAGTTAGCAAAAATCAATATGCAGTGAACAGCAACAGAAGTGAAAATAGGTCAGTGTATTCACATCACATGGCTTATCACAGTGCATGTTTTCTAGTGAGTTAAATACTGCATGTGACACTGCTATACCCCATCATACATTACAGACACGTAGGTTATAGTGCTATGCTTGGTCCCTTTCATAAATGATGAAATTACCTACTTGCTTTTGTTCTTCAGCTTTGTGTCATACAGACTGAACTGTGCAAAATGACAGCCTTGCAGTGAATCAGTAATAAGCACTGCTTTGTTTCATTGTCCAAACACAAGAAAGGACATTTGTCTGAAGGACTGCATTTGCATTTAAATACTTCTTCCTTATAAAAGCACCTTCTACAAGTATTAATTAGGCTACGGTATTGAAATACTGTCAAGAATGTGGTTAGTTTAATAACAGAATTTCATTAAAACTTATTTAATGCAAAACCACCACAGAGCAAAATTATGATTGTCTTACATTACTGAACTCCATTCATATAAAAACAACATGTTTACATAGCTCTCAATTTTCTTTCATACAAGAGTATCACAGAAATCTTCTGTGCAGAATTAAGCAATTATGTGTTGCTTTTATAGATGGCATGTGCTACACAGGTTATCAGTTTGATAGCAATTCACCTGACTGCCAGGAGTTAACTCAAACAAGGCTGCTAAGGTGTAAATCAATGGAAAAGAGCACAGTGGAAGAAATAAGATATTCAGGCTGCTTTAAAGTAGTCAAAAATAATATTGGCTTGAGGTATTTAGCAGGTGGGAGCCAGTGGTCTGGCACCACCCAGTCTCCTGGATAGTTTGTTCTTTTCTGGCTGATAGCCCATAGCGGAAGGAAATCTCAAACCTTAAAATATTGGCCAAGGAAAGCAAGAAAAGCAGAATAATTGTCAGGACTTTACAGCTCAAAACCATGTGAAAGAAATGATGGACAGTTAGCATGGTACCAAATGTATAAGAGAGAGTTAAAAGGAACCTGGTTTCCTAAGTAGCTAGACTTGAAGTCATTAGTTTCCAGAGTTAACCACTCAGGCGCTTCAAAATGCAGACATTCCCTGGAAAATACAATCCTGGGCTGTCTGTTACCTAACGTCAGCTCATGTTCCTGATTCTCCTCCTAGCTCTACAGCTACACGTTGCTGCTTCACTGCCAGAATTCTCATCCTCCTTTAATATGAGATGGCTGACCCACCCTTCTCTCTCCTTTCTCCCTCAAAGCAAACAGAGCTTGTTGCTCTTTCAAACACAGTATAGTTTGAAGAAATGGAGATGGATTTTGAAGATAACTCTGTCATGTTCATCTGTTAACATCTCTACACAATGCTATTTAGGAACCTACTACCAAACTTTTCATGATAAATATTTGTTTTCTCTTACAATGTAAAGTACAGGTTCAGAATTTTAAGTTATTTCAGCATCTTCTTACACTTCCATGCTCCCTCCATTTTCTTCTTCCCAGTATCGTCCAGTATCCCTTCCATTTTCTTAGAGTAGAAACATTGTATTCCAGTTCTTTATTTATGCAACTGAAGCAAAATTTCTTACACAGAAGTATTTTCTATAAAATATGTAAATTCCATCGAGCTAAGAAGGATGGACTACATCTTCTCATTACCTAAACAGTAATGAACATTAACATGAAATTCAAATGACAAAGCTGGGCAAGGTTAGAGTGCTACCACATTCCAGCTTTAGAGAAAACAATATTCAAAAGACAGGGATGTAAACGGCCTCAGAAGGGTGCAGCCTGTGTGACTATGAGGAACAAGTGAAGGAAACACTCGAAAATTCTACAGGGATACCAGTTATTCCAAAGATGTTCAGTGCAGTCTTTTAGCCAGACTAATCTAGAGTTTCAAAAATAGGTTCTTCATATGAAATCAGCATAATGGATTCCACATTTTAGAATCACAACACCATACGTGCTTCTCTTACAGCTCACCAAGGAAAGCACTGCACGCTCAGTAAAAAGAGGCACGGGACCACATATGACCTGCAGTGACAGCAGAGCACCATTTTGTAAAGTTTCACCATGATGTTGAACACATGGAATACAAACAAGAAAATGTTTTAAAGCTTTCTTCTTAAAAATGAAAAAGGAAAAAAAAAACCCAACTGTGCTTCCTCTCTCCCATCAGGCTGTTTATTATGTAGTGAACAAAATATCTATTTCACATACAAGTATAAATATTCTACAACATCTTCCATTCCATCATCTGAAGACTATCATGAAGATCCCAAGTCTCTTTTTAATGATTGGCCAGACAGGGGGTGCTGTGTAACCGAGGGGTGATAAGGGGGTTGCAAACAAGCTGTACTAACCCTTCATGATTAAACTTGAAGATTAGATACAACAGTCAGTACTGAAAACTCTGCATAGTATAGCACTAACTTAATAATACAGTAGGAATTAAGAAAATGTTTACAAACCATTTCACTGCAACAAAATGCTCTGCAACATAAAATAGCATGGGCTTACCAAGGAACCAAGCTCAGTTTGGGAAAAAAAATTGAATGCAGGAAAAATTACTAGATACTACATTGTTAATTTCTGGGCAGTTTCATGTCTAGTATATTTATAAAGTCTTCCTAATGATACATTCCCGTTGCTTACAGATATGAAGCAGAGGAAGTGCAAAATGGAGTGCGGCTGATGTTTCCCACTGAGCTGAGTAAATAATTACACTATCCTTGTGATACCGATGAAACTAATGGAGCAGAAAAGAGGCCAATTCTTTGCTCCTGAAACTTGGTTCATCATCTGAGCAATGAAGGTTAACTCATTTGACATTCCTGTTAGCTTTTGAAATACCCAGTGACTAATACGAAAAGGGCAAAGAATGGGTTTATGCAGCACAAAAATTAAATGACTTCCCTTGACTTACTAGGCAGTCTAGACAATGGTTCACAACATGCTGCACATCTGCCACCTCTAATTCCTGCACAGGACAGTATATCATCTCCTTTAATATTCCTCTGCCTTTCAGAAGCAGGAATGATGTTGAGTAAATAATGGCATAAAGATGATAAAACGCCTGTCCTCCTAGTTTGGTCTGATGCCTGTCTGGCAGTAGTTCCGTATTTGTGCCAGACTACACTGACTGAATGCTCAGAGTGTTCTGTCCATGTCTTGCCCATTTCCTGTCAAACTGTATACACATCTTTTACTGAGCTTTCACCATGGGAGGGGTCAGTGTACTTTCCTCATCCCTCTGATGAACCATCTCACTGTTCCTTCTTGTGAACTGCAAATTTTCTCTGAAGTTGATAATGAATTTATACAAAAGATGAACAGTTCAGATAATGGCATGTATTCGGATTGTTACCTGAGAATTATGATTATTGTCCTCTTGCAAAATTTTCCATTGCTCTGTGATGTACTTAATAGGTTCGCTGCATCTTAGAAAGTAAAATTAAAATTACCGTTGTGTCTGGTGCCCATGAAATTATTCAGTGCTGGTTTATTGAATTCCAGACTGTGGCAGTTAAAATAAGAGATAAATTGATTAAAGATGGTACATTGTTTTTCATGTTCTGCTATTTTCCATCATAAAAATCCTGAGCATTGCATTACATCACATCACTTTCTGACATCTCATTTGGAGGCCCATCTGCCGTAATTTTATCCATACTGTAACTGATAGCACAAAACCAGGAATTTATTGTATCCCCAAAGAGCAATTCAAAGCACTTCTCATAGGAATGGATGGGACTAAACTTTGTTTAGAAAGTTTGGTCTGGGTACATTCATACAGGAGCAAAAAAAAAAACCAAACAGCAAGTTCACAGTAACATCTGATTGATACTGGTATAATGCAGAGTAAAATTTCATGTGGCAACTTATCATTAATACAGTTTTAGTCTGAAGAACTTCAAGTAGCAAAAAAGCCAAGAGAGCGAGAAAAATCCTTCATCTACTTCAGGAACACTAGAAGCTCTTTCTGTATGTGCTATTGGGGAAGTAAAGGTAAACTGAAAATAGCAGGGACAGAAAGCCTAAGAGCAGCAGACACTCAGAGTCTCTAGGATTATGCCTCAGTTCTCTCTCCCCATGTTTTGTAGGTGGCTGTTCTGAGCTCCTTTTCTCTCTCTTTCTCTGCAGTATATTCACTTCACTGCCACTCTACCACTTCATTCCATTCTCCTTTGACTTTGCCATCGAAGCACTTCCCTCCTCCCAGCAGTCACTTTGCTTGTAGGTAAAATGCCTCAGCCAGCTTGTGTCTGTCCCAGCGGTTTGGGCTGAGAGCTGAGACAAACCCTGCCCATTTTTGTGTTTGCCCGCCTCGTGGTGTGGCAGCGCCTCCTCTCTGCTGGTCATCAGGGGCTACCAGCACCCAGTAACTGCAACACTCTGGGCAAGTCCACACAGAGAAGGGCTCCTGTGCACATGTTCTAATATGAGAACCAAGGCAATTAACTTTGTCACCAGTGGTATGTAAAAACTGAGCAAGTGGTGGTAGGAGGCTGCTGAGTGGTTAATTACATGCCTTGTGGATGCTGAGAGCTCTCGAGCTCTAATTTATACCGTTAGTCTAAACAGTATTGGCGAGCATACACCATTCTGGCTAAGTTCTGTCAGCACTCATTTACAAGTGAACAAAAATAATGCAGACTGCAGATACAAACAGAGCCATGGCCCACCTCCTTCTAAACAAAAACTGTAAATTATTTCTGTTGGAAACGATTTAAAAAGAGAAGTTCAGCTGATGGTGTTTTGTGTCAAATTCCAAAAATATACAGATCTATTTCTACTAAGCAATTGTGGGGGTTTTTTGTTACAAACTATGTTCATCTGGAACAATAGTAAGAGAGCGGGATCTTTAAGCTCTTGTGTGAACATGTCTGTCCATTGTATTTTTGTCAAAAGCTCACAAAGTCTTTTATATTCCTGACTAAATTTAAACAGTGCTAATGGCTATAAAAGGCATTATGGTATTGAATGAGTGGTCAGTTAATACCACTTTTTCCACCGATAAAATAAAACAACTGGAGATGTAATGACTCTCGGAAAACTTTCTACAATCGCCCAGTGTATTAGAACAGGAAAGTTTGAATTTTAAGAATTTTCCAAGTGATTTAGGAATTCAAGCCAGAAGGAGTTTTTCTGTTTTTCAGGAACAATTTACACTGCAATCTCAAAAAAATACATCTGTGCATGCATCTTTGTCACTACAGCCTTCTAGTCAACAATCAATTGCAGCTCACCCTTCAGTGCAGTTGTACTGGGACCTAACAAACCTCGAGTATAATTGATCACTTTCCTTATGGTCACGACACAGCTGGGTCTAAGATATTATTTAGGTTCAGGCATTTCTCTAATTTTGGCTATGTGCAGTCAAATCCTGAAAGAGTTCGAGTACCTGCAAGCACCATTGCAACTTAATCAGTCTTGTTAGCCTCATAATTGCTTCTTCCAGTCTTACTGAGGGGGTTGTTTTGCATTTCTGGCTACACCTTACACCAGGGGCTTCACAGCAAATATCATTATTTGTCACTGTTCATTTGATATAAAATAATTGTTTGACTAGCATGAATTCTGCTCTTAAAAGGTAGTCTTAAGGAAGAGAATATTTTTCAGACTTTGACTTTAATGATACAGTGTCTCTTTTTCTACTTTGATAATAATTCAGAGAAACCCTGCAGTGAAAATGTTTCATAGCAGAGTTGTTGAAGGCAAGTGTGAGGAAGTGCTAGAACTTTCATTAAGTTATAACACTGACATCCCACAAGAGCTGAGAAGCAGGGGGGGGAAAAAACCCTCAACACAAGTTCCACAAAGCAAAGAAATTCAGAGAGCAGCAAAACAGTAACTTCTTAAATTATAATGAATCAAACCCCATCATCAGAACTACCCTTCATACACTTTATTGTTTAAATGAATAAAGGAACTCTGGAAATCATTAGCAATACAATATCACTGCACAAATTACTTCCATACATCTTGCTGGAACAAGATCAAAATTGTTAGGTGTACCCTTTAATTCCCATAATAGATTGTCATCATTTAAACACTGAAATTCAGTATTGTTCATGTTCTAAATGAATACTTAATATATTCATGGAAAATAGTGAGTATCTAGCAGATACAAATTAGCATAATATGCATGTTTATTAATAAACTGTGCCTACAGTTTTATTCAAAAGCACATTTAAATTAGTTAAATGTATTCCATATGTATCAAAGTTGATATTTACATAGAAAAATATCAAACTGCAATAGCTCTTTCATTTACCTGAAAAATGCTTTCTTAAATAAAAATTTCTCACCTACACCACAACTTTATGCCCCTTTCCTGTCTTAACAGTGGCAATTTGGACCCTTTTTCTAGATCAAGTGTTCTGCTTCCCCCTCCCAGCTGTGTGTGTTTGCATTTGCTGTATCAAATCCTTTGCTTGGATTTACTATTCCAAATATTTCTTCAACATGTGACTTTTTACATACCTATTAAAAAAAACCTACCTAAAAAAGCTAATATACATATGGTGTACTTATAATCTCCCCTAAACAAAGATTACAAGGGCTGTATAAAAAAAAATTAAATTAAATTAGCAAAATACAACTTTGAACAAAAGCAATCAATATTTACTGCTGGCTTTATTTATTTATCATTCAATAACTGCTTGCCCACAGAGGAGTAACATTTGCATGTTAGCTCTCATCAGCACATTAACAAGCACAAGAGTAAACCATCTCAAAGCATCTGTGGTAAACAAACAGTGTCCAATTTTCTAGCCAAAGTAAAACCTCAGCTGAAATAACCTGACATCACCAGAGCCACCAATCTGGACTTCAGCTCTGCTGGTGGAAAAGCAAGGTGGCAATCTTATTTGGCATAAGATTAAAACTGTATTTTAAAAAGTGGGGAGATTAACACAGAAACCCACATAAACCCACAATTCACTGTTTATGCAACCATTCTGTTCTGTAATAATGATCTGTATTTAGCACAGTATTTTCAGTTGTACTGCTAGTGCTCTGAAGCTGGTATTTTTTATCCAGCTTGCTTTCTAAATATATTAGCATGAATCTGTTTGTCCCAGATGGATTTACTAAAGAAAGAATGTAAATTATTTAAGGATCTACTATTTTTCTACTAACTTGCTACATTTATCCCTTATAAAACTTTGAGACTGGAATATAAAATCTTGACACATGTCTCCACAAGCAATTATACTGAGTTTACACCATTTTCGATGTTGCATTTACTCCCCTGCTCTGCTTCCAGTAGGTTTTTTTAAATTATTATTATTCTGGTTTGGTCAGCTAGAAAAGCATACTCTTACATCCATAGGGAATATGCCCAGTAGAAAGAGCAATATCTAGAATTCCCTATTTTTTTCTTCTCTATTTTTTTTTTAAGAAACAGAGATGACAAAAACAGGGTTACTTTGACAACACTCTGGTCATCCTAATCAGCCAAGTGATTAAGAAATTAAATTGCTTAGAAACCGGATCACGTCACCTGCAATTGCTTCAAACTGAAAGAAGGCAGATTTAGATTAGGTATTAGGAAGCAATTCCTCACTGCGGGGGTGGTGAGGCGCTGGAACAGGTTGCCCAGAGGAGTTGTGGATGCCCCATCCCTGGCAGTGTTCAAGGCCAGGGTGGGTGGGGCTCTGAGCAACCTGGGACAGTGGGGCATGTCCCTGCCCATAGCAGGGGGTTGGAACTGGATGATCTTTAAGGTCCTTTTAAATCCAAATTACCCTATGATTCTATGACATGCTCCAGAAGTGAAATGCCTAAGGTTCTTGTAATTCCTGAAATTTAGAATTCTGCTGTCATGCACACAGGCTCTCAGAGAGAAAAGCACCTAAACACATGCCTTAAATATAAATTATGAAACAAATCACAAGTTTCATGGGAATCAGAATAAAGTTCAAACTCTTGCTTTAAACTTAATTCAGAGAGCCTGCCAGTTTCGAGTCCCTGGGAAGATTCCTGAGTATGAAGCTAGTACTGGCCATGACTGCTTTAGAGCTTTGTAAACATCCATAACTACTACCAGGGGCATACATACTTTATAGGTAATCTCCATTGCTGGCAAGTCTTTCCTTCCTCTCTTTATAACTGCAGCACACCTATTCATCTCATAGCACAGGCAAGCGAGTGAAGATGACAATTCAAACATGCATCACAGCTGCTGTCTCAGAGAAAAACAAACAGAATAATTCAACTATACAAGCTATTTTTGTCCGTGTGTTGTAGTGACTGACCCAGCTAAAAAAGCAGGTACCAGTGATGTGATGCTATTCATGGAAGATTTACCACAGACATAAAATACCCACCCTGATACACAGATATTAACTAAAAAGTCATTCTAAAACTCCATGTGATGACTGAACCATGTGTGAGCAATCGACTTATTCTACTACAGAGAGCAAAAAGAGAACTGTCTCCTTGCTAGAAAGAACTGAAAGGTCCACAGTCATTAACTGGCCTCTGCAAGCAATCCTTAACCGCATTAGACCCTCAGACCAAAGATCATTTAGTGTTGATGGCGAAGAGATTCCCTTACTCAGAGTAATTCAAGAGCAGGGTACCTAAAAGCGTGTTTTCCTAGAGCTTGGTACTATTTTATTCCAAGTTCAACTGTAGCCTATTAGCTTCTAGTCAACCCAGCTCCCAATTTCCAGTGACATGAACAAAACTTTAAGCACTCAAAAGATTGTCCTGTTCATTCAGCATTAGTACTACAGCCAAAAAGTCATTTTTCTTTTTGTATTTCTCTGCATACAACTTCTACCTTATGCATAGACTGTCATGGCTACTGCTCCATGACTGAAGAAAGTGGAAGTCTTGGTATTATATAAATAGTGGAAATATTATTCCTAATTCAGCATCACACTGCAGTAAACTGAGCAAGGGAAACTGCAGCTGACGGCTCCTGACTCCACTTCTTACCACACTGCACTGTGATCTATGAAAGGAAGGAATGCAGCCGTTCATAATTGACTCCACTGCTCAAGGTAAAGTCCAGTTACATCTACTAACATATCGATTACACATAATTCCTAAATCTAGGAGATAAACAGTTCACCCTCACACATTAAAAATGCAAATAATAACACTACACACAATTCTGACTGATATTTTTACAACTAATTTTGAAATTGGAGTAGCTTTAGCCAATTTGTGAGTCTCAGAATTTAACAACAGATGTATATTTGATTTCAGTGTCTGTTTGGACTGTACATAAATAATGTAGAGATGTATAGACTTACTTTTAATTTGGACACTATTTATCCCTTTCTCATGAACAGCCCTACTACACAAGTCACAGCCCATAGCTGGGCAAAGACATATAAAAAACTTTGTGGTCATGCTGCCAAGCAAATGAACTGTCCACACACCTGGAATTGGGACCAGCTCAATAGTAAAGAGCTAAATATCTCTTCAATCCTTTTGAAGCTTGATTTATGCAAGCAGCTTCTCCTGCACTTTCAAACAGCACTCCCAGCAAAGTGCCTTACAATGGCTTTAACTCCTTCCCTCAGATAAATGCTGTGTAATCTGGGACAATTTAATACTTGGCCCATAACTTATTGCAGCTCTTTTTCTCATTCCCTAACAGTTCTAACCAAGTTAATTGGCTTTATTCCTATAGAAGAACACAGATATGTAATAGATAGGATGTCTCTCTCAGGCACAGCATGGAATGATCAGCCCAACAGGTTGCCAGGTGAATCCAGACTTTCAGCTCCAAGCAGCTCCTCTGTCCTGCTCAGAGCATCAGTCAAACTCAGAAGTCCGGGTATCATTCACGAATGGTCACTGTTCTCCCCTGACAGCTATTTTGGGCCAGTCTGAATTGCACAGTCACTTTCTGCAGCACAAGGCAAACACAGCAACATGCAGTTAAGCACCTGCCCTTTATGCCCAAGTTGCATGTCTCTAATGGATATACACTGCCTCTTGTAACATCAGTGCTGCTGCTGATGCCAATGCCTCCTGCTGCCTGGACCATTCTCAACAACTATTTTCTCGCCTAAAATGTTAGTTGGAATGTCTTTGCTGTCTTTCAGTAAGTAGTATCTTAGCTACTTAAATTGCACTTTCACAGTTTTCAAGTACATATACAGTACAACTTAACATATTTTTGCTTTCCCACGAATTATTTCCAATTAATCATGTTCCTGCTTCACTGCTGCCCAAAACAGAAGGTATTAGTCCAGGTTCAGTTTTGCTGTGCAATACACAAAGGGATTGTGACCTCACTGGCCTGTAAGTTTTATTTCCATCCCTTATCTGTATACTCAGAAAAGTCAGTAAAACATTTCTTTTAAAACTTTTATAATTTCTGCAAATGTGATTTATTGATTAGATGGCAAAGTATCAGTCATTCACTTCCTTATACATTGATACTGAAGAACATCACAAGAGCCTTACACTTGCTTTATTTATTAGCCTCCTAAACTCATGGGAAGGCTTTCTGGTTCATTGGTTGTTAACAGTTGTGCTGAATTCCTACCACCAAACCAAAAAAACCCAAACAAACAAAAAAAAAAAAA